>CM050165.1:438764382-439364382 GCA_027410445.1 Discoglossus pictus | reverse complement strand
CCTTTTAAATTGGCCAAATCGGAATTTAATAAGGCTGTAGGTTAGTGTTTTCTGGTTATAAATCCATCTGGCCTCTAGTATCAGAAAATATTTAACTACATCTCTCTCTTTCGGTCTGTGGCACCCTTTTTATTCTCAAAAATATATAATCCTGGGTTACTGCTTGGAAACTATAAAAAAAGAAAGAACAATTTCATAGCATGCTGTTACGTCTGCCATTCCCTATTAGTGGATCCCAAAGCTCAAGGGAGTATATATATGTGTGTGTGTAAATTAAAACATCATCTTTATATAACGTATCAAAATATAAATATAAAATTAAAAAAATCTTAAACTATGCTGATTAAAATGTATAAAACAGAAACACACTTAACACGTCATAGTTCATACCAAAATCTTTATTGGCAAAAATTGTATGTATGCAAGGTTATATTGGAACAGTTCTAATAATCATCCACTGCAAGTATATTACCAATAGTTATAGTTTAAAGTACTGTGACAGATACAGTGGCGTAGCTAAGGGGGGGGGGATACTGCATATAGCAATGATGAGTTGCATGATGATGGTCAAGGCTGAATGTCACAGACAATGTACATGTATGTATTTACCAAAAAGTGATTAATACATACACATCAATGCACTTACGGGATGAGTGTCACTAAAGTTTATCTTGAAGGCATGTTAAAGCTGCCATTACTGCCATTACTTCCCTTCACATCCCATCCCAACATGCTGTGATAGCTTAGAAAATAGCTCCACTTATCTCTCACTTTTCACATGCAGTCTCTGTACTATTTATGACATTCACTTCTGTCCCAGAATGTCTTTTATTTACACATTTTTATTTGGTATGAAGCCATAGGCCTCCATTCTATTCTCTGAAAAAGCAATAGGGAGTGCGGTCGATGCACAAAAAAATACACTATATGTATATGTATATATGTATATTTATACACAATATATATCTATACATTAACATGGGGTCCCATACACTGAGGGGGCTGAGGGAAGATATGTCATGGACATGGACAGCAGAAGGCCTGAAAACGAGGACTGCCTCAGAATGATGCTAGATGAATGAGGGCGGTGATCCTCACAGGTAGATCAATAGATGGCGCAAGCCAAGCACTGGATCTTCACATGGGGCACCTTAGGAACAGGGTGTAGCAACAGGGTGTCATAGGCACAGGCACATGGTATACAGGGACAGATCATCACAAGGGGGATTATGCTCATCTCCGGAAGCTTGACAAAAATAACACAAAAGGAGGCTGCAGAGAGGCACATGGAGCACCACTAATCTTAATTCCATCAACAGAAATCATGGCTACTCCTGTCCTGGCAAGTCCCACGCTACTGATTATGTGCAAGTGCCAATATGTACACCAAGACTCGTCACATGAAAATAAGTGATAGTGTCAATATATCAATTAACCATATATTACTACTATCAACTATAATAGTTGTGACTCAGCGAGTTGTCGTCACGCTTGCAAAGTGAGGGACGCAGTTGCAGGGGCGAAGGCCCGTGGGACTTACCGAAGGCACTCATTGCAGGGCTCCCGATGAGCGCCTTCAACACTCATCGCAAAGCCCCCAGCGCTAGCAGCACCCCCAGCTACAATGAGCACCATAGGCGCTCATTGCAGGGCTCCCAATGAGTGCCCTATGGGCCGTACCTGGTTCCAACACCCTGCCAGTAACAGCAGCGTATGGCCCGTACCTGCTTCCAACACCCTGCCAGTTGTACCTGGTTCAAATCCTGCAAGCTGTTGCACGGCTCCCAATGAGTTCCCTATGGGCTGTACCTGGTTCCAACACCCTGCCAGTAACAGCACCGTATGGCCCATACCTGGTTCCAACACCCTGCAAGGTCTTCCTGGTTCAAATCCTGCCAGCTGTTGCAGGGCTCCCGATGAGCACCCTACGGCCCGTACCTGGTTCAAACACCCTGCCAGTTGTACCTGGTTCAAATCTTGCCATCTGTTGAAGGGCTCCCGATGAGCGCCCTATGGCCCGTACCTGGTTCCAACACTCTGCCAGTAACAGCACTGTACGGCCCGTACCTAGTTCCAAAAACCTGCCAGTTGTACCTGGTTCAAATCCTGCCAGCTTTTGGTGCCCTCCCAATGAGATCCCTATGACCAGTACCTGGTTCCAAACCCTGCCAGTAATAGCACCGTACATCCCGTACTAGGTTCCAACACCCTGCCAGTTGTACCTGGTTCAAATCCTGCCAGATGTACCTGGTTCCAACCCCTGCCAGTAGCTTTCAGCCCGTACTGACCCTCTTTTCCTCTGTGGCTCCCGTCCTCCGGCCGGAACTACTTTCTAGATCAAGCCGCACATCGCGCAGGCTGAAGGACCGGAGTCGCAGAGTAGAAGACATGATTTGAACCAGGTACAGCTGGCAGGGTGTGAGAACCAGGTATGGGCCATACAGTGCTGTTACTGGCAGGGTGTTGTAACCAGGTACTGGGGGAAGGAGACACAGGGGAGGGAGGGGGGACCGGAGACATGAGGGGGGAAAGGGAGAGGTTGAAAGAAGACACAGGGAAAAGGGAGAGGGGGAAAGGAGGCACAGGGGAGTGAAAGGGGGGAAAGGAGACACAGAGGAGGGAAATGGGGGAGCGGGGAAAGGAGGCACAGGAGAGGGAGAGGGGAACAAGGAGAGGTGGAATGGAGGTTCAGGGGAGAGAGAGGGGGGCAAAGAGAAAAAGGGGAGGGAGGGGGGAAAGAGACACAGGGAGGGAGGAGGGGGGAAGTGACCAGGGGAGGGAGAGAGAAACAGGGGAGGGAGATGGGGGAAAGGTAGATGGGGAAGGAGGTACAGGGGAGTGAAAGGTGGGAAAGGAGACACAGGGGAGAGAGATGGTAGAGCGGGGAAAGGAGGCACAGCAGAGGGAAAGGGGGACAGGGAGAGAGAGGTGGCAAAGAGAAACAGGTGAGGGAGGGGAGAAAGAGACACAGGGAGGTAGGAGGGGGCAAGAGACCAGGGGAGGGAGAGAGAAACAGGGGAGGGAGATGGGGTGAGGAGACACAAGGGAGGGAGAGGGGAGAAAGAGACACATTAGAGGGAGAGGGGGAGAGACATGGGGGAGGGAGAGGAGTGGAAATAGACACACGGAGGGAGAGAAAGTAGAGGGGGGAGAGCCTCACAATGTGTGCCAAACAGCATTGCGAGGCTTCAAATTTTCTTACCGTCATTTTTGACGGGCAAGTCGTTAGTGTCATATATTTAACAACCCATCAGTAGAATGGTGAGGCCCAGCAGTGTCACAATGTATATGTATCACATTATTAACTCACAGTAATCACTAATTATGTTGTTCTGGCATGTTTTAGAAAATAGTGATAATAACATTGCAATAAGTATTAGAACATCTGTTGGACATATTAATACATGCCAACACTTGTAAGTCACACCTGTGTAACTGGGATGTTCAGGAATGCTCACAGAAAAATACTTCAGTATGAAAATAAAGTATATATATGTCATCATCATGTCATACGTCAGATCTAACATAGAAAGTGGAAATACTTGGCCGAAATAACATCAATCCATAATGTACTTAATTTAGTGACATGCAAAAATATGTTTACAGTCATAACTGCATGAAGGGACGCCAATACAGGATGATGACCAATATCCTAAAACTAAATAGTTAAACATCTTTATGTATGTGGATGCCTACAATGTAGTAGCACAACAAACATACAGAAACATGGATAATGGTATAACAATAACATCCTTTACTGAATACACAGAGCACAGTTTTAAACATTTCTGACCGTGCATTAATATGATCAGTGTTGTGTGGGCGGATCCGAAAGAACAAGAGGCTTGGAAAAAAATGACAAAATCTAAAGGGGTCAAGGTAATACTGTATAATATGAATGATGCATAGCATCTACTAGGGTCACATGTTGTCATTTCACCACAGTAACCACACGCAGATGATTAAACAAATCATCATGTAAAATATCTGTATAGTAGAGCTACTAATGTGCATAGCACACACATCATGCCTTCATCTGCTACAATACACAGATGATGGACATCAAGGATTACGTAATCCATTTCATAAACACACATACAGTGTGTTCCAAAAAAAAAAAAACTGTGGTCCTAAGCTTAAAAAGGCAGAGGAGGAGAAAAAAACTACCTGTAAAAATCTGTATGGACAGTATAGTGGTAATTACTGTAACTGTAACATTAAAATAACTTACCTTAACTTCAACCGCAAGCAGTGCAAACTCTATCTATAACGAGAAATCACTTGCCATCACCATGAGTAATGATGTGGCATCTCACAAGTACACAAGGAATGCTTAGTTGTGACCACAGTCAGTGGGGCGTGACTACTATCACCATCTCTCTAGGAGATTTCAGCCACATGGCTCTCTCACTCATCCTGTACATAGATATCATCAGATGATAACTGAATGTTAGGATATCATGATGTCTATTTATGTACCCATTATCACTGAGAGTAGACAAGGGCCATATTTTCTGTGGCTTACTTCAGACTAAAGTTGCTGTTCTCAGATTGATGAGGCGATGACAAGGTTAGACAACGCATGTATTCAAACTGGCTTGAAATAAATGGCCCCTTTGGTACTTTGATAGTCCCATATTTACATTGGTATGAGTCAGACTGAGCCACAGAGAGGTGTTATAAATAGATCATTCCGCTGGGGCGATGATACATAGTTACATAGTAATTTAGGTTGAAAAAAGACTTTTAGTCCATCAAGTTTAACTTTTTAAGAACTCCTCTGATCTGCAATATGCAGTTTAGTTGTTAATTGATCCAGAGGAAACAAACAGAAAAGTAAAACTTAACTAATCATCTGAAAACGGAAAAAATTTTTTCCTTCCAGACCACGGATACTGGCGATGGGATTCCTTCCTGGATCAATGCTCTCTCTCTCTAATTAACCAGGATAACCCTGAATGCCCTTTTTAATTAAACATATTTCCAGTCCCTTTTTAAAGTTATCTATCAAATCCGCTGTCACTAACTCCTTTTTGTAGATAATTCCACAGATTTACCACCTTAATGTGAAGAACCCTTTTCTTTCTTTGAGGTGGAGTTTTTACTTTTACTTTCTATTTGCCATTGGCTGCTATAGCTTTGACCCAGCAAAAGTAGCCGGATCAGTTAGCGGATGGGAAAATCGTTGCATGGGTGCCGTACCCCAGCCCCTTCAATGCTACTGCGTGAAGCATGGTTTATAGATGTGACCTGAGTGTCGTAATGCCCGGGGGCAACATTTTAAGCATACTGTTGTGAATTTGGTCAGACAATCTCCTGCAGCCGTTTTCCGCCAGTACCCTAACTTAGAGAACTTGATTTACATGGAGGCCATTATTTGCAACTCTTCACATTTTTATGGATTTATCCCCATTAACATTGGAAAAACCTAGAACCATGAAACCCGCTCTATCGATCCTTATAAAACACAAGATACAATACAGATGGGGATTCCCTTTCACTCTTTCTTTCCAATACAAAGGAACTACTCACATGATACATTCACTTAAGTAATGTATCAATCTTCTCCATTGCCTCCATTTAGCAACTCCAGATTAGCTCTACCCAGGATCAACCGCCCATCCCAAGACCTTCCAAAATATGGTCAACCTCCAAGAATCCAAAATGCCTGACACCTACTATAGATCTTCAACAAACTCTCGCTATAGATTCTTCAGTTACATATTTCAGCAGGTTGGAACCTGCTCAAACTGGCCGAAAGATGATTTTCTCAAACTTATAGCTGTTTATTTAAAAAAAATAGAGTATTATGTTAAACTAGTTTACTGTTTATTCTATTAAAAAACAAAGCAATTAAGGGCATTTAGACAGGGTGGTATTGTATAATATTAACGAATTTTAACTTTCTTTTGCAATCAGTGACTTACCTGTTGATGCCTTGTTCTCTTTTACTTTGCTTAACTTCTATTTTCTTGATTTATAACATTATTGCTGATTGGGGTAACTGAATTAGTGCCCGCCAGGGCCCCTTGCAGGTTTTTACCTTTATTTCTTTAAATGGTAAGAATGTATAAGACTAAATTGTTTTCTTATAACTGTTTTCATATGGTTTATTTTTTAGAGTTTAATGGTCAAAATTTCAACATGCTAAATATCTTTTTTACCTATCTAAATTTTCCAACTTTACAGGGAGCGGTGCCAGAGCCTCTACAATTACTTGACACTCAGCCCGTCTCTGAATATACTATGGCAATAAAACAGGTAATCTCTAATGGCTAGTTCACACTATACTCTCATTACACATAAAGTAAGAGGCTTCAACTCTCCTCACAAGAGGAGGAAGGCCTTTATCTCATATAAGAAAAACAAACCCTCTGTACTTTTCCTCCAAGAGACCTACTTTGCAGAAAATAAAATCCCCTCATCCTTGCATAAAGATTATCCATCATTTTATGCCTTAAGCCAAAAAACTAAAAAGCAGGAGTTGCTATCCTGATTCACAAAAATTTCCCATTTAATATAATTCACAAAAAATAGACAAAGTTGGCAGCTTCATTATGCTTACAGAAACTTTATTAGGCACTAAGATTACCTTGTTTTCCATTTATACCCCTGCCACAACTCCACATAAAACTCTCATACATTTACTAGAGACACTAGACGCTCAAGAAACGGGGAAGATAATCATAGGGGATGATTTTAATCTGGTTTTAAATCAAGACTTTGACAGGTCCAAAGGGTCGAGTGTTAATCGATTTCCTGGGAAAATTAAACAAATTAAAAATCTCATGCTAAAACTAAGCTTGGTTGATGCCTGGAGGGAGCTCCACCCAATGGAGAGGGAGTACACGTTTTACTCGCCCACTCACAAATCCTACTCCAGGACTGACATTCACTTTAATGATCCTACATTATTAGAAGAAACAAAATCTTCAGATATTATCCTTTGCCCTTGGTCAGAACAACAGATTAGTATCTCTTGTTCTAAATTTAAATCCTAGCTCAAATATGCCAAATACGGATAAATGATATGTTATTATCAAACCTCGCTATACAAGACCAAATAACAAAATAATTAAAATAATACTTTCAAATAAACATTAACACCCACACTAGTATGGGCTGGCTTTGGGTTGCACATAAGGCGTTTATTAGGGGCACGTATAAACCCCTGGCCTCCACTTTAAGAAAATATATAAGAAAACGTGAGAACTCATTAACAACAGAACTTCTTAAACTTGAGAAACAAAATCAGAAATATCGCTCAGATCCAATTTGTAAGCAGATTGATACTTTCAGATTAGAACTTGATAGTTTTCTCTCTGATCAAACAGAGAAGGTCCTAAGAAAAACCCAAAACAAATTGTTTGCCCAAGCAAACAAACCTGGCCCCCTCTTGGCAAATAAATTAAACACTAAATACCAACATTCTAAAATTACACAGATAAGGACAACAACAGGCTCAGTTATGATGAATCAAGCACAGATTCAGCAAACTTTCCTTAAATTCTACCAAGACATCTACATTTCACACACCCTAACAAATGAAGACTGTTTAGCTAACTTTTTAGATAGACTAAACCTCCACACTTTGGAAAATGCAGACTTAGAGATACTTAATTCTGAAATAACAATAGAAGAAATCAAAAACACAATTAAATCTCTAAAATTAGGTAAATCCCCGGGGCCGGACCTTCTCTAATTAATATTATAAAAAATGTATAGAAGTCTTGGAACCTCATTTAGTAACATTATATAATGGCATTTTACAAGGGGATCAGATACCCCCAGAACTAAATCAAGCAAATCTGGTCTTTTTTTTTTCAAGGCAGGGAGAGACCCATTAGAGGTCAAAAACTATTGCCCAATTTCCCTACTAAATGGAGGCATCAAAATACTAGCTAAAATAATGACGAATAGGATAGCTAGCTTTCTACCTAAACTTGTCCAAAAAGATCCAGTTCGCATCAGTCCACACAGACAAGCTGGAGATAATATGAGGAGAGTAATGAACATACTTCACCTAGCTCATCAATCAAAAACCCCACTTTGCAGCTTAACATTAGATATAGATAAAACCTATGATTTCCTAGAATGGCCATATCTCTATGTGGTTTTAGCAGCATATGGCTTCAGAGGTAACTTCATAAATCTAATTTCTACCTCAAGCACATTCCTTAGAACATCAACCTATCTGGGTACAAATAGAAGATCACCAACTACAACCCCTAGGATGGAATAAGATGATATGGCATCCAAAACCCCAGCGTTCGTGAATTAGAAATTCTAACCCCATGAACAGAGTGTCCCTAAGGTGTTGGTCCTGGGCCAACTCCAAATGTCAATTAACATCTGAATTGTCTCCCCTTCTCTCTCTAACCACTTCTCCTTCCTTTTCTAATGACCTTTCCACTGACTCAAATGCTTGGTGGAATACTCAAGGCCTAGACAGAATAGGTGCGTGGGTAATTGAAGATCAATTTATCAATTTTGAACACATAAGGTACAACTACAATCTCCCCCTATAGAAACATTTACATTTCTGTAAATTTAGAAATTTCATAATGACCCTGAAAAGGTCACTAGGCCTTCCCAAGGCTAATTGGATGACTCACATCTGCAAATATGCTCCATTAACAAAAGACAGTCTAGGCCAAATATATGAAAACTTCAATAACCCCCATGAAAATCATAAACCTAAATACATGATTAAATGGGAGGAAGACCTGGGCAAAACCTGGGATATGGACAAATGGGAAGAAACCAGTCAGAGATTAGCTAAAGGCTCTCTTAATTACAGCTTTTTAGAAACCTCACTAAAGGTTCTTCATGGAACTTATATCACTCCAGATAGACTCCATAGAATAAATCCTCAAGAAACCGCTACCTGTTTTAGGGGATGCCCGGACATAGGATCCTTTATTCACACATGGTGTTCCTGCCCAAAAGCCCAAAAATTATGGTATCAAATAACTCAATTGGCCTCAAACCTCTTACCCAGGTAACACTGTCCATTGAAGTTTATTTATTGGGAAATAAATCTTCCCTCTTAACTAAATCCCAGAATAAATTACATCAATATATACTATTAGCAGCTAAAAATTATATTGCTAAGAGGTGGAAAAATACCAACCTTTGCTTAAAAGAAACAATTAACAAGATAAACTATATAAAGATTGACGAAAAACTAATACACACAATTTCCGACTTACTCTACATTCTTATCCATTTGGTAAACTTGGTAAACTTCTTATCCATTTGGTAAACTTGGATTTCCTTGACACACAGCATAGATTTAAGATGAAAAATTAAAATATAAATAAATACATTTGTGTTGGACTGTTGTGTGTGGATCTAAGGCAGGCTGATTAAGGAACCTGGGGACTGGCATCCTTAATGGAGATCCTTTATTATTATAGCACTAACCTTAAAATTAAGAAAAAAATTAAAATAAATAAATAAACGATTAAAATTAATATATAATAACATCACCTGCCTTTCCTTCCTTCCCCTCCCTTTCCCCTTCTTATTATTCTTATTTTGTTATATATTTTTATTGTTGAAAAAGGAAAATGGTTGATGGTAATACTCACTTGTAAACTAATATTATATATCCTCGGGCCATGTTTATATTTTTTATTGTATCTTTTACACTGACATTGAACATGCCATGGCTTGTTACTGATATCATATTGTTTTCCCTTCTGTTTTATGTTACATTTACTTGTGAGCCAATAAAAAATATTGAAATATAATTTGCAGCATCTAATCAGTACTGTTTTTGATTAAAAAAAAAAAAAAAAGAGATGCATTTCTCTATATGGGTCTATAAATGAATCATTATATACTGTAGTCACAGTACCTGCTTCCATTAGGCCTGTTAAAAAGCGAAATATACTTTTGTTAAGTCAAAAAGGCAACAAAATACTTGTATGTGCCCTAACCTGCCAGTGCTATAATTGGATGAAAAAAGTCTTTGTATATGTAGAAACATGGATCCAGAGATTTTGGGTGTTTGGCTTTAATTAAATGTATTCATGTGTATGCCTTGCTCTGCTCTATTCCTAATTTGAGAGTATATTTATTTATATTAATTAAAAGGTACCTACATCTAGATTACTTTATAAAGTTTTAGCTATCTTTTTATTCATGAATGAAAGCAGATTAATTGTTCTTTTGTGTTAAATAATACAAACTTAGATCATATCAAGTTTCCCATTATTTATTTTATTGATAAGGTTCATATGACACACAGTTAAAGCTCTTCAACTGTCAATTTTAAATTTAAATCTGAGCATTGGAAATAAAGTATAATTTTATTACCATCAGTTAATTGTTTTGATTTTCATGAAAGACAGTAATCATCTTCATGTGTAGGAACTCCAAAAACTTGCACCTCGCAAAGTTGTAGATATTCGGGTCTTCCTGGTATGACAATGTTCACATATTGTCCAACCATATCATTGCAATGGAAGGTTTGGGTAGTAACAGGTGGATTGCTAGAAATATTGGCACATCTAAATAAGAAATATTAATATTATTAGCTGAAAATTGGAACATTAAAGTCTACTTTTATAAGTCTACTGTTAAACAATTTAGTATGTTATATATTTTAAGCATAAATTCCTGAAAATGTTTTTCCTCACAGATAGTTCTTTTATCTAAGTATCACATATATAGTTCTGGTAATTGCAAGTTGTCGTCATGCAATGTTAAAAGTTATGGGCTTGCACACGTGCAATGAGCGCCAAAGGCACTCATTGCAGGACTCGCGGTGAGCGATGAAGGCGCTCTTCGTGAGGCCCGAATGTTACGCGTTTCACAGGGCTGCAATGAACCCCAAAGGCTAACAGATGAGGGAACAGTTTGCATTAATTTTAATATTTGTAATGTACTGAATGCATTATCTTTGTGGAACACATTTAAATTAAATATGTGTGATATAAAACGTTACAGTGAGTCCATTGCAGCATTAAAATCAGTAATGGAAAATCAAAAAGTCTTTATTTGTCATGGATTAAGTTGTGCAACTTTTAATCTGCCAGATCCAGGAATTATAGATGAAATAAACTTTGAAGAGTATGACGCTGATGTGAAAAAACAAGAAGAAAAAAATAGCAACTTTAAATATATTGCAATTGGAAGCATTTAAAGCCATACAACAAGTACTAGATGATGAAATGCTCAAGGAGCGTTATTTCTATCTAGATGGACCCGGGTGAATCAGGGAAAACTTATCTATATAATTTATTGATGAGTTTAATTTGAGGTCAAGGCAAAATATTAGAACTTCCCTTTGCAACAACTGAAATTGCTGTCCTCTTGTTGGAATGTGGTAGAACTGTAAATAGTGGATTTAAACTCCCAGTTCCCATTTTTTTAAACATCAGTATCGCATATTAGAATGACATCATTAAAAGCTAAAAATATAAAAAAATTTAAATTAATTATAATAGATGAGGCAACAATGATGTCCTGCAATGCTCGGCAATGCATTGATCGTTTGTTACATGAAGTCATGGATAATGATTTGCCTTTTTGGGGAAATGTGATGTTGTTAGGTGGCGATTTTAGGCAAATATTACCTGTTGTTGTCCATGAAACAGTCCATCGGACAGACATTGGAAACATGTATAAAGTCAAGTCCACTATAGAAAATATTTATACATCTTAAATTAGAAAAAAAATATGAGATCAGAAGGCCAAAATGAATTCATTGATTGGTTAATTCAAATTGGCGAAGGCAAAACAGATGTAATAAGTATTTTACCTGGGGATACTTTTGAAATTCCATCTGCAATGATTTGTAAAGATTTCATAATATCAGCTATATTCCAAAATGGAATAATTAACAATGATTACTGAGAGCGTGCACAAAAAGTAATATTAACATTAAAAAATAAACATGCATTGCTTCTGAATAATGACATTTTGGAATTAATATATGGAACCAAAATTTGTTTATAACAGTGCAGATTGTGTATTAGCTGATGACAAACAAAGTGAGACTAACTTTGCAATGGAATTTATAAATTCATTAACACCATCGGGAATGCCACCACATAATTTGTAATGGAACCGGATCCATTTTTCAGGATTTAAAATTATAGTTCATAAATGCAGAAATTCTGAATGGTACACATAAAGGTGAAAGAGTTTTCATTCCAAGAATAGATTTGGCTCCAAGTGAAAGTAGTTTGCCTTTTGTACTTCAAAGATGACAATTTTCAATCATAATGGCATTTGCCATGACCATCAATAAATCACAAGGTCAAACTTTTCAGTCTGTTGGCCTGTTTTTGGAGGAACCAGTATTTGCCCATGGACAGCTCTAGGTGGTATTTTCAAGATGCAAAAAATGAATTAGAAATTAAAGTATTTGGCAAACAGAGGATCAAGGTACGTTATTAGGGGATGGTCGAGTATTTACTAAAAATATTGTATATGATGAGGTTTTGGAATAAAAAAAGGGTTAAAATGGTCTGTATATTTATAGACTGTGTGTGGAATGGACTGTGGAATGGACAAAATAAGTGAATATGTAAATATTTAACATGTGTTATTAATATATGTATGATGTCATGACATTATTACATGTGTCAATTATAATTTATTGGTTTAGCATATAAACAATGCTTATTCTAATTATATATAACAAAATGTATCAGGACATGTAAAAATATTGTTTGGACATTGTTATGATATTCATGTATAGTAACAATAATTAAATATTTGCATTTTAATATGAAGATATTGTTCAGTATTTCTTTTGAGATAAAAATATCAAATTTGGATGTAATAAAAAAAGATTTTTTGCTGTTCACTAAATTGTTAAAATTGTAACATGACATTTAAAATATTAGTTGTACATTGTTAGGATCTTAATATTTATTCACAATAATTAAATGTTTCCAGTTGTATATGTAGAATAGGATGTAATAACAAATATTATTTTTTTTATTGGTTTACTCAATTATTTAAATTATAACATGACATGTAAAAATATTGGTAATACAAATTGGATATAATAAAAATAATACATTTTAATTGGATTCATGAATTATTACATATTTATTAAAAAGTCGAAAAAGAGACAGGAGATGTAAGGAGAGACATGTATGTTACACAGAGACATAGTACATAAACAGACAGCGAACACAATGTGTAACACTATATCATGCTGTCATTTTTGATGGGCATTTCGCTAGTATTAAATAACTCAGTAAGGGTCATAAGGAGCAATATTATGCTCAAGTGGTATAACAAAGAATAATCATAAAAAAATGTCAATACTTAAAAGTCTATATGAGTAATGTTTTGGATTCAACTGGACATTCTCTTCTTCCTTAACAGTCCAGCCTGTGATAGTTTATTAGTGGACTTAGATACAGAAACTTACAAAGAGCAACATGAAAAAGTATTCACCATAATGGTCATTTAGGAATTTCCCTTCAAGGTGCCATTGAGCAGTGGCAGTAGGGTATCACTCATAATCACCAATGATGATACTATATCTGCAAACATGTGGATATTGACCCGGGTAATATATATATACTGTATATATATATATATATATATATATATATATATATATATATGTATATATATATTTTAATTGTCTAGTACTATTTCAATTCTCTTAATAAAATATATCCTTTCAATTTTTGGGGGGTGATTTTACAATGGAATAAATTTAACAGAGGGGGAAGCTTAACCGCCCATTATATTAGAGGGCCTCACTAAAATGTCCTCATTACAATGAGATCCCCAAAGAGCTGCACGGTGTAAGAGGACTATGGCCCCCATTTAATTCCAAGCCTGTAATTAACTTCATCCAGCCCGTATCTCTGTGGGTTAGATATTTGTTACAGCTACATATGTATTTAATTGCTCAAGCTCGCAATTACAGGCTCACAGTCCCAACAGGCACACCATGAACTCGTACGTAGCATTTCAGCATGATCAATTAAGCAAAGCCGTAAGTTACAATTTAGACAGAGACAATAGTAAATGAGACGTCATTAGGATGTCAGTAAAACTACAATTAAATAGTGTTTAGAAGTCTGATTTGTGATCATACTCTCAATGTAGCAATGCAGAAATCAATAAAAAAATCATCTGTTCTAGTCCATGTGGGTAGCCTGATATGTATTAACTCCTTGATTCCTGGGATCAATATAACAATTACGTTTTTGACAACCACAGTGATTTTAAGCCTGTAACTTGCAAATTGATTGCGAGTAGCTAGAAGAAGCCAATTAAATATCAGTAACTTTTACGGACTCCATTACAGGCCCCAGTAATTGAGATTTTGACAATTAAATAGGGGCCTTTGTTTTAGATAACTAATATTTAATGTATACACAGCACAATTTTAATGCAAATCACGCATAATGAATAGTTAATCATCAATCTGACCCAATATTTTGTTTTAATATATATATATATATATATATATATATATATATATATATATATATATATATAGCCATATCAGTTTATATCTTTAACTTCAGAATCTATTATAATGCAAGCCATAAAAAAATAACAGGTGTTGCCTATAATTTGCCAACATTTGATACACCCTTTAATACAATAATCATCAGGACTAGATGTAACAGGGCTTGTATGTATATATACATCTAAACATTTTTAAAGTAGTAGAAATGACAAGAGACTATATACATACAAATGTGTCAATACCTTGGATTGTTATTTCCATTATTTTCCAGTGAATTCCCAATCAGGATTTCAGCTCCATTCAGTCTTTCTCCACAGCAGTCAGCTCTGTTTGTTATTCTTACTTGATGAATTTTATGGGATCTTAGTAGGTTAACCCTCCACCATGGACCAAAATCATTAAGTGTGTGGCTGCAGGATCCATGATGAAGGTGTGAATCCAGGTTGTCATCGATGGCATTGTTTGCAAAACAGTTTCCATATAAAGATGACTGTGCTGCAGTCCCTTGAAGGGCAACATTTTTATCTAAATCATAACATATAAAAGAAGATAAAAAACTGGATAGTCAATAAGGGGTATGTGTTTTTTTAAACTCAGCTAAACGTGTTACTATGAAGTGCATTTATCCATATATTATCTATATGTTTATTTATATTTGAATAAACCACTGAACATTTCCATTAAAGATATGGGTGATTTTTTTAAAGGCTCTAATGACTTTATCTATTATCTTCATGGTATTTAGTATTTCTTGATTTCAATATTTTCCTGATTTATAAAAAACAGAACAATCCTGTTCTTTCTTTCCCCCACAACCTCATTTGTATTTATAGTTCTGCTTCCTCCCACATTTACCCACATTTTTACTCTTCTTCCTCTACCCATTTTGCTCTGTTCCATCTAAGCCCTCTCCTCCCACCATTATTTTAATTTTTCTTTTTAGAAGTTGGTACAAAAGATCTTACATCCCTGCTTGAAGTGTGAAGAGGCCATAGGCTGCAGCTGTATAGTCTTGAGAAGGCATGATGTGAATAAGATTTAGACTTTATCTTTTCTCTCTTCAACATGTTATCTTATGTCCCTCCCTCTCCATTCTCTTATAGTCTTCCATTTCCTTTAATATATTCTGTATTTATTTCACTTGTGTATCCCCATCTTGTCCTCTCCTACACCCACCATTTTGGTCTTTCTTCCTCTCTTTTATCTTTTTCCACCTCTGTTTTATTTTGTATGTCCCTTATCCCTCCATTTAATCTCACCTTAAATTTTCCTTTTAATGCCACCCCATTCATTTTCTTCTCTACTGTCTATTATATGCTCCCTTTAAGTATCTCTCCCAGCCAGTCAATCTCTCCTTCTTACTTTTTTCTTCTCTTTTTGTTTCCTCTGTTTGCAATTGCACACTTTTTTTCTCTTTTACAGTATAATTTTAATTAGCATTGTGCTAATTAAAAAAGGGAAAGGGAAATATGGGCCAGTATAGAAGCTGCAATGCTACTTTATAGTTTCAGAGGGCAGCAGACAAATAAAGTAAATGCAGTTTATGTACTGATCTTGAAATACAAGTGAACATATATTTTTACTTACACATGCAAGTCTTAAGACAATAGTCAGTCACACCTTCACATAATTCTGCAAAAAAGAAATAATGATGTTTCAGATTTTAAAGGTGATTATTTAATCAAAATATAGAAATAGAATTAAAAATAAACTTTCACCAATATTTAATCATTAAAGAAAAGCATAAAGAATGTATTAAGACTTGGAGAAAAACATATTAATGCAATATGTGCATATGGATTACATTTTTCCCTCCAGTTTGGAATATGTTTGAATGATAACATTGGCTTTACCACTTACTGACTGTCACTAAGCATAACTTTTTGTTCTTTGTCTTTATCAAACTCAAAATAAATTGAATATCTTGAACTGAAAAGCTGTTAGTTATTTAAAGTGATAGAAGCTGAGTTATCATAGTGTTTCTGTAGTAAACTCATAGCAAAGCTCTGCTTCTTCCATTACACTCAACAAGTAAAACATGAGCATATTTGTTATACAATCTGAGTCTTTCAATGGCAAGAGGGCTTCCAACTGCTAATTTTCCCTATAAAGTATATGTATTTGCATCTAGTAAACACAACTTGATAAATTACATTTTATACAAAATCATAAAGTTAACTTTATGGAACCAGTAGAATATTAGAAGCATTTTGTTGACCATTATATGCATAAATTTATAAAAGCTGTACAATGAGAAAAAACCAAATTCCTAAGTGGTTCAGACATCAGATTCAATTTTAATAAAAAAACAAATGCAAGTTGTTTGATTATATGATGGTTGTAATCGTATCTTATATATAAGACTCTCGATCTGCAATTATCTGTGTAACCCTGGACTTGTCTGGTGAATATCCAGCTATCTAGAGTCAGGCTGATCTCAGCTATTGGCAGAACCTTATTATGGACATGGTCACAGAACTATGAGAAGTAGGGCATGGTCTCTTGTGAGTGAGTTGTGGGTCCATTGCTTATACACCCACTGATGTTGTTAGTTGCATACTTCATAAACATGTCATATGTGAGGTTAGCCCTTATAGTGTCGAGGCTGAGGTCTAATCGTAGCAAAAATATAATGGTTTGTGATGACCTTTTTGTTAGTAGATCTACTTGTTAACTACAGTACATTGCTTAACTGTTTATTTTGATCTATAGTTTACAGTTTTTAAACCATTGCAAAGTTTCCAAACTCTTTTCACTTGTAGTTTTATTTTGTATATTGTACAAATGCTAAATCTAATACTAGGTTCACGATATGCAAATCACACATCAAATGCATATAATGCATATGTAATTTGACCATAATATAAATTATGGTCTAATTATCTCTTAATTTAATGAATATGCATTATACTAGAAAAATGTATTTAAGTTGACCACTGTGATCAGTTTTAGTTTTCTATATTTTCTCTTAACTAAACTTAATAATAACAATATTAATAATATAATAATTTTATGAAATGCAATTCTTTTTTTACTGAGCTATTTCTATCAAATAAACTAATAAGATATCCTTAAGTCCTGTTGAAAGCACTTCAGTTTCAGCTGCCATATTGTGATTGCACTGATAGGAGATTAGACTTAATTCCACTCAACCTGAAGAAGTAGTTCAGCTAAAACCAAATGGTAGAATCAGTTGTAGTCCTATGGTAGGGGTTTATATACATTGGAGTTTATGATCCCTCCATCTTCACCCGTCAATACCCGTGCCATTGGGCCTCCTTTCCTTTGCTCCTTTTCCATTGGCTGGGGATCTATTAACCAAATGGACCTCTATAGGGCTTATGACCATAACTATGGCACCAAAGATTAACCCGTTACCATGAGGGTCCTTAAGAGCATCTGCAACATTGTTACAATTGATCTATTACCTTTGTGTAGATAGTGGTGGTGGAGCAAATTATGTCATGTGACAGTGACATCACCCAGATCAGCACATAGACAGAGCTTACCACATCCCTGATAGACACAGGTAGGAAGAGTTACGCAGCTCTACTTGAGAGGAAAACTGACAGGTTAAAAGCTAAGACATTTTTTTGAACTATTAATTATTTTAAACTGCATAACGTTTTTAATTGCCTATGCCCAACAAACAAACATGTGAGCTTTACATATAAATGCAATTCAGTCGTACTTTAAGATATAACAGATATATATTTTGAGCACTCAGATGATGTAATGATTGCAACCACAAGAAAGAGAACACATATAAACCGGCATTCAAGAAAACCTTAAGAAGTTATTACAGCTCCCTAAAAGAGGCTACAATCTCCTTAGTTGTAAAAAGATAATGCGATCACTATGTTATGTTCACAGTAACATGTATGGCCATACAAGGAGCAATACCCCAGTGATTCAACTGTTCACCTTGTTAGAATGTGGGGCATGTGTTTCACTTTATTAGGGAAAAGAAGGGGGTAATAAAAACTTGGGGCAAAGCCCTGGATTAAACACGTACTTTCCCCTCTACCACTAATCCTGAGGTGCCTGCCTGGGTATGATTTCCCCAGGTAAATCAAACCTGCAGGAACCCGTGGTCACGCTGATCAAGGCCATGGGTGGGCTGTATAGCCTACTAATTGACACATAGACACAGTTAACCAAGTGTACAATACTTCTTTTGAAGTTAGGTGAATTCAGTGGCAAAGGATAAGTGGTGTCAAGTACTTTTAACTGATACAGCTTTGGTCCTTTGTCTGTAGTTAACAGCTAATTGGCTTGTGAATTATGAATGGCATCGAACCTAGACCTCACACTTACTGTTATGCGAGCCCCATTCATAAAGCTATGAATGGAGCAGAGAAAGTATGTAACAACTCTGATACCGTCCTCACCCTTTTAGTAACCCTGAGGCCCCAATGCAGGGCAAGTGTAAGACCCTATTTTCCCTGTACATACTGACTCTTTTCCCAAGTTTACACCATCCCTTTCCCAGGCAATATACTGAGACTCAGGCAGGCAATCCAGCCAGCGATTGTGTAGGACTAATTATCAGGCTGATCAGATACTTCATACATTGGCCACCAACATCCTGATGCCCGCAAGCTTGGGGGTAGCACAAAGCCTCCACTCCTAGTGCATCGCACTTGGCTTGAGGATTAATCCAAAATTATTATCTTTTGGGACACATTTTATTAGTGTGTTTTATTTAAAAAAAGCCTAGTTTGACTTCTTGCTGATCAGATATTCTTCTTATTATCTTTTTCAACCTAAATTACTATGTAACTATGTAAGTATTATTAGTATTATATGTATTCATCTATTGCATAGTAACTAGGGCTCATTAGTTTACAGATATAGGAATGTGACACAGGCGGTAGCATGAAGTCTCCCCTCATAGCACCTCGCACTTGGTTTCGGACCAATACAAAGATTATCTTTTGGGACACATTGTAATGATGTGTTTTGTAGAGAGAAAGCCTAGTTTGACTTCTTGCTGACCAGGTATTCTTCCTATTATCCTGGTCGAAGGGAACATTATTGTGACAGATGTAATTTCTCTGAGGCAAGATTTATGTGTATAATGTAATAGCTCAGTAGTGGTTTAGGAGCCATAGAATAGAGACCCAAGACTGCAAGTAGCTCTTTGTCTAGGTTCTCTCAATTTCATTGTTTATGTAAAACAGAACTAATGGCCTGACTGATAATCGTTTCCTCCAAAATGTTCTTCAAATAAGATTGTAGTGAAAGAATGGTGATTAATCAGTAAGGCGATTAAGAACATAGCTAAAGTCAGGGAGCCTTGTCACTCCATTGAATATCAAAATGCCTGCCAATGACAGCAGAGTTAGTAACTCATTTTAGTCCCTTTTTTAACTCATGAGAATACTTACTTCTTATGGGGTCATCATTAGCTTCACAGGGCATGATACAAATGATGGTGAAAGTGAAGAGGAAAATCATCCTTTAAAAGCTAAAGCAAATAAGAAACTGAACTTGTTATAATTCATTCATTTCAAGCAAGGTAAATGGTGGAAAAAATGGGCATATTTCTTTAAAAAGACAAAAACAGGAAGAAAATAATCCACTATATTAAAAAATACAGGTTGGTCTCCAGTTTTTGGAATAGAAATATTTAATGATTAAACAAAGAAAAAAATCAATGAATGTGTTAGAATTTTAAATACCGTATATACTCGAGTATAAGCCGAGTTTTTCAGCCCTTTTTTTAAGGCTAAAAAGGGCCCCCTCGGCTTATACTTGAGTCACTCCCCCCCCCCCCCCCGTGTCTCTCTAACCCCCCATGTCTCTCTACCCCCCGTGTTTCTTTAACCCCCCCCGTGTCTCTCTAATCCCCCGTGTCTCTCTAACCCACCCCATGTCTCTCTAACCCCCCCGTGTCTCTCTAACCCCTGTGTCTCTCTAACCCCCCGTGCCCCCTCCTCATTCTAAACCCCCCTCCTCACTTTACCCCTCTAAATACCTCCCCCTCTCCCTTTCCCCTCACTTACTTTAATCTGCAGCTGCTCCTCCGGCCTCTGCTCCTTCCTGCGTCTGCACCCGGTATATGCTAATGACGTGACGTCACATGCACCCCACGTCATTAGCATTGGCCGGGTCAAGACACAGGAAGGAGCGTGAAGGCCGGAGGAGAAGCTGCAGATTGAGGTAAGTGAGGGGAAAGGGAGAGGGGGAGGTATTTAGAGGGGTAAAGTGAGGAGGGGGGTTTAGGATGAGGAGGGGTAAAGTGAGCAGGGTTTTTTTAGGATGAGTTTGGGGGGTTTAGGATGGGGGGTTGAGGATGGGGGTTGAGGTTGAGAGGGGGTTTAGAATGAGGAGGGTGGTTGAGGATGAGGAGGGGGGTTGAGGTTGAGGAGGGAGGTTGAGGAAAGGGGGTTGAGGATGGGGGAGTTGAGGTTGAGGAGGGGGTTTAGAATGAGGAGGGGTGTTGAGGATGAGGAGGGGGGTTGAGGAGGGAGGTTGAGGATGAGGAGGGAGGTTGAGATTGAGGAGGGAGGAGGAGAAGGGAGGTTGAGGATGAGGAGGGGGGTTGAGGTTGAGGGGGGTTGAGCATGAAGATAGGGGGCTTGAGGTTGAGGAGGAGGTTTAGAATGAGGAGGGGGTTAAAGATGAGGATGGGGTTGAGGATGGAGGTTGAGGATGAGGAGGGAGGTTGAGGATGAGAAGGGGGTTGGGGTTGAGGATGAGGAGGGGGGTTGAGGATGAGGAGTGAGGTTGAGGATGAGGAGGGAAGTTGAGGATGAGGAGGGGGGTTAAGGAGGGAGGTTGAGGATGAGGAGGGAGGATGAGGAGGGAGGTGCAGGATGAGGAGAGGGGTTGAGGAGGGGGTTTAGGATGAGGAGGGAGGTTGAGGAGGGAGGTTGAGAATAAGGAGGGGGTTTGAGGAGGGAGGTTGAGAATGAGGAGGGGGGTTGAGGAGGAAGGTTGAGAATGAGGAGGGTTGAGAATGAGGAGGGGGGTTGAGGAGGGGGTTGAGGATGAGGAGGGAGGTTGAGGATGAGGAGGGAGGATGAGGAGGGAGGATGAGGAGGGAGGATGAGGAGGGAGGTTGAAAATGAGGAGGGGGGTTGAGGAGGGAGGTTGAGGATGAGGAGGGAGGATGAGGAGGGAGGTTGAGGACGAGGAGGGGGGTTGAGGAGGGGGTTGAGGTTGAGGATGAGGAGGAGGGTTGATGGGGGAGGTTGAGAATGAGGAGGGAGGTTGAGGAGGGAGGTTGAGAAGGGGGTTGAGGATGAGGAGGGGGGTTGAGGAGGGGGTTGAGGATGAGGAGGGAGGTTGAGGATGAGGAGGGAGGATGAGGAGGGAGGATGAGGAGGGAGGTTAAAAATGAGTAGGGGGGTTGAGGAGGGAGGTTGAGGATGAGGAGGGAGGATGAGGAGGGAGGTTGAGGATGAGGAGGGGGGTTGAGGAGGGGGTTGAGGTTGAGGATGAGGAGGAGGGTTGATGGGGGAGGTTGAGAATGAGGAGGGAGGTTGAGGAGGAAGGTAGAGAATGAGGAGGGGGGTTGAGGAGGGGGTTGAGAATGAGGAGGGGGTTGAGGAGGGTGATAAGGGAGGGGGGAAGAGACACAGGGAAGGGAGAGGGGGAAGAGACACAGGGAAGGGAGAGGTGTGAAGAGACACAGGGGAGGGAGAGGGGAGAAGAGACACAGGGGAGAGAGAGGGGTGAAGAGACACAGGGGAGAGAGAGGGGGGACACAAGTAAAGGGCACACAAGAGGGGGACACAGAGGGCACAAGAGGGACACAGGGGGTAGCACATTTCCCACCCTCGGCTTATACTTGAGTCACTCATTTTTCCCAGTATTTTGTGGTAAAATAGGTGCCTCAGCTTATACTCAGGTTGGCTTATACTCGAGTATATACGGTAGATACAATAGATATTATGTACTAATTTTAATAAAAGATACCTTTTTAGGTTGAATTATATTTTGAACTGTAATTATAGTTAAATTTCAATGACAAGGAAATAATATACAAGAACTATACATCAATAACTGAAAAAGAGTTTGATTTTTTTCTAAATAGAAAAGCCAAGTATCTAGTATAATAGAGATGCTAGTTAGTTATTTGATAATTGGGTTGAGTTCCACAAATTAACAATTATAGGATAGGTGACCAAATATAAAACATTGCATTTATACATCCACAATTATCAGAAATAGAAAAATTGTTTTTTGTCACAATCCCCTTTTTGGGGCATGGGTGGGACTCCCCTAAACCCCAAGACCAATGGCCATTCAGGACCCAAAAGTGTGCTGTCACACCCCCCTGGACTCATAGACAATGTTTTTGGCATCAACTTAACATGGAACGACACTATCCCATGTGGCTACTAACCTCAAGGGCTATTGTAATGACCAAGAAAATGACTTATGGATGAGGATCTTAAACTTCTTCCAACTGAACACAAAATGAAAATGGCTTGCTTATGTGAAGAGAGCCACTGCCATTGTCATGTTAATTGTTACTTATTCTTTTGGATACTGTATGTTAATACTATTATCACTTATCAGAGTGAGTTAGATAAACTTAATGATGAAGTGTTGGGGATCCTGAAGCATATAGTGTATATAGAGAATATGTATACTAAGTTATTACACTCCCAGAGTGCTTTGCACATCAGAGATGTTATGTTCAGCATTGTCCTTTTCCTTCTAGCAATGCTTGGGATAGGTCTCTATTAGTCTGCAATAGTGATGTCGCGAATAGTGATGTCGCGAACATAACATTTTCGGTTCGCGAACCGCGAACCGCCGCAAATGTTCGCGAATCGGCGAACCCGGCGAACCGCCATAGACTTCAATGGGCAGGCGGATTTTAAAACCCACAGGGACTCTTACTGGCCACAATAGTGATGGAAAAGTTTTTTTAAGGGGACTAACCCCTGGACTGTGGCATGCCGGAGGGGGATCCATGTCAAAACTCCCACGGAAAATTACATAGTTGATGCAGAGTCTGGTTTTAATCCATAAAGGGCATAAATAACCTAACATCCCCCTCCATTATCATCCTCCCCTGTATCTCTTTACACCCTCCTCATCATCCTCCCCTGTGTCTCTTTCCCCCCTTCCTCATCATCCTCCCCTGTGTCTCATCACCCCTCCCTCATCATCCTCCCACCTCCCTCATCATCCTCCCCTGTATCTCTTTACCCCCTCCCTCATCATCCTCCCCTGTGTCTCTTCCGCCCTCCATCATCATCCTCTCCTGTGTCTCTTTCCCCCTCACTCATCATCCTCCCCTGTGTCTCTTTTCCCCCTCCCTCATCATCTTCCCCTGTGTCTCTTCCCCCCTCCCTCATCATCCTCCCCTGTGTCTCTTCCCCCCCTCCCTCATCATCCTCCCCCTCCCTTGATGATTAGGGGGGGAAGAGACACAGGGATAAGTGTGAGGGGTGTTAGGGTAAGGGGTGTTAGGGATAAGGGTGAGGGGGTTAGGTGTTAGGGTGAGGGGTGTTAGGGCTAAGTGTGAGGGGTGTTAGGGTGAGGGGTGTTAGTGATAAGTGTAAGGGGTGTTAGGGCTTAGGCATAAGTGTGAGATTGTTAGGGTTAGGTGTTAGGTTGATGGGTGTTATGGATAAGTGTGAGGGGTGTTAGGGTTAGGTGTTAGGGTGAGGGGTGTTAGGGATAAGTGTAAGGAGTGTTAGGGTTAGGGTAAGGGGTGTTAGGGATAAGTGTGAGGGGTGTTAGGGTTAGGGTGAGGGGTGTTAGGGATAAGTGTGAGGGGTGTCAGGGTTAGGTGTTAGGGTGAGGGGTGTTAGGGATAAGTGTGAGGTGTGTTAGGGTAAGGGTGAGGGGTGTTAGGGATAAGTGTGAGGGGTGTTAGGGTTAGGGTGTGGGGTGTTAGGGATAAGTGTGAGGGGTGTTAGGGTTAGGGTGAGGGGTGTTAGGGATAAGTGTGAGGGGTGTCAGGGTTAGGTGTTAGGGTGAGGGGTGTTAGGGATAAGTGTGAGGTGTGTTAGGGTAAGGGTAAAGGGTGTTAGGGATAAGTGTGAGGGGTGTTAGGGTTAGGGTGTGGGGTGTTAGGGATAAGTGTGAGGGGTGTTAGAGTTAGGGTGAGGGTGAGGGGTGTTAGGGATAAGTGTGAGGGGTGTTAGGGTTAGGTGTTAGGGTGAGGGGTGTTAGGGATAAGTGTAAGGGGTGTTAGGGTTAGGTGTTAGGGTGAGGGATGTTAGGGTTAGGTGTTAGAGATAAGTGTGAGGGGTGTTAGGGTTAGGGTGAGGGGTGTTAGGGATAAGTGTGAGAGGTGTTAGGGTTAGGTGTTAGGGTGAGGGGTGTTAGGGATAAGTGTGAGGGGTGTTAGGGTTAGGGTGAGGGGTGTTAGGGATAAGTGTGGGGGGTGTTAGGGTTAGGGTAAGGGGTGTTAGGGATAAGTGTGAGGGGTGTTAGGGTTAGGGTGAGGGGTGTTAGACATAAGTGTGAGGGGTGTTAGGGTTAGGTGTTAGGGTGAGGGGTGTTAGGGATAAGTGTGAGGGGTGTTAGGGTAAGGGTGAGGGGTGTTAGGGATAAGTGTGAGGGGTGTTAGGGTTAGGTGTTAGGGTGAGGGGTGTTAGGGATAAGTGTGAGGGTTGTTAGGTCTTAGGGATAAGTGTGAGAATGTTAGGGTTAGGTGTTAGGTTGATGGGTGTTATGGATAAGTGTGAGGGGTGTTAGGGTTAGGGTAAGGGGTGTTAGGGATAAGTGTGAGGGGTGTTAGGGTTAGGGGTGTTAGGGATAAGTGTGAGGGTTGTTATGGTTAGGGTGAGGGGTGTTATGGATAAGTGTGAGGGGTGTTAGGGTTAGGGTAAGGGGATTTAGGGATAAATGTGAGGGGTGTTAGGGTTAGGGTGAGGGGTGTTAAGGATAAGTGTAAGGGGTGTTAGGGTGAGGCATGTTAGGAATAAGTGTGAGGGGTGTTAGGTCTTAGGGATAAGTGTGAGGGGTGTTAGGGTTAGGTGTTAGGTTGATGGGTGTTATGGATAAGTGTGAGGGGTGTTAGGGTTGGGTGCTAAGGTGAGGGGAGGGTGATGATAAGGGGGGGAAGAGACACGGGGATGTCCTTGCAGCAGAGATCAAAAGATTCCTTCAGAACTGTATTGCACACTGTGTACAGTAGCCTAGCTATGGTTTTCCCTATTAATGCAGTATCACCTACACTCAGCCTCCTCTCAGTAAGACTGCAAGTTAGTTATGATTCCAAAATGGCTGCTGTCCATGAGGTAGAAGGCTCTGGAAGGGAGTGTATTCTGCTGATTGGCTGGAATGTGTCTGCTGACTGTGAGTTGCAGGGTCAAAGTTTGCTCAATGATAAAGAATAGGGGGCAGGTCGAATATCGCATATGTTCGCAGTTCGCCGCGAACGCGAACATGCTATGTTCGCCGGGAACGATTCGGCGAAATATTCGCGACATCTCTAGTCGCGAACATCAAATTTTCGGTTCGCGAACAGCGGACCCGAACTCCCATCAAATGTTCGCGAATGGGCGAACCCGGCGAACCGCCATAGACTTCAATGGGCAGGCGAATTTCAAAACCCACAGGGACTTTTTCTGGCCACAATAGTGATGTGAAAGTTGTTTCAAGGGGACTAACACCTGGACTGTGGCATGCCGGAGGGGGATCCATGGAAAACTCCCACGGAAAATTACATAGTTGATGCAGAGTCTAATTTTAAGCCATAAAGGGCATAAATCACCTAACATTCCTAAATTGTTTGGAATAACATGCTTTAAAACATCAGGTATAATGTTGTATCAATCAGGTAGTGTAAGGGTTACATCCGCTTCACAGTAACAGACCAATCTCCCCGTTTAATGCACTGCAAACAACCGCAAACAGTCCCTTTGCACAACTGCAAACTTCCCATTTGCACAAGGTTGGATACCAAGCTAGCCATGTCCCGTTCCTTGTCCTCACTGATGTCATTGAAGGTCTCTTCCTCCACCCAGCCACCAAGGGTCCCCGAAAGGTGACAACAAGCCCCCTGGGACGCCTGCTGTGTTTGGTCTTCCACCTCCTCAAAGCCACCTTCCTCCTCTGACTCCTCTTCTTCAGACTCCCAGAGTCTGGGGGCTTCCACTGCCCAGCATGGACGATTATACACAGGTCAGAGTCTGGGGGCTTCCACCGCCCAGCATGGAAGATTATACACAGGTCAGAGTCTGGGGGCTTCCACTGCACAGCATGGAAGATTATACGCCTTGCCTCTGTCTGTGTTATTATAAGGTGTGTACTTTTAAGTAGTACTATTCCTATTGGTTTATTACACTCCCAGAGTGCTTTGCACATCAGAGATGTTATGTTCAGCATTGTCCTTTTCCTTCTAGCAATGCTTGGGATAGGTCTCTATTAGTCTGCAATAGTGATGTCGCGAATAGTGATGTCGCGAACATAACATTTTCGGTTCGCGAACCGCGAACCGCCGCAAATGTTCGCGAATCGGAGAACCCGGCGAACCGCCATAGACTTCAATGGGCAGGCGGATTTTAAAACCCACAGGGACTCTTACTGGCCACAATAGTGATGGAAAAGTTTTTTTAATGGGACTAACAACTGGACTGTGGCATGCCGGAGGGGGATCCATGTCAAAACTCCCACGGAAAATTACATAGTTGATGCAGAGTCTGGTTTTAATCCATAAAGGGCATAAATAACCTAACATCCCCCTCCATTATCATCCTCCCCTGTATCTCTTTACACCCTCCTCATCATCCTCCCCTGTGTCTCTTTCCCCCCTTCCTCATCATCCTCCCCTGTGTCTCATCACCCCTCCCTCATCATCCTCCCACCTCCCTCATCATCCTCCCCTGTATCTCTTTACCCCCTCCCTCATCATCCTCCCCTGTGTCTCTTCCGCCCTCCATCATCATCCTCTCCTGTGTCTCTTTCCCCCTCACTCATCATCCTCCCCTGTGTCTCTTTTCCCCCTCGCTCATCATCTTCCCCTGTGTCTCTTCCCCCCTCCCTCATCATCCTCCCCTGTGTCTCTTCCCCCCCTCCCTCATCATCCTACCCCTCCCTTGATGATTAGGGGGGGAAGAGACACAGGGATAAGTGTGAGGGGTGTTAGGGTAAGGGGTGTTAGGGATAAGGGTGAGGGGGTTAGGTGTTAGGGTGAGGGGTGTTAGGGCTAAGTGTGAGGGGTGTTAGGGTGAGGGGTGTTAGTGATAAGTGTAAGGGGTGTTAGGGCTTAGGGATAAGTGTGAGATTGTTAGGGTTAGGTGTTAGGTTGATTGGTGTTATGGATAAGTGTGAGGGGTGTTAGGGTTAGGTGTTAGGGTGAGGGGTGTTAGGGATAAGTGTAAGGAGTGTTAGGGTTAGGGTAAGGGGTGTTAGGGATAAGTGTGAGGGGTGTTAGGGTTAGGGTGAGGGGTGTTAGGGATAAGTGTGAGGGGTGTTAGGGTTAGGTGTTAGGGTGAGGGGTGTTAGGGATAAGTGTGAGGTGTGTTAGGGTAAGGGTGAGGGGTGTTAGGGATAAGTGTGAGGGGTGTTAGGGTTAGGGTGTGGGGTGTTAGGGATAAGTGTGAGGGGTGTTAGGGTTAGGGTGAGGGTTGTTAGGGATAAGTGTGAGGGGTGTCAGGGTTAGGTGTTAGGGTGAGGGGTGTTAGGGATAAGTGTGAGGTGTGTTAGGGTAAGGGTAAAGGGTGTTAGGGATAAGTGTGAGGGGTGTTAGGGTTAGGGTGTGGGGTGTTAGGGATAAGTGTGAGGGGTGTTAGAGTTAGGGTGAGGGTGAGGGGTGTTAGGGATAAGTGTGAGGGGTGTTAGGGTTAGGTGTTAGGGTGAGGGGTGTTAGGGATAAGTGTAAGGGGTGTTAGGGTTAGGTGTTAGGGTGAGGGATGTTAGGGTTAGGTGTTAGAGATAAGTGTGAGGGGTGTTAGGGTTAGGGTGAGGGGTGTTAGGGATAAGTGTGAGAGGTGTTAGGGTTAGGTGTTAGGGTGAGGGGTGTTAGGGATAAGTGTGAGGGGTGTTAGGGTTAGGGTGAGGGGTGTTAGGGATAAGTGTGGGGGGTGTTAGGGTTAGGGTAAGGGGTGTTAGGGATAAGTGTGAGGGGTGTTAGGGTTAGGGTGAGGGGTGTTAGACATAAGTGTGAGGGGTGTTAGGGTTAGGTGTTAGGGTGAGGGGTGTTAGGGATAAGTGTGAGGGGTGTTAGGGTAAGGGTGAGGGGTGTTAGGGATAAGTGTGAGGGGTGTTAGGGTTAGGTGTTAGGGTGAGGGGTGTTAGGGATAAGTGTGAGGGTTGTTAGGTCTTAGGGATAAGTGTGAGAATGTTAGGGTTAGGTGTTAGGTTAATGGGTGTTATGGATAAGTGTGAGGGGTGTTAGGGTTAGGGTAAGGGGTGTTAGGGATAAGTGTGAGGGGTGTTAGGGTTAGGGGTGTTAGGGATAAGTGTGAGGGTTGTTATGGTTAGGGTGAGGGGTGTTATGGATAAGTGTGAGGGGTGTTAGGGTTAGGGTAAGGGGATTTAGGGATAAATGTGAGGGGTGTTAGGGTTAGGGTGAGGGGTGTTAAGGATAAGTGTAAGGGGTGTTAGGGTGAGGCATGTTAGGAATAAGTGTGAGGGGTGTTAGGTCTTAGGGATAAGTGTGAGGGGTGTTAGGGTTAGGTGTTAGGTTGATGGGTGTTATGGATAAGTGTGAGGGGTGTTAGGGTTGGGTGCTAAGGTGAGGGGAGGGTGATGATAAGGGGGGGAAGAGACACGGGGATGTCCTTGCAGCAGAGATCAAAAGATTCCTTCAGAACTGTATTGCACACTGTGTACAGTAGCCTAGCTATGGTTTTCCCTATTAATGCAGTATCACCTACACTCAGCCTCCTCTCAGTAAGACTGCAAGTTAGTTATGATTCCAAAATGGCTGCTGTCCATGAGGTAGAAGGCTCTGGAAGGGAGTGTATTCTGCTGATTGGCTGGAATGTGTCTGCTGACTGTGAGTTGCAGGGTCAAAGTTTGCTCAATGATAAAGAATAGGGGGCAGGTCGAATATCGCATATGTTCGCAGTTCGCCGCGAACGCGAACATGCTATGTTCGCCGGGAACGATTCGGCGAAATATTCGCGACATCTCTAGTCGCGAACATCAAATTTTCGGTTCGCGAACAGCGGACCCGAACTCCCATCAAATGTTCGCGAATGGGCGAACCCGGCGAACCGCCATAGACTTCAATGGGCAGGCGAATTTCAAAACCCACAGGGACTTTTTCTGGCCACAATAGTGATGTGAAAGTTGTTTCAAGGGGACTAACACCTGGACTGTGGCATGCCGGAGGGGGATCCATGGAAAACTCCCACGGAAAATTACATAGTTGACGCAGAGTCTAATTTTAAGCCATAAAGGGCATAAATCACCTAACATTCCTAAATTGTTTGGAATAACATGCTTTAAAACATCAGGTATAATGTTGTATCAATCAGGTAGTGTAAGGGTTACATCCGCTTCACAGTAACAGACCAATCTCCCCGTTTAATGCACTGCAAACAACCGCAAACAGTCCCTTTGCACAACTGCAAACTTCCCATTTGCACAAGGTTGGATACCAAGCTAGCCATGTCCCGTTCCTTGTCCTCACTGATGTCATTGAAGGTCTCTTCCTCCACCCAGCCACCAAGGGTCCCCGAAAGGTGACAACAAGCCCCCTGGGACGCCTGCTGTGTTTGGTCTTCCACCTCCTCAAAGCCACCTTCCTCCTCTGACTCCTCTTCTTCAGACTCCCAGAGTCTGGGGGCTTCCACTGCCCAGCATGGACGATTATACACAGGTCAGAGTCTGGGGGCTTCCACCGCCCAGCATGGAAGATTATACACAGGTCAGAGTCTGGGGGCTTCCACTGCACAGCATGGAAGATTATACGCCTTGCCTCTGTCTGTGTTATTATAAGGTGTGTACTTTTAAGTAGTACTATTCCTATTGGTTTAATCCCTGTTACGTCCATTATCAGGGGACGTGTATATGGCATGGATTTTTGGAAGCGGGAGATGGAAAAAGATGCTTGGTCGGACCTCCTACTTCTAATTTGGGGCACTGCACAGGCAATCTAAGGTGCCACCAGATAGGAGAGGTGTATTAAGTTGTACTACTCATTCCTATCAGTTTAATACCTGTTTCGTTACCTTTCAGTGAACGTGTATATGGCATGGATTTTTGGAACAGGGAGATGGAAAAAGATGCTTGGTCAGACCTACTACTTCGAATTTGGGGCACTGCACGTGCAATCTAAGGTGCCACCAGATAGGAGTGGTGTATTAAGTTGTACTACTCATTCCTATCAGTGTAATACCTGTTATGTTACCTATCAGGGGACGTGTATATGGCATGGATTTTTGGAACAGGGAGATGGAAAAAGATGCTTGGTCGGACCACCTACTTATAATTTGGGGCACTGCACGTGCAATCTTAGGTGCCACCAGATAGGAGAGGTGTATTAAGTTGTACTACTCATTCCTATCAGTGTAATACCTGTTACGTCACCTATCTTTCCTCCCAATAGCACATTCTATATGTCATCAACCGGCCTGGGTGTATTTAGAGAACCACACTTTAAGGCCCTTAACCTGGGATTGCATCAGAATTGCCTCAGAGAATTAAAAACTCGCCAAACCCCCTAATCAGACACTCACTATCATACTGGAAATGGGCCAAGAAACACACAGGTTTGTTCCCTGGATCCACCCAAATGACCCCAATTCTTGACCACCCTCAGGCCCCGAAACACATGAGCACAACATCATAACACTGGTGGAGGTCAAGGAAACTAGATAGACTGGGAGACTGGTTAGTAAAGGGCCAGATGCTCACCTATGAGGAACTGAGGGACAAGCATGAGCTACCGCTGTCAGAACATTACAATTACTGTAGGCTGAGGCATTTCACACACTCCCTGACCCAGAAACAGGGGACACCGGTCTTAAATTGGTTCTATAAAAGTTGTAAAGATAAACCTCTATCCAGGGGGATCATTGGGTTGCTTTACAAATATAAAACATTTGTTACTGGTTGAAGCGACACTGGAGGAAGGACCCGAGTGGGGGAGCCCTGGAGACCCTTCAGAAGCAACCGGCGGCAAAATCATCCCAGGAAAGGAGAGGTCGCTTACAGAAGCCTGCCCTAGAGTAACCCAAGGGTGATTGCCCAGGTTAGATATTGTAAATAATAAGCTAATACTGCTGGAGGAATGTTAGCTAATAGGACTTTGGTGTTTCCTGCAGATATACTCTTTACTATTGTCTGTTTTACCATGTTTTAGGTATCTCTTAAATTGCAATCACAGTAAAAAATAAGAAAAATTATTAACCTAAAAAGTAAAAATAAAAAGGAATAGCCAGCTGACTTTCACAAAATGTCTTTATTGTAAATATGTATTTTTGCACAACTGTTATGCAAGACTGATCAAAAATGCTATATTTTTCATTACATGCTGTAAGCTTTCTGAAAATAAAAGAATTTAAATGCAAAAATTGGGCATTGTTGCAGCGACCTGAAAAATTTATGTTAGTTTGCCAGGCAGAAAGTGCCCTAAAACATTGCGTCTTGAACCCTAGTTGGTGGCGGATAAGTCACGCAAGTCATCCAGCATTCATGGATAAGATACAGCAGCATGTGGAGTATTATTAGCTCAAGGCAGCTCATCTATCAGGCCTTTTTTAATTGAATGTATCGCCCACTGTCAGTCCCTTCGGGATCCATCCCTCATTCATCTTAATAAAGGTGAGGTGATCTAGACTTTTTTGACCTTGGCGACTTCTCTTATCAGTGACAAAAACCCTGCTGCACTGAAGGTCCTTTCTGACAGGACACTTGAAGCGGGGCAGGACAGCACAGTTCTATGGCAAATTGGGATAGCTCAGGCCACAGGGCAAGCGTGCACACCCAGGAGTCAAGGGGTTCATCGCTCCTCATAGTGTCGATATCTGTAGTTAAGGCGAGGTAGTCTGTTACCTGACGGTCGAGTCGTTCTCTGAGGGTGGACCCCGAAGGGCTGTGGCGATGCATAGGACTTTAAAAGCTCTGCATGTCCTCCATCCACAACACGTCTGTAAAGTGTCCTCTCCTTGCCGGCGTGGTCGTGGGAGGAGGAGGATTATGTTCACCTCTTCCGCTGTTAGATTGCCGTTGTGCTGTGACATCAGCCTTAAACGCTGTGCAAAGCATACTTTTTTTATTTATTATGGAAGTGCTGCATCCTTTCAGACTTGTGGTAATTCAGTAACATTTCAGGCACTTTCTGCTTATACCGGGGGTCTAGTAGCGTGAACACCCAGTACAGGTCGTTCTCCTTCATCCTTTTTATACGAGGGTCCCTCAACAGGCACGACAGCATGAAAGACCCCATTTGCACAAGGTTGGATGCCGAGCTAGTCATGTCCCGTTCCTCGTCCTCAGTGATCTCACTGAAGGTATGTTCTTCCCCCCAGCCATGTACAACACCACGGGTACCAGATAGGTGACAACGAGCACCCAGGGATGCCTGTTGTGGTTGGTCTTCCTCCTCCTCCTCATAGCCACATTCCTCCTCTGACTCCTCTTCCTCACAATCCTCTTCCAGCCATGCCGCAGGTCCAGCAAGCGATGCTGATAAGGCTGTTTCTGGTGGTGATGTCGACCACAACTCTTCCTCTTCACGCTCATCTACGGCCTGATCCAGCACTCTTCACAGGGCACGCTCCAGGAAGAAAACAAATGGTATTATGTCGCTGATGGTGCCCTGGGTGCGACTGACCAGGTTTGTCACCTCCTCAAAAGGACGCATAAGCCTACAGGCATTGCGCATGAGCGTCCAGTAACGTGGCAAAAAAATCCCCAGCTCCGCAGAGTCTGTCCTAGCCCAACAGGTCATACAAATACGGCCTTTTATTGTTGGAGCAGGCGGTCGAACATTAGGAGTGTTGAATTCCAACGTGTCAGGCTGTCTAAAATCAAGCGCCTCGCTGGCATGTTGTTTCGCCGCTGGATAACTGTAAAGTGCGCCATGGCCGTGTAGGAACGCCTGAAGTGGGCAAACACCTTCCTGGCCTGCTTCAGGACGTCCTGTAAGCCTGTGTGCCTATGCACAAAGCGTTGTACAATCAGATTACACACATGTGCCATGCACGGCACATGTGTCAACTTGCCCAAATTCAATGCCGCCAACAAATTTCTTATGTTGTCACAAACCACTTTGCCGATCTCCAGTTGGTGCAGAGTCAGCCACTGATCCACCTGTGCGTTCAGGGCGGACAGGAGTGCTGGTCCGGTGTGACTCTCTGCTTTCAGGGAAGTCAACCCCAAGACGGCGTATCCGTTATGTGGAATAGTACCTGTGGAGCTGGGGGGGTGCCGTTGATGTGGAGCAAAGCAGCAGCAGAAGAGGACTCAGCCGAGGAGGTTATGGAAGAGGATGGAGTAGGAGGAGTAGAGGAGGTGGCAGCATTCCTGCCTGCAAGTCGTGGCGGTGTCACCAACTCCTCTGCAGAGCCACGTATTCCATGCTTGGCAGAAATCACCAGGTCTACCCAATGCACAGTGTAGGTGATATACCTGCCCTGACCATGCTTTGCAGACCAGGTATCCGTGGTCAGATGGACTCTTGCCCCAACACTGTGTGCCAGAGATGCCATTACTTCCTTTTGCACAATCGAGTAAAGGTTGGGGATTGCCTTTTGTGGAAATAAATTTCGGCCGGGTACCTTCCACTGCGGTGTCCCAATAGCTACAAATTTTTTTAACACCTCAGACTCCACCAGCTTGTATGGTAAAAGCTGGCGGGCTAAGAGTTCAGACAAGCCAGCTGTTAGTTGCCGGGCAATGGGGTGACTTTGTGACTTTGGCTTCTTACGCTCAAACATGTCCTTGACAGACACCTGACTGTGGGCAGATGAGCAGGGACTGCTCATGGCAAGACGCGGAGTGGCGGATGGTTGAGAGGGGGCAAGCAGGGCAGCAGTGGTTGACGTGGCTGAAGATGCTGGACCAGGAGGAGGATGGCGGCTTTGACTTTTTGTGCTGCTTGTACTCATGTGTTGATGCCATAGGCGTTTGTGATGTGACATCATGTGCCTTCGCAAAGAAGTTGTACCTAGGTGGGTGTAAGACTTCCCACGACTCAGTTTCTTTTCGCACAGGTTGCAAATGGCATCACTGTTGTCACAGGCAGACACACAAAAAAATTGCCACACTGCTGAGCTCTGCAGTGACGGCATTCTAGTGGTGGCAACAGCATGCGTTGACTGGTGTGCTGTCTGGCTGACCCCGGGTACCGATGCATGCTGTCTGACTGTGCCACTAGCTACTTTCGATGACCTCCCGCTGCTTCCAACTCGTCTCCTCCTCCTCTCTGTCTCCCCATCTGAACTTTCCTCCTGTTCTTCTTCTCTTATAGCGGGCACCCACGTGACATCCACGGACGCATCGTCATCATCAACCGCTTCACTTGTATCTGACAACTCAACAAAGGAAGCAGCACCGGGTACAAAATCATCATCATCAGACCGTACGTCCATGTGTGTAATGCTGCCTGACTGGCACATATCCCTGTTATCTACATCCTCTGGCACTAATGTTTGTGCATCACTCATTTCTTCCAACGGATGTGTAAATAACTCTTCTGACGTATCAAGTGAAGCGGCTGTGGTGCTAGTGTTGGTGGTGGCGGCAGGCGGGCGAGTGGTAACTGGAGAGCTGCCCGAAGCTAAGCTCGAGTAGGATGGTGCGTCTAGGTTCCGAGCGAAAGCTGTAGAAGATTGGGTGTCCTGTGTTAGCCAGTCAACCATGTCCTCAGAACTTTTCAAGTTCAGGGTACGTGGCCTCTGAAAACTGGGCATTACTCTAGGGTCAAAGGGAATCACAGCACCACGACGGCCCCTGCGGGGTGGCTTGCCTCTGCCTATCATTTTTTTTCCGATTAGTGGTACTATGCGTGCAAGCTACTGTGACACTAGATATGAGTGGCACTGTGCACTGGCAAAAGTTGGCACAGTAGACGCAATAGGCCTCACACACACGCCTGTAGGCAGGCAACTGATATTCAATTGATTACAGTAAAAAAAGAGTTGTTTTATTTCACTGCACACTACGGTTGCACTAGATATGAGTGTCACTGTGCACTGGCAAAAGTTGGCAGACTAGATGCAATAGGCCTCACACACACGCCTTTAGGCAGGTAACTGATATTCAATCGATTACAGTAAAAAAAGGGTTGTTTTATTTCACTGCACACTACGGTTGCACTAGATATGAGTGTCACTCTTCACTGGCAAAAGTTGGCAAACTAGATGCAATAGGCCTCACACACACGCTAGCAGGCAGGCATATGCAATTAGATTACACAGAAAAAAATAATAAAATAAAAAAAAGGTCTTTTTGGGTTGCTGTCCTTGCAGCAGATATTAAAGGAGTCCTTCAGGTGTGTAGTTAAAGCTAAATACACAGCCTGGCTATCTATTTCCCTATTAAATAAGAAGAAAAAAATAATAAAATACAATAAATGATGTTCTAGCCCTAAAAAGGTATTTTTGGGTTGCTGTCCTTGCAGCAGATATCAAATGAGTCCTTCAGGTGTGTACTTAAAGCTAAATACACAGCCTGGCTATCTATTTCCCTATTAAATCAGCAGAAAAAAATAATAAAATACAATAAATGATGTTCTAGCCCTAAAAAGGTATTTTTGGGTTGCTGTCCTTGCAGCAGATATCAAAAGAGGCCTTCAGGTGTGTAGTTAAAGCTAAATACACAGCCTGGCTATCTATTTCCCTATTAAATCAGCAGAAAAAAATAATAAAATACAATAAATGATGTTCTAGCCCTAAAAAGGTCTTTTTGGGTTGCTGTCCTTGCAGCAGATATCAAAGGAGTCCTTCAGGTGTGTAGTTAAAGCTAAATACACAGCCTGGCTATCTATTTCCCTATTAAATTAGAAGAAAAAAATAATAAAATACAATAAATGATGTTCTAGCCCTAAAAAGGTATTTTTGGGTTGCTGTCCTTGCAGCAGATATCAAAAGAGTCCTTCAGGTGTGTAGTTAAAGCTAAATACACAGCCTGGCTATCTATTTCCCTATTAAATCAACAGCAGGTAGAATATATCTCCTGTCTCAACGAATGCAGCTACAGAATGATTATAAAATAGAGGCTGTCATACAGATGGAAGGCTCTGGAAGGGATTGTATGCTGCTGATTGGCTGGAATGTGTCTGCTGACTGTGATGTGCAGAGTCAAAGTTTCCTCAATGATAAAGAATAGGGGGCGGACTGAAAAGCGCAAATGTTCGCCGTTCAGCACGAACGCGAACATACGAAAATCGCAGCGAATAGTTCTCCGGCGAACTGTTCGGGACATCACTAGTCTGCAATTGTAGACTTGTATATTTCTTTATCTTAACTTGATGTTGTTTTATCAAATATAATAAATATATTTTAGTAAAATGTCTTCTTTTTGCTAATCTGTTCCAAGTTCTTTCTACAACTTTGTGAAAACCAAAATTAAGTTTATTATTTTTAGATTGTATATTTATACATCAGAAGTTATATTAAAACATCTCAGTAATTTGTAATTAGAAAATATTGCTTGCACATCAACATTTTGATAAATAATATCAAAGTTGAATAAATGTATGCTCCTAATACAACTGTTGATTATGACACAGAAGATGATATACTTACTTTGCTTAATCAGCAGATACTTCTTTGGATCTTGTTATTAGACTTTACAGTGAGGGGAATACAAACCATGAGCTGTATTTATAGTACAAGCGCCCGTAACAACCTTGATATCTGTCCCAATCTAACCTGGCTGCTTCCCAGTATAGCAAATGAATGGTAATAAAACAGAAAGCAAAAAAGAGATAAGGAAGTTAATGTTTATGTTTCTTTCCCGCAACTAAGAAGTGTTTCAAAAACATAATCTTTTTATCTGTATAGATCAAAATACCCAGAAACACATGCCAAGCACATTGCCAGACATGAATATTATAATAACCTTGACATCTGTACTCATCAATACATAAAAGCTTCCCAGTATACTAAAAAAGTGACAAAAAATGGAAAATATGGAGAAAAAGATATAATAAAGAAAACGTGCATGTGTGAGGGTATATAATTTCTTAAGTACCTTTAACCACAAGGACAACATGTTAGAATGCAAAACAAAATGAATATACAGTATTTAAAATTGAACATATTATAGTTATAGCATTTCCTTATACCTTTCTCATATTTATTACTAGCGAATTGCCCGTCAAAAAATGACGGCAATGAAATTGTAAGGTAGCTAATGCTGTTTAGTGTGTAATAATGAAATATATAATACATTACTAAATGAATATACTTTACCTATTTTAAAGCATTGTGTGGAAGAGCTGTCAATGTGTTTTGATGTTGCTGCAGCATTAGTGGTGTGGAGCTGCTGTGTAAGCGTGGTGAATGTGTGCAGTGTAACACTGTGCGTGCGCGAGACCAAACCGTTAGCGTAGTCGTGTACTTCCGCATTGGCGTAAAATGGCGAGTAATGTGTGGTATACGTCTGTATCGGAATATCCGTAGGTGTTTTGTGGTGTTTTGCGAGTTTCTTGTGGTGTTTTGCGAGTTTAGAGTGCTGTAGCCTCGTTTTCGTTTTGTTCGGCGGCCATTTTTTCTCTCGCTTAGATTTTTTTTTAGTCTCTAAACTGTTTTATTTCGAGTAAAATCGAGGTGTAAGTTGTATTTTTGAGGTCCTGGGTGCTCCCTCTTGGTGTAGGTAAGGTTTTTATGTATGTGCTGTGTGTATGTATTGTGTTTTTAATTTTGTAATGTTCGCGAGTTGCGTCCGAGTGTTGCGAGGCCGTAATGTGTGTGAACGTGTGTCGTATGTTGTTTGCGAGTGTCGTAATGTGTGTGAACGTGTGTCGTATGTTGTTTGCGAGTGTCGTAATGTGTTGCGACGTGAACTTTTTTTGAAATTTTGCAAGGGTCGCAGTTGCTGCAACTGAAGACCTCGCTTTGCGGCGCTCCATGCCAGCACCTGAGGACCTCGCAAAGCGAGGTCTTCAGTTGCAGCAACTGCGACCCTTGCAAAATTTCAAAAAAAGTTCACGTCGCAACACATTACGACACTCGCAAACAACATACGACACACGTTCACACACATTACGACACTCGCAAACAACATACGACACACGTTCACACACATTACGGCCTCGCAGCACTCGGACGCAACTCGCGAGGGTCCTCAGTTGCTGGCAAGGAGCACCTGCGGCGCTCCATGCCAGCAACTGAGAACCTGGCACAGTGCCCACGCTTCGCGAGGCCCGCGTCTCGCTACGCGAGCCCCGGTCCTCGCTACGCGAGGCCCGCGACTCGCTACGCGAGGGCCGCGGGCTCGCTACGCGAGCCCGCAGCGTTAGCAACAACTCGTACGCTCACAACTATATATGTGATCTGTGATTTAGTTACAACACGTTGTTGAATAAAAAGGGCATTCAGTGTTATCATGGATAACTAGAGAAGGAGTATTGATACAGGGTGGAATTCAATCACTAGTATCTCGGGTCAGGTAGGATTTTTTATTTTTTCTGTTCGCTTAGTTAACAACTAATCAGTATATTGAAGATCAGAGGAGATCTAAAAAGGTTGAACTTGATGGACTGAAGTCTTTTTTCAACCATAATTACTAAGGGCCCCATTCAATTGAGAAATTGTATCTAACGGGAGCCCGTGATGGAGCCCGTAATCTAATTTGCTATTCGATTGGCGTCTTTTTGCAGGCTCCAAACGGGTTACAGGTTACAGGCTTGAAAATTGAGCAATGGTTAAACCCAACTCCCGGAAGCCTTTGATCTTTAAACCCACAGCCAAGCACGCAAACCGCAAATGGTGGCCCAAATAGTTCAAATAGTACCCGCAAAGGATTAACAGACTAGTTTGTAACACTGCAAGTGACAATACAAAGACAACAATGCACTTTAAAACATTGGAAAGCAATGGAAGGCATTACAATTACTTGCACAACAACTCCCAAATATCTGATACTAGCGACTTGCCCATCAAAAAATGACGGCAGGATCAAGTTTTTTCCCAAACATTTCTCTCTCCCATGTTTCTTTCCCTCCCCCTTCCTGTCTCTCTTTGCCCTCTCTCTCCCTCCCTTGTCTTTCTTTGCCCCCTCTCTCCCTCCCTTGTCTCTCTTTGACCCCTCTCTCCCTCCCCTGTATATCTCTTTGTGCTCCCTCCCTCCCCGTCTCTCTTTGCCTCCTCTCCCTCCCCGTCTCTCTTTGCCCACTCTCTCCCTCCCCTGTCTCTCTTTGCCCCCTCTCTCCCTTCCCTGTCTCTCTTTGCCCCCTCTCTCCCTTCCCTGTCTCTCATTGCCCCCTCTATATCTCCCCTGTCTCTCTTTGCCCCCTCTATCCATCCCCGTCTCTTTTTTCCCCACTCTATCCCTCCCCTGTCACTCTTTGCCCCCTCTATCCCTCCTCTGTCACTCTTTGCCCCCTCTATCCCTCCCCTGTCACTCTTTGCCCCCTCTATCCCTCCCCTGTCACTCTTTCACCCTCTATCCCTCCCCTGTCACTCTTTGCCCCCTCCCCTGTCTCTCTTTGCCCCCTCTATCACTCCCCTGTCTCTCTTTGCCCCCTCTATCACTCCCCGTCTCATTCCATCCTCTCTACCTCCCCTGTCTCTCATTCCCCTCATCTCCCTCCCCTGTGTCTCTTCCCCCTCTACCTCCCCTGTGTCTCTCCCCCCTCCGTCTATCTTTTCCCCCTTCTCCCTCCCCTGTGTCTCTATGCCCCCTTCCCCCCTGTGTCTCTATGCCCACTCCCCCCCCCCCGTGTCTCACGCCCCGACCTGTGTCTCACCCCCCTCTCCTGGCTCACTTCCCCCATCCTATCCCTCCCTTCCACAATCCTGTCTCCCTCCTGCTGTGGGCCTCTGGGGAGCTTCAGTGGGGCAGGGGGAGCCGTGCAGGCTCCTGGGGTGCTGTGGGCCGCTGGGGAGCATCGGTGCGGCAGGGGGAGACGTGCAGGCTCCCGGGGTGCGGTGAGCTATGGCTCACGTAGGCCCTGGCGTAGAGGGCATAAGTTGCTGGCATGGAGCGCCTTTGGCGCTCCATCCCAGCAGCTGAGGCCCTTGCCCGCAGCCCTCGCTACGTGAGCAACGGCCCCTACAGCTACGCGAGGGCCGCGGCTCGCGCTCCATGCCAGCAACCGAGGCCCTCGCTTCGCGAGGGCCTCGGTTGCTGAGATGGAGCGCCTTTGGCGCTCCATTCCAGCAACTAAGGCCCTTGCCCGCAGCCCTTGCTTCGCGAGGGCCGCGGGCTCGCTATGCGAGCCCGCAAGCGTGAGCAACGGCCCGTACACTCACAACTATATATGTGATAGCAAAAAAGTTAATTTTACTATCCACATAGGTTGTAATGAACATGCATATGCCAATATTAAAAAACATGTTGCAACATGCTGAAAACTATTAAAGACACACTGCCTCAAATAGCCACATAAATACACCCAAACGGCTGATCTACAAAGATCATCTGATATACATCTCACTCAAATCTACCTTGGGAAAACAAATAGTGGACACATTTGTACTGCCACATGGCATATATCAAGTACCAGGGGAACATTTCACATATGGTTGTTCAGACCCTCAGTTGTGTCCGATTCTCTGTGACCCTATGGACTGCAGCACACTAACCCATGTCTCTATCTGTGCGTATCCACAAGGTACCAGTTCCTTCTCAAGTGGACTATGATTTGTCTGACCTCTCTGCTATAATGTTCACAGCTATAGTGACCCTAAATGGTATAGCTCACAGCTTCATTTAAGGGCATAAGACCCCTCACCACCATCACTCTTGAAGGGGACTAGGGGAACATACAGTTAGTTGCAATAGTATTCACCCCCTTGGCATTTTTCGTGTTTTGTTGCCTCACAACCTGGGATTAACATGGATTGCTTGAGGATTTGCATCATTTAATTTACAGAACATGCCCACAACTTTGAAGATTATTTTTTTTTGTTTTATTGTGAAGCAAACAACAAATAGGACAAAATAACATAAAAAGTCAATGTGCATAACTATTCACCCCCCTAAAGCCAATACTTTGTAGAGCCACCTTTTGCAGCAATCACAGCTCCAAGTCGCTTAGGATAAGTCTCTATGGGCTTGCCACATCTTACCACTGGGATTTTTGCCCATTCCTCCTTGCAAAACTGCTCCAGCTCCTACAAGTTGGATGGTTTGCGCTTGTGAGCAGCAATCTTTAAGTCTGACCACAGATTTTCTATTGGATTGAGGCCTTCGCTTTGTCTAGGCCATTCCAACACATTTACATGTTTCCCCTTAAACCACTCAAGTATTGCTTTAGCAGTATGTTTGGGGTCATTGTCCTGCTGGAAGGTGAACCTCCGTCCTAGCCTCAAATCATGCACAGCGTGGTACAGGTTTTGCTCAGGAATATCCCTGTATTTAGCACCATCCATCTATCCCTTAACTCTGACCAGTTTCACAGTCCCGGCTGCTGAAAAACATCCCGCCAGCATGATGCTTCCACCACCATGTTTCACTGTGGAGATGGTGTTAATTGGGTGATGTGATGTTTTGGGTTTGCACCAGACATAGCGTTTTCTTTGATGTCCGAAAAGTTCAATTTTAGTCTCATCAGACCAGAGGACCTTCCTCCATACATTTTGGGAGTCTCCCACATGCCTTTTCTCAAACTCAAAACGTGCCATTTTGTTTTTTTGCTGAAAGTAATGGCTTTCTTCTGGCCACTCTGCCATAAAGCCCAACTCTATGGAGCGTACAGCTTATTATTGTCCTATGTACAGATACTCCAGTCTCTGCTAAGGAACTCTGTAGCTCCTCCAGGGTTACCTTAGGTCTCTGTGCTACCACTCAGATAAATGCCCTCCTTGCCTGGTCCGTGAGTTTTGGTGGCGGCCGTCTCTTAGCAGTTTTGCTGTTGTGCCATGTTCTTTCCGTTTGGTTATGATAGATTTGATGGTGCTCCTGGGGATCATCAAAGATTTGGATATTTCTTTATAACTTAACCCTGACTCGTATTTCTCCCTTACTTGTTTGGATAGTTACTTGGTTTTCATGGCAGTGTTTGGTTAGTGGTGCCTTTTACTTAGGTGTTGCAGCCTCTGGGACCTTTCAAAAAAGGTGTGTATATGTAATAACAGACCATGTGGCACTTCGATTGCACACAGGTGGACATCATTTCACTAATTATGTTACTTCTGAAGGTAATTCGTTGCACCAGAGCTTTTTATGGGCTTCATAACAAAGGGGGTGAATACATAAACACATGCCACTTTTCTGTTTTCTATTTCTAAAAAATAGTTCTATATATATTTTTTTCATTTCACTTCACCAACTTAGTGTTCTGATCCATCACAGAAAAATTCAGATTAACAAAACATTGAACTTAAAGCTGTAATGTAAAAAATAGGTGAACAGTCAAGGGGGTGAATACTTTTGCAAGGCACTGTATGTTCTCCAATCTTCCCATCCTTGCATTTAAACAACCACCATACTTTTCAGCAGAAGATTGACCAATGAATAATGAAGAAAAGAAAATGGAACTAAACCTTATATTAAAAGTACCTGTAAATTATGTCAACACATTTGTAATGATGACACAGCCACACATGACAAGACATATAACATCAAATGATCCTTATTCATGTACATCCTACAAAGTGGTTTATATAATACAATGTACTTTATGTGACACAGGTTGTTACATTGGAGAAACCATCCAAAAAATGCACTTAAGGATGATTTTATACAGACATTAAATAAGAAAGCATAATAAAGTCAGTTATTGTACCCCAGTGAGACACCATTTTAGCCAGAATAATCACTCCATCCAATACCTAAAAATGTAGTTTTTAAAATATCCAGGAGAGAAAAGCATTTGAAATAAAGATGATCACATTCTTCAACACTAAAAATACAGGGCTTAATATGGACTTGAGTTTTCTAACACATTCTCAGAATTTCTTATTTTTTTTTCTATAAGAGGCTTGTCAGTCTTTTTGAGGTGTTTGTCCAAAAGGAAGGATAATTAAAGTACTCAGATTTTTTATGGATACATTGATGTATATGTGTATATAATATGTGTATTTTTGTTTCCTATACTATGTTGTGATGATTCCCTCTATATGTATTTACCTAATGATGTCAGATGCTGCCTCCACTCTCTCTGCATCTGCTGTTTATATTCCAATGGAGGGTTACATCTCTTGACAGTATTGCTTCTGACTTGATAAAGAGAGGTTAAACCTCTTGAAATCTTGTCAACATAAATTATTTTTGCACTGGGGCCCTCCATTTATTAGCTCCACCATTGCCTCCCAGTGTAGGGTGCTGGTTTGGGGGCAGAACTATTTTCATTGCACCCTGTGCAATGCACAGGGGCCTTGCTCGGCATTGAGGGCCCAGTGCTGTCTGTTTTGTTTTTAATAAATTTCCTTAGATAAGCCTTTGAGGCCCCCTTGCCCCAACACATCCTGTCCTTTTCCACCCTGCCCCCATCTAGGCCCATGCTGCCCATTATCAGCCATGAACCCCCAACCACTCTCTACCACCTTGTCACCTGGGTACCGTGGGGCTCACCAATTGCGTCTTTATGTCGGGTCGGGGAATCGCGAATGATGCCACGGCATAAAGAACCGAGGCAGGAGAGTGATATGTTCACTGCAGCTGGTGAGGCCCACATAACCCAGAGGTGGAGGTGGACAAGTTGGTAGAGGATGATTGGGTGATCATGACTGATAATGGGTAGCAGGGACCTGAATGGGGGGGCGGTGAAAGGGGTTAAGATGGGCCAGGGTAAGGGGGCCCCCAGGGGCATATAGAAATAAATACATTTTAAAATAAATTGACACTGGAACAATATATATATATATATATATATATATACAGTATATATATATATTTATATATATATATATATATATATATTTGTGCTCGGGTCCCTCTCTCGCCCCTCTTCTTCCATGGGTGAAGCCCTCAGCTGCTTTATTCATGGTCAGTCCCTCTCTAGTCCCACTTCTTCCTTAGGCGGGGCTCTCTGCTGCTTTATAAGTGCTTCCTGTTTGCACCGCAGCTCATTTGGCTCTGTGTCATGCTGGGTACTGCTGCTCCGGTCTGCTACTCTATTAGTTTTTTGGCTTTTTCAGATATCTCACTTGAGTTGTTTGCATCTCTGCTCATTCTGACTCTACGTTCTGCAGTTTGCTTCTCAGCTCTGTCATCTACCTATGCCTGTCCCTATGCCTGTTCATTGTTTATTTGCTTCTCTCCCCCATTTTCAGCTGTCTCATTTCAGTATCTTTGCATACCTCTTCATAACTGCTTTGCCTTGCAGCTTCTATATTTCCTGACTTCAGCATCTGTACATATCTCCTCATAACCACTTTGCTTGCCCGAAAGGGCACTCTCATTGATGGAGAGCGATGGTTCCTCTTAAGGTAAGTTACCCTGACTTCATTACGCTCTCATACTTCAGATATGGGTCTGAACCTACTTGTCTATGCCCTTGTCCACGTCCAAGGTAGCACTTCGGCTTTCCTACGCCTCATTCACGTGGTTTCTGGCCCAGATCTACTAAACTTCCACCCTCCTTATGCTCTCCTGTCGGCCTTCTCCGGGCATCACTTCTGTCACCTAAATACTATCAGAGCCTCCTGCTGTGCAGTTTCTGGCTCCTTTTCTTGACCTAGATAGCACTCACGTTGCTGGAGAGCGATTTTTTCTCTCAAGGAAAGTTATCCTGACTTCCTTACACTTTCCTACTCTAGATCTGAGCCTGAACCCACTTGTCTATGCCCTTGTCCACGTCCAAGGTAGCACTTTGGCATCCCTACTCCTTATTCATGTGGTTTCAGGCTCAGATCTATTAAACGTCTACACTCCTTACACTCTCTACTCGGCCTCTCTGGGCACCACTTCCGATACCTCCATAAATCCTATATTCCACTTCGCTAGGCAAAGCCTCAATCAAGCTTTCATAGTCCGATTCCTTAGGCTCAACCACACCTCAATCACGCTTTCATAGTTGCACTTGCCTTCCCTAGGCATCATCATGCTAGCAAGCCCCACATCAGCTTTCGCTAGGCACCACCACACCACTCCTCTTCCTACGTCCTACACTAGCTCTCTCGTCTATCGCTGCTAATGTCTTTTCATGTATTGCCTAATACGCTTTCCATCCAGTAGCCTCCTCCACAGTTGCTGCTGATCCCGGGGTTACCAGCAGTTCGTCACTCCTCTCTGAGACCCACCTTTAGCTCACTAGCAACCTCTTCCACTATCTTTGCTGTTCCCAGGCGTATCAGCAGTCCTTGCTTCGCAGTGGGACTCATCTGGCCCTCTAAGAAAGGCCGAATGTCCGGTAGCACCCAGCACTTCTCGACTATCCCTCGCCACTTTATTCCATTTGTCCAGTAGGGCATTCTATAGCCGGGGGGCCATGGTACTTATCATTTCCCCGATTGTTCGATCGTTTGGAGAGGGCCCCTCCAACAAATACCAAATAATATTCTTTACCTGGCCACATAAATATATACATACTTTATATATATATGGAGCTGACTTAGCCTTTTTATTACAAAGTTCAGAATTTAACTAAAAAAAGAGGGAAAATCTTAAGACGAATTAGATACAAAATAAATAATATCCTTTTTGAATATTCAGTGGAAGGAAAGAATAGATTTAAGGGACTAGACAAACAGCCCTATTAAATTCCCTCAACTTGTAAAACCATAGCCCTTAACATAGCCCGCAAGACTTGTGGCTATTAAATTGGCCCTGTAAAGCAACCCACTAACGACTTGTGGGTTAAGGGCAGAAAAACCCTACAGGACTGGAAAATTGAACTACGAGGGTGCAAATCCTTTGTTCTGTCAATCCCGTAACTGTTACATTCCAATTACAGCCTCCAAATAGGACCCACAAAGGGTTTACAGGCAATGTCTCAATACTTTAAAAGACAATATAAACACAACAACCAGTAAGGAAAAGCGTGGAAAGGCATTACAATTACTTGCACAATAATAAATAGGCATTAAAAAAATATTTTATTTCATCATATGTTGGAATGGTCATGCATATGCCAATATAAGAAAAGCCATGCTGCAACATGCAGAAAGCAATTAAAGACACACTACCTGATTAAATAGCAACACAAAAACATGAAACTCATCCCATATTAACCCTTTCTCACTCACAGAGGCTCTAATGTGGACCCTGGAATATATACTGTATATTATTGCATATACATCTCGCTCATTACATCTACATTGGGAAAACAAATAGTGGTCAAATTATACGCCATATCACATAGATCAAATACCAGGGGAACATTTTATTATTTGTTGTTCAGTCCTTAAGTCGTGTCTGACTCTCTGTGATCCTATGGACTGCAGCACATTTAGCAAGGTCACTGCCTGTGCTGTTCCACAAGGTTTGCATGCCAAAGATACTGCAGTATGTTGTTCCTCCTGTAGTGGACTGGGATTTGCCTCACCTCCATGCTATCACCTGCCCACCTACACTGGCCCTACATGGCTTTTCATTCAGGTACACAAGCCCCTTCACCACCAACACTTAACAATCCACTAGGGGATCAGGGGAACATACACAACACTAATCTACTCTAACACATCAGGAAGGGCCACAAAAACACATGGAGACTATGCATAGGATCAACAGCCATCTGTGGTAATCTCTGCTCCGCCCATCCTGGAAAGTCCCATGTTATTGCTGACCATGTGCCAAGATGTATACCCATTCCCATTTGGTGACCTCCCATTATGTTTTGCTATTCATCAATATACATTGTGGTGTATGTTCCACTGGTCCTCTTGTGGATTTCTAAATGGTGGTGGTGAAGGGGCTTGTGTCCCTGAATGAAGCTATGAGCTATATCTAACAGAAAATAAACAACAACTCTCTAAATAAAATAGAGTAAAATGTAAATGTAAATAACGAGTCCCTGTGTGTACTGGGTCTACAGTGCCTTTCCCCAGTACACCATAGAGACACACAAGACTCTATTTCAAAATTTGTAGCAACTAATAAAGAAAAATCTAAAAAAATAACTTTATTAAAGAAAAAACAATTATAAAAAATGTGTAAAGGCACAAATGTGAATTTAAAAAGATATACTGTCAGTATATCAATAGCAGGCTTGTACTTGGGGGGTGAGCTAATATTAATTAACCCTTGTAAATTACGTGAAATGCCCCACTAGAAAAAATGAAGTAATAAACTAAACCAACACCTGTCTAGTTTAGAGGACAGATGACAGTTTTCAGTTGCTAGTGTTGCTTGAAAAAGTGGATCTCTCTGAGTTCCCTAAGGAAAATTGACCCAATCACTCTAGAATTAGAACTTAGATGTGATTTCAGTTGGTCAGCATAGAGATAATTGCCACCTAGTTGTTTTGATAAGCAGCACAATGCTGTAATCAAAATTACTCTATCCAGGCTATCACTCTCACAGATAAATAAATTTACCTGGTAAACTGATTACCAATGTGGTATACCATAAGGCAAAAATGTACATGTTGGTAAAAAATAAGCTGTTACCTTGTAAGAGTGAATGTATAAATTCAACACCGGGCATGTGGGTATTATGCACCACAGTGGGAAAGCTTACCCCTGCCGCCTGCTATATTGTTCCCGACGCGCGTTTCCCCGCAGTTACTATCTCAAATTCATCAGGGGACAAATGCTGGAAAAAAACGCAGGTTTTTTAAAGGATCCCGCGATTCGCGGGACGCGATGACGTCACTGCGCCCACGCTGATGCCGCAACGTCATCGTGTACCGCGAAATCACGTTTATCGCGAGACTAGAAGTTTAGGATCTCGAACACGCGTAAATCGCAAGATTTTAAGTGAAGTTACCTTTACAGCTAGTACCTGTAGTTAAGATCATTCACTTTTATTCATTCTGGCTGCCTCATTGTTAAACAATATATTTATGCATGATTTACAATAAACTCGCAAATGGAGTGTATAGAATATAAAGCAAGATGTTAAATTCTTTTTAGATTCAGGGTAACTATTTTCTAGTGGAACATATTTATAGAGGCAATAACCACTCCTATTTTGAAAAATATACTACCCTGAAAGGTGCCAAAAAGAAACAAGCAGTTTGATTGATTTTGACGTTGTTGAATTATACAGCAAATCAGCCTGGGAACGTTCTTTTGCTCTTGCATATGCTTTTTTTAGGACATTATGAGAATACCCTCTTTGCTTAAAACGATCATAAAGATCTTTGGCTTTTTTTTCAAAGTCCATTTCTGTGGTACAGTTCCGGCGTATCCGAAGATACTGACCAAATGGAATGCTCCGTATGAGGTGTCGTGGGTGGTGACTGGATGCTAATAATAAACTATTTGAAGCGGGGTCTTTACGATGTGTTGTTGTTGTGATGGAAGTATTCTCTGTTTTAGAGATTAGCAGGTCCAAGAACTCGATCTGGTTCGTATTAATGGTATATGTTAATTTGAGACCAATAGAGTTTTTATTAAGAATGGAGATAAAATCCATTAAACTGGATCTGCTCCCATTCCAAGTCAAAAACACATCGTCAATATAACGGATCCAAAGGCCTATCTGGTCTGTATATTTGGCCAGTTCTTCTCCAAAAACTTTAGTTTCTTCCCATATGCCAAGATGTAAATTGGCATATGAAGGGGCACATGGAGTTGTCATACATGAAGTAATTCTTTGTTAATACAAATTCTAATAGCTTTAAGACAAACTCACTGTGCTTAAAATGCTGTAGGCCGCGAGTTTGTAGATATTTTCTTACTGCACGTACACCTGCTTCATGTGGGATCGAGGTGTATAAACCCTCCACATCCAAACAAACAAGTAGGGATTCAGTATCCAATCGTAGATTATACAGCCTTTTTAATACACTTTTGGTGTCTTGGGCATACGATGCCAATGTTGCCACAAATGGTCTCAAAATCTGATCAATGTAAGCGCTTGCATGTTCCGACAGGCTATTTTTGCCAGAGACAATAGGACGTCCCGGAGGTGTTTTCAGATTCTTATGAACCTTCGGCAATGAATAGAAAGTTGGTATAGTAGGGTGTTTGCTAAACAAAAAGTTGTACTCTTGTCTTGAGATGATGTTATTCCAGAGGCCCTCTGTCAGGATTACATTTAGTTTCTTTTTGAAATCCACTGTAGGATCGATTATCAATCGTTGCTAAGTACACTTATCGCTTAATAAACGCAGATTTTCTTGATGATTGATTGTCAATTTTTAGCAGAATAACCGTATTCCCTCCTTTGTCTGATGGTTTCACTGCTATCTGTTTGTTTTGTTGAAGTTTGGTCAATTATTTCAATTCCATTGCTGTCAGATTGGTTTCTTTTGTGTGGTTATTTGCTAAAGTTTCCAGATCTCTTGTTACCAATTTGACAAAGACTTGGACTTCAGGAGATATACAGAAATTTGGTGTAAATCTGCTTTTGGGTTTCAGATTTGTATAAGGTCCCTCACCAGGAAAGGGTACATCAAGATCTTCATTCCAATTGATTATCATCTCTCTAAGAGCTTGCTCTTCAGAAGCACTCAGTTTTAAGGAAACTAATTCAGCCTCCGTTGTCTTCTTGTGATGTTTCATCAGTACTAATTTCCGGGCAAAAAGGTGGATATATTTAACTCACTCGAAAAGATTAAAAATATTAAGTTGATGACTTGATTATTAATGTTCATATTTCTCATTTGTATCTGGGTTGCGCTCTCTGATTGCGATCTCGTAACCGTCTCTGTTCTGGATATTGTTGACGCAGATATAAAAAAGTCGGGCTCGATGGTGTTGTGGAACCATCCACCTTACGGCCTCGATATGAGCTATAACATGTTGGGCCACTGTAGGTGGGCAGGTCATAGCATAGAGGTCAGACAAATCACAGTCCATTAGAGAAGGAACTGGTAACCCACTCCAGTATCACCATATTGTCATATTGTTAGCAGGCCCTCAGGGGAATGTTGATACTCCACAATATCACTAATTGGACATTTGCATCTGCATTAACCTTTTATGTTGATTACATATTACTTATATTATTTTATGATATCTAATGCTATAATGACTATTATTATTGTTATATGTATTGATCTATTACGTAATAACTAGGGCTCAATAGTTTACATATATAGGAATGTGACACATATGTGATGTATGTGGATTTCCCATAACCCCAATCATTAAAAACACACTGACACAGTTAGAATGGTATAACAAAGCTTTATTTCATACACAAAGCAGAATCAGAATTGGTTAAGGGTGTGCATTAATATCATGGGTGTGGTGTGGGCGGATCCCGGGAGAGCAAGAGGCTTGGGGGGGAAAGGGGATAACTACAAGGGGTAATGTGATAGTCTAGACTAAGCATGATGCATAGCACCTACCAGGGTCACATGTGTAACTACACCACTGCAACCGGAATCACTCATTTAATTAAAGAAAGCATTTATGTGCATAGCGCTTACAACTTGTCTAGATGTGCTCAATGAAACAGATGAGTCAACCTCTGGACTGTGTAATCTAATCCAGTTTCACACATACAGTGTGGTGACAAAAACAAAAATCTGAAAAAAAGTGGTCAACTAAAAAAAAGTGGTCAACTAAAAAGAGGAGGATAAAAAACATGCAAATACAATTCCCTAGCTAAATACAGTAACAATATACCAACTCACCTGATTCCCATCTGCAAGCATCACTAACTAGTAGCTAGTTCTCTGGATAGTCAGCAATATGGGAAAATATGGTAACGCGTCTGACAAATGCGCGCACGCAAACACACACAAAAGCGCACCTGTCATGAGCGCGCCCTGATATCTGGGCACAAGTCCCTAAACATCTACATCACTATCTGTGCCCAGTTTTTGTGACCATATGTGTATTACATATGTGTATAAACTGTAAATACAAAATTGACAGTGGACCTTTTAAAAGGCTAACACAAACACATTTGAACCCCAAATATAAAATTATTCAAGTAAGATTCAAGTAAGTCGGAATGCCCTGCAGGTAATATATAAACCCAATTGTCTTCAGTGTCACTACATATTCTTCTTTACCACCCATTAAATGTCTCCTCACTGCTTGTGTCCTTGTTGGTCATCATGTATATGTGTAGTGTGTGTGTTGCACAAGGCATGTTGGTGTATGTTATATTCACCTGACATGGAGGCTGTGTCCTCCTGGGCCACCAGGCCTGAAGCTCCAGTGGTGCTGACCCATTGGTGACCCTCTCTAACTCATTATAGATCACAGTCTGGTTCTTGTCCTCCTTGGCCATCATCCTCCTCACCTTGGCCCTGATTTTGTCAAACACTTGTTGCTGTGCCTACCACTGTAACCTCAGCAGCTACATCCTTCCATGTCTGAGCACTAGGCCCTGGCCTAACTTCCCTCCCCCTGCAAGAATCACGGGTCGGCCACGGATAGCACCCACGAGAACCACATACTCCCGGGGCCAGTAATTGTAGGCCATGTGCTTGCCCTTAGCCTCCCTCCCTCCCGACTGTGGACGGGGACCCTTGCTCCCTGACCTGCCCCTGAGGCCTGTCCCAGAGGCCTGTCCCTTCCCTGAACTACCACCCTCTTGGGATCAGGTCCCTTCTCCTCCGTCCCTTGCCTGTGTGTGCCTGGTGCTAGGGCCTCCCTGCCACCATCAACCTCCTCCTCAACATTCCCATCCTCTTGCTCCTTCTCTGCCTCCTCCTCTGCCTCCTCCACCTCCTTCTCTACCTCCTCCACCTACTCCCCATAGCCACCTCTCTCTCCTCTCTCTTCTCCTTGCCTTTCCTCTTCTCTTCCTCCCCACATCTCCACTCCTCTCCCCTCTTCTCTCCTCTCTCCATTATAATCCCTAAAGAAAATAAGGATAAATATAAAGAAGTATTGCTGTATATATAGGATGAAAAAATAAATGTATTATGTGTATTTAGTAACTGTTGGGGGATGGTGTGTGGGGTATGGGTTGGGTGTGTGTGTGTGTATAGAGTGACCGATCTCTATGTGTCTCTATGTGTGTTGTTTATATTATTTGTATTGCAATTATGTGTAATCTGTAAATATGTGTAATCCAGGATTAAGTGTAAAATAGCATTTACGGGCTTGCATCTACGGTCATTAATTCGCGGAATGGTTCAATTTAATAGCTCTGTAAGGCAGCTGAATTGCAAGCCTGCAGCCTTTGCAGGTGTGCTGATGCCGCTACAGGCTTCGAATTTAATAGGGCTGATGGAAGATAGAATGTCTGAAGAACTTTGGACCAAAGATTGCAATATTATCCAGGAAACAGCAACAAAGAATATCCATTAAAGAAAGAAAAGTAAGAAGGCAACTGACTATATGATAAGGCTTTGAAAATAGCCCAGGAAAGAAGGGAAGTGAAATGTAGTGGAGATAGGAAAAGATTTGTCCAACTGAATGCAGAGTTCCAGAGGATAGCAAGAAGAGACAAGGAGACATTCTACAATGAGCGATCTAAAGAGATCAAAGAAGATAACAGAATGGGTAAATAAAGGGATCTGATCAAGAAAATTGGGGATCTCAAAGGCACTTTTCATGCCAAGTGGGGGTGATAATTACAAAAATGGTGGGGACTTAGCAGAAGAAGTCAGATAAAGGATAGGTGGCAGGAGAATACTGAAGTTCCCTACAGAAAGGATCTTAACAGCAGTGATAAACTCAATAGTTTGTCCGAAGAGCTGGAGCCAGACATCTTAGAGAGCGAAGTAACATGGGGCCCTAGAATAATGAGGCTGCAGGAGTTGATGGAATCACAAATTAACTATTTAAAATTAAAAGATGATGCTGTGAAAGTGTTACTTGCCTTGTGCCAACACATTTTGGAAAACTCAACAATGGTCAATAGAATGGAAAAGGTGTTTATACAGTTGATATAAAAAGTCTACACACCCCTGTTAAAATGTCAGGTTTCTGTCCTGTAAAAAAATGAAACAAAGATAAATCATTTCAGAACTTTTGCCACCTTTAATGTGACCTATAAACTGTACAACTCAATTGAAAAACAAACTGAAATCTTTTAGGTAGAGGGAAGAAAAAATATAAAAATTAAATAATATGGTTGCATAAGTATGCACACCCTTAAACTAATACTTTGTTGAAGCACCTTTTGATTTTATTACAGCACGCAATCTTTTTGGTTATGAGTCTATCAGCATGGCACATTTTGACTTGGCAAAATTTGCCCACTCTTCTTTGCAAAAACACTCCAAATCTGTCAGATTGCTAGGGCATCTCCTGTGCTCAGTCCTCTTCAGATCACCCCACAGATTTTCAATCGGATTCAGGTCTGGGCTCTGGCTGGGCCATTCCAAAACTTTAATCTTCTTCTGGTGAAGCCATTCCTTTGTTGATTTGGATGTATGTTTTGGGTCGTTGTCATGCTGAAAGATGAAGTTCCTCTTCATGTTCAGCTTTCTAGCAGAAGCCTGAAGGTTTTGTGCCAATATTGACTGGTATTTGGAACTGTTCATCATTCCCTCTATCTTAATTAAGGCCCCAGTTCCAGCTAAAGAAAAAAAGCCCCAAAACATGATGCTGCCACCACTATGCTTCACTGTGGGTATGGTGTTCTTTTGGTGATGTGCAGTGTTATTTTTGCGCCAAACATATCTTTTGGAATTATGGCCAAAAAGTTAAACCTTGGTTTCATCAGACCATAACACCTTTTCCCACATGCTTTTGGGAGACTTCAGATGTGTTTTTGCAAAATGTAGCCTGGCTTGGATGTTTTTCTTCGTAAGAAAAGGCTTTCGTTTTGCCACTCTACCCCATAGCCCAGACATATGAAGAATAAGGGAGATTGTTGTCACATGTACCACACAGCCAGTACTTGCCAGATATTCCTGCAGCTTCTTTAAGGTTGCTGTAGGCCTCTTGGTAGCCTCCCAGACCAGTTTTCTTCTTGTTTTTTCATCAATTTTGGAGGGAGCTCCAGTTCTTGGTAATGTCACTGTTGTGCCATATTTTCTCCACTTGATGATGACTGTCTTCACTGTGTTCCATGGTATATCTAATGCCTTGGAAATTCTTTTGTACCCTTCTCCTGACTGATACCTTTTAAAAATGAGTTCCCTCTGATGCTTTGGAAGCTCTCTGTGGACCATGGCTTTTGCTGTGGGATGCGACTAAGTACATTGCAGGAAAGACCAACTAGAGCAGCTGAACTTTATTTGGGGTTAATCAGAGGCACTTTAAATTATGGCAGTTGTATGCTGACTCCTATTTAACAGGATTGGAATGGGATTGCTTAATTCTGAACACAGCTACATCCCCAGTTATAGGACCGTGTGCAGACTTATGCAACCACATTATTATAATTTTTTTTCCTCCACCTAAAAGATTTCAGTTTGTTTTTCAATTGAGTTGTACAGTTTATAGGTCACATTAAAGGTGGAAAAAGTTCTGAAATGATTTATCTTTGTCTCATTTTTTTACAGCACAGAAACCTGACATTTTAACAGGGGTGTGTAGACTTTTTATATCAACTGTATAAACACCTTTTCCATTCTATTGACCATATATATTGTGATCGTTTGCCCCCTAGAGGATGGTGCCAAGTAAAGAAGAGTAAAGAGTTCTTGACAGGAGTGACCTACTAATTGGTGCAGGTGCAGTTTCTCTTTAAAGCCTGGAAAGCAGAAATGGAAAGGGGGTGGCTGATTAGGCTCTGGCCTAAGTTGTGTACTGATGCTGCTAGCAGCCAGAGCAAGCAACAAGATAGGAGCTTACTGGCTGATCCTGTGTGGATCTACCATTTGAACTTTGGAAAACAAACCTGGAGGAAATCTTGTTTTACTGTGGCTGCCAGATTTGGATGACAGAAAGAAGTGTGTGCTGTCTTGAAGTCGTTGGACAAACAGAGCGGACAGAGCAACTACACCGTCAGGAGGTGAAGCTACAAAAGGCACCAAGTAAGTGACTGACAGACTGAGGAGGATTCCCAGACAGAGTAGCCTAAAAAGAGACAAGGGTATGCCAGTGAGGAGTCTGGGAGTTGCAGCTAACAAGAGAACATTGTCAGCTGGGTGGACTGCTATAAGAGGAGATTGTGTGATAGTTTGCTCACAGAGATACCAAAGTAAAGCTGCTGTTGGAGCAAAGCCAACCCTGCAGGCTAATTGTGGAAATCCTGGATGTAAAAGTACCATTGCAGAGACCGATTATGCCCCAGGGAAGTTTCTGAGTGTGGAACTGACAGAGGCCCTATTTGATGGTACCAGACCGATTATGCCCCAGGGAAGTTGCTGAGTGTGGAACTGACAGAGGCCCTATTTGAAGGTACCAGACTTAATATGCCGCAGGGAAGTTGCTGAGTGTTTAACCGGTACATGTGCAATAATTTAATACTGCTGTATCAAAGGGTCCCTGGGGTGAAGCATACGGGAGAGACGGGCGGGCCCTATGCTTCATCCGCGGCTACTGATGTAGAAACGTGGAAAAGACTACCGATAAACAGAGACTGTTTGTTTCCTGGCCACAAGGCGGCACTACACCAACTAGAGGAAGACTGTTTGTTTCCTGGCCACAAGATGGCACTACACCAACTATAGGAAGAATATTTGTTTCCTGGCCACAAGGTAACACTACACCAACTAGAAGAAGATTATTTTGTATCCTGGCCACAAGGTGGCACTATAAGAGACTGGGTGTTTTCTTCATGAATTATAATTTCTCCGGAGCAGAGAAGCTGCACCGGGGTAGTCAGGGTGTTCCTGCACGTTTAGTAAGAAACGTATATGTAGATTTTTATTTTCATTATTTCTAATCCTTTTTTATGAGCCTTCTTAATAAACAAGTCTTCTGCATTCAAAATCTGTATTGCTGAACCTTTTGTCGCAAATACTTTTTGTGGGAAACAGCCATCCTTGTCACAATATATATATATATATATATATACCGTATATATATATATATATATATATATATATATATATATATATATATATATATATATATGTATATGTATATGTGTGTGTATAGATAGATAGATAGATAGATAGAGCATAAGAAGATTACATTTTTGAAATAGTAAGTAGTTGTGGGCAATAATAAATAAGTTTCATTATCTCTATTTTATTTAACACACAATTAAACTAAATAAAATGGTTTATGAAGAAAAAAAGATAACTTTATAATAAACCATGAGGTATATTTATATTAATAGCACCTTTAACAACCATGATAACTGTCCTAATCAAACCTGGTTGTATCCCAGTATATCGAAAGAAAGACAATAAAACAAAAAACATGAAACATAAAAAAGAGATAAGGAAGTTAATGTTTATGTTCCTTTCCCACAACTAACTAGTGTTTCAAAAATGTAATCTTCTTATCTATAGATCAATATGCCCAGGAACACATGCCGAAAACATTAACAGATATACCAACCTTGACATCTGTACTCATGCAATACATGAAGGACTGCATCCCAGTATATCAGTATCAATAAAATTGAAAACAAGGAGCAAAAAATAGTTAATTTGAACAAAAATTTGTTAACATCACTTATTATGTACTATTCTAAGGTGTAATAATAACTATTGAACACACAATAAAATTGGATAACTGATCCAGTTTATTAAGTAAAATGACACCTTATTTGGATAACTTTTTAATAAACCATGAGGTGTATTTATAATAATAGCACCCTTAACATCCTTGATATCTGTCCCAATCAATACCTGGCTGCATTCAAATGAATGACAATAAAACAGTGAACATGTAGCAAAAAAGAGATAAGGAAGATAATGTTTATGTTTCTTTCCAGCAACTTAGTAGTGTTTCAAAAACGTAATATATTTATCTATATAGATCAATATGCCCAGAAACACATGCCAAGCACATTGCCAGACATGAATGATATAAAAATCATGATATCTGTACTTATGCAATACATGACTGCATCCCAGTATATCAAATAAGTGCCAATAAAATTGAAAACATGGAAGAAAATGTTGTCAATTTGAACTAAACCTGGTTAACAGCCCTTATTATGTACTATCCAAAGGTGTAATAATTAACTACGGTATTTAACTCACAATGAAACTGGATAAATTATCCAGTTTATGAAGAAACATGACCCCTTTTTTGGATTACGTTTTTTAATATCCCTACAAATTCACGTTCCAAAAAATTAAAATTAATTATTTATTATACCACTTTAAAAGTTTTCTTTTTTTTTATTTTAGATTTTTCGGCTTCACTCTTATAACATGAATTGTTATTTTTTACTAGCAGCTCTTGAAATGACTAGAGTTCAACCATTACCTTATACCTTTTTTCACATTTAATACTCTGCACATATATTATAGTTACATAGTAATTAAGGTCGATAAAATAATTTAGTCCATGAAGTTCAACCTTTTTAGATCTCCTCTGATCTGCAATATGGAAGGCAAACAGAAAAAAAAACACTGAAACTTTGACAATTGTCTCAAATGGTGAAAACAAAAGGTGAAAAAAATAAAATTTGGTTTTTACCAGTGATGAGGATGGGGAGGAGCCAGTAGTTTGGCGCCAAACCTGCAGATACCTCTGGGGATCTAGGCTCTCCCTTGTATATGCTATGCAAGTCCTTGTGGGACAACTGAAGAACAAACAAAGAACCTCCAAAGCAACAAGCTTCTTGTGCACTGCACAAAGAAAACTCCTCAACCGTATATAATATGCCAAGCATTACCAAGAAATGAATCGTGAATAGAACCCTGGATGGTGATCCAACACTCCCAGGAGTACTTCACAACCTAACAGGATGATTATTGGTATAACAATTGCAACAAGCAGCCCACGTGGACAAAAGTGTGAGTCCTATCTTCCAGTGACAGGAGCAGATTTTGCCATCGCGGATGCTATACTTCAGTGGGTGATGTTAAAATAACCACCAATATGTCTGGGACGGTATTTATCAATTAGAGTGAATTGACCAGTGTTGAGAATCCCAGAAGGTGAACTAGCATTTGTCATCGTAATTGGCAATACACACTGAGCAGAGTGACTGGGTGAGTTGCCCGGTGTGTATACCACTATCTCTAACTTCTTCAGCTTGCATGTAAGCTCAAAAACGAAGATCAATAGGAGACAGCTACTAACGAAGGTCAGTGACTTTAATGCATTACACACTTCAGACAGCGGGAGCCGGGAGTTAAGTGTACAATATAGAATGGCGCAATATATTTATTTGTCTGGACTGTCTGCTGTGAATCTGCTGATAAAGGAACTTTCGGAGTTAAATACTCAACAAATATAAAACCTATTATTAGAAATTTGCTGCAACGCAAAGTATTGGATAATAATTATATTAGCTACTATATACACCAAAGCCCATTTGGGCTACTGGAATTAATACAGTGTTTTTGCACAAGGTCTAATGAGTAGATACATCTGAGATATTGCTATACTCACACTTGCTATATTGCTATACTTAAAAAGGGACTACACCTGATACAGGACTATATAGCACTGAGATTAAAATCTGTTGGTTTAAAGATCTGAGTATCATTAGCCTTGTTTGAAAATCCATATAAATCACAACAGAATTTCTACACATTCAAAGAGTGAGACCAAGTTCTTAATTTAATGAACTGAGAACTTCTGTAATACTACTACACTAGCAATACTTTGTATATATAACACTGTTCAGTTTAGTACAGCTATTGCATTTTTTAAAAGTTTACAACTGGGACCTTTTCACAATACTGCCACAATGACAATGTCTTGAAGATACAACAAATACCTAGACTTGGGACATGCTTCAAGATACTACAACTATTGGCTGGCACAGAGGCAGCCCCAGGCACGCTGGGTCTGATTGGCTGGAGGAGGAGGGACGTCCGCCCGTTTGGCGGGCTTCCTCCTCAGTCTGCGCCGGCCATTGAGCTGATCAGAAGCTGCACGTTGCGCTCCTCTGCAATATAAGCAGGTTAACAGGTTAACCCATAAGTGCCCAATCAATCAGACGCGCCCCACCAGGGTCCGGAAGTCAACAAACAGGCACAGTCTCTTGATTTTCACCTCAACACCAGCCAAGAAATAGAAATCCCCTGACAAGAGGACACCGAGCCGGGGGGAATCCTCACACCCTAGCATAGCCCGGGAGTCCGATTACTCCTCTGGGGGAACAGACCGTGCGGTCACTAATGGGGGAAAGACGCAGGAGGTCTAGTGATTGTTCCTCATGCTTTCCCAGAGCCAGAGGCAGATCCAGGTCTCGTGGCAGACGGTCTTGCGGCTGCAGCTGTGCTTGCACAAGAGGGGGCGAAAGGAGTCCTCGGCGTTCCAGACTCGCAGGGACGCCTGCTCGTCCAGACCGGCATGTTGCCCCCAGGCTGGCAGCTGCCCCGGGGCAAGAAGATTTAGGTGAGAAGCTTGGAAATTCCAGAGAGGTGGGGGTAGCGGTACTTGAAGACTCCCACAGGGCATCTCAATTCCTAAAGTCCCTGAAATCCCTTATAGAAGCTCATAACATTGCCGTCTCCAACGCGGAAGTCGGGCATGGGTGGGGGGTTTGGCCGGGAAGGCGTGGTCAGAGCCATCTCCTCCAGCGAGGTCACCCCGCACGGGGCTCACCAACCCCACAACACCCCTGACGAGCTCGGCAGCACACGCCGGAGGAGCGGAACAGGAGAGGATCGGAGGAAGCGTACTGGACTTGGCTGCAAGGCCATCCATCATTTGCGCGCAAGACAATTTGGGGGCGCATTTAGCCTTGGAGGTCAAAGAAAAAATCTGGCGATGGGTTTACTTAGAGATATTTTCCTTGTTGCCAATGTCACGTCTGGCCGACAATCCAGAGAGGTTCCACAGGGAAGGAGATGACTGGAGACCCGCTTTCAGCCGCATACCGAGGACGTTTGACAACTGGTTACAGGCCTTTCCCATCATGTCCAGCGTCATGGGAGAAAGACACCCAGACCAATGCTCTGGGCTGTTTGTGTATCTGGAGGAAATCAGGAACGCATACCAGACGTATGGCGGAATGGCTTGGTGGCGATATGATGAGGAATTTAGGCAGTACATGTCCTCACGACCGGAGATGGCGTGGAGCGATAAGGCGTTGGGCTCTTGGCTGAACATAATGACACCAATGCAGGCAGTGCAGCCCTTTTGTGGGAATTCAGGCGGGGCTAGAGGCCCCACCACCACGGGTACATCTGGTCGAGGTGTCTGCCACTCATTCAATGAGGGCCGGTGCAAGTGGGCACCAAACTGCCGTTTCAAGCACGTCTGTGCGAGTTGCGGAGGGGATCATGTGGTCTCAAAATGCAGCAGACAAAAGTACAGGTTCAGTGCTGGAGAGCCCGCTCAAAAAGGGATAGACTCCCATACGTTTGGGCGCAATGCTGCCGTGGCTAGAACTCTATGGTAGGTTGCCAGGAAAAAAATCCGGACTGAGGTAGAACTGGGTAGGATGGCGGGGCCCTTTCCCTCCATTCCTTTCCAGGGTTTAGTCATTTCCCCTCTGGGCATAGTGCCGAAGAAGGAAACAGGAAAATTCCGCCTCATCCAGCATTTATCCTAGACTCCGGGCGGCCCGGTCAACGATGGGATCGACAAACAGTATTGGTCAGTGTCTTACGCTCCTTTCGATCGGCCTAAGGACCTGGTCAGGCGGGCGGGTGTCAGGGCTAAGATGGCGAAGATGGATATCGAATCTGCGTTTCGTTTACTACCGGTGCATCCTCAGAGTCATCGGTTCCTTGGCTGTTTTGTTGACGGACAGTACTTCGTGGACCTTTGTCTACCCATGGGGTGTTCTATTTCTTGTTCCTATTTCAAAGCCTTCAGTACGTTCTTGCAATGGGTAGAGCACACCGAGTCAGGTTGCCATGGGATTAACCATTACGTCAACGATTTCCTTTTTGTGGGCCCCGCGGGTCTCGCCACATGCAACTTCATACTGAGGACCTTTTCAAGGATATGTCAAGATTTCGGGGTTAGCTTGGCACACAAAAAGACGGAAGGGCCGACCACGGAATTGACGTTCCTGCGGATTCAGATCAATTCGGACAAGATGGAATGCAGCTTGCCGATGGAGAAGGTGTTGGATCTGTCTGCAGAACTGGCAGCCCTAGCAGGCGCAAGAAGAGTGTCACTGCGGCTGCTGCAATACATCTTGGGAAAACTGAATTTTGCGTGCAGGATCATTCTAATGGGCGGAATATTTGCATAATTTTATAAAAGTGTCTGGGGCTATGAAGCAGGATGCACGAGTGTGGATGGCATTTCTACGGAACTTTAATGGGAGCACCTTGATTCAGCCGAGCAGGGTGATGAACAGGCAGTGTGACCTTTATGCGGGAACAAGTGAGGTCACAGTGGTAGCCTATTTTAGAGGCGTGTGGTGCGCAGCACAATGGCCCACATCATGGGTTAGGGGAGGGCTTAAAGACTATGCTACAGTTCTGGAGCTGTTTGTCATCACCGCTGCGGTTCATGTGTGTGGCAGGGGCTTCGGGAACCGTCATGTCCTTTTTCAATCAGGCAACCCGAACACGGTCCGGGTAGTCAATAGCTTGACGGCAGCATTGGGGTCGTTGATACGGCTCATACGGCATTTGGTTCTTCGTTGCTTACGTGCAAACGTCTGGGTGATGGCTGAGAGTGTTCCCGGCCTTAACATTAGGGTGGTTGAAGCCCTTTCTCGGTTGCAGGGAACCTGGTTCCGAACACTAGCGCCAGCGGCGAAGGATCCTGGAGAGGACATACCGTCAGAACTCTGGGAGCTTGGAGTGGTAAAGTAGCTGGTTACGTCAGACAGTCAGTAGCGCCGAAGACGTGGGTGGCCTACAGGAAGGTATGGAACAGGTGGAGCGACATGGTTGAGGAAGCTTGTGGCGAAGGTTCAGAAGAGAAGGCCATAAGAATTCTGCTGTGGTTCTTGCTCCGGAGCGCAGAGAGAGGTGATTCCAGGGCATTTGTGGCTCAACAGTTGGCGGCCCTGACATTTATGTTTAGGTTGGCAGGGCAGAAGGAGTTTGTGGTTTGCCGGGTGGTCAAAGGCATGTTCAAAGGAGAGCACCGGATGGACAGGAGGCGCCTGATCACTTTCTCTCTGCTGCTACGCCTGGGGGAGTCATTGTGTATGCTATGCAGGGACTTCTTTCGAATCCCTGCTTTTCCGAATGGCCTTTTCCCTAGCGTTCTTAAAGGCTTTCAGGATTGGGGAACTGGTCTCGGAGAACAGGCACGGTTCGGGGGGCTGCTAGCTGGCTGGAAGGTGACAGATTGTTGGAATGGCTAAGGAGGTCAAAAACGGATCAGGCCGTAAAAAGGAAGGGAAGTGGACATATACAAAACTAGAACAGAGTGTTGACCCCAGGCAAGTGTGAGGTTGTACTTGGAAAAGAGGCCGCAAGGCCCACTGCTATTGCATGCCAATGGCCAGGCCTTGTCACTTCGAAAGGATGCTGAAGGAGTCCTTACGGCAGTTAGGCCTGGACCCGGCGGACTTCGGCACACATTCATTTTGGATCTGGCCGCTACGGAGGTGGCTAGAGTGGGTCTGCCTGAGAGCATGCTTTAAATGATTGGGAGATGGGAGTCGCAACGTTTTAGTTCCTACATGCGGCCAGAAAGGGTCATCTAATTGGATTTTGTTTTGTGTGTTGCAGAAACTAAACAGCTGTGGATCGTCGGCCATTCCTACATGTATTGGGCTCACCGGTTAGCCGCAGTCACTGGAGACAATGTCCAACTGGGCTCCTGGAGACGAGCATGCAAGTACGATGGCTTGGGTTCCGCGGCTTGAGATGGACACAGGTGAATGGCCTGTTGGAGAGCAACGCTCAGCAACACGGTAGCCCACACATTTTAATAATACACACTGGGGGCAATAATTTGGGAGTGATACATATGAGGAAAATGTTTAAAGATAAGAAGAGGGACGTGAAGTTTTGGCTAGAACAGTTCCCAGGCTTGTTCATAGTGTGGTCCGAAATGATCAAAAAGAGATCATGGCGGAATGCAAGGGATTCGGTTTCAGTGGATAGAGCAAGTCAAAAGACAAACAAGCAGATGGCTAGTTTTGTAAAGAACTTGCATTTCATTACCATTAGGCACCAAGAATTCGAAGGCGCAGATGCCGATGAATTATTTCGCCCCGATAAGGTTCATCTAACAGAGATAGGATTAGAACTGTTTACTCTGGAGCTTAAGGATTGGGCTAGGCGGGCCTTAGCTTTATTGAGAGAGCAAGAGGGGGGATACCAGCCTTAGCAAGCATCCATCGCCTGCTCTGTGATGGGAGGTTAGTCACCCGGCCCATGGGCTTAAGTGGGCGTTGCCCTGCCTCATGGGCGTGCTTAGTAAAGTACTGGGAGGCTCTTGGTGCGGGCCCAGGGCGTGAGGTTACTGACCGGGCCGGGCTCCTTCTCCGGGATGTTTAATTGAGCTGTGATGTAACAATGTTAATTATGTTAATTGGTTATTGGAATATGGTTGCTTTAATAATGCTGTGGCCCGTATTTTTCCCAATAAACACTTGGTCAGTGTGTTTATTTAACTAAACGCCTAATGGATCTTGCCGGAGTCATGTGTTTTCTCAAATTTGACAACCGGGACCTTTTGCATTATAGCCACAATAGCACTATGTTGTATATACAGCAAAGATCTAGGCTCTGAACACTGTTCAGTTCATCACAGAAATTTAGTTTTTTCAAACTTGATAACTGAGCCTTTTTGCAATATTGCCACAGTAGAATTACTTTGTATTTACAATAAAGACCTAAGTTCTGTACATAGTTCAGTTCATTACAGCTACTGTGTCTTTTCAAACTTCACAACTGAGTTATTTTCTAATATTTTGACAGTAGCACTATTTTGAATATATAATTAGAACCTAGGCTCTAAATATTGCTCAGCTCATTATAGCTACTGTGCCTTTTCAAACTCGATGCATGACTAGCATAAAGTGTTAATATATCCAAAATTTCTGTTTTAAAACATTGCAATTGATACTGAATAACTCATTAATATTATTAGAGTTTATATAAGTTGGTTGATCTAACAATATTTATTAATAGCCTTGGATGGTTTGACATAGGATTGGGATTGTTTTGGAAATGTAAGTAAAGTGTTTCTGAGATAAAAAATGTAAAAGGAAACTGAGGTCTTGGAATTGTCCCTTACACTCTTCCCTTTTTTTTAGTAACTATAAACTGATCTTAAATAGGATACCAATGAAACTGTACTACTGTTGATTAAACACTGAACGGTTATATTTTCATTAAATATTCGAGAATTTTAGTTTGACTTTTAAGACTTTGAAGGTTACTAGAGAGAGTAAAAATTAAACAAGAAGGTTACTTGAAGTGTTTAATTTAATCACATTTTTAAAAACTAAAGAATTAAACCAGATAAAGTTGAAAATTAGTTCAAAAGAAAATAAACACTCAACTACGAGGAATAACTCAAAAGTTAAGTGAAAAAAGTAACACAAAAAGTATATCTTTATTTGTATCTCCAAGAGAGAAAAATCATAGCAGAACATTAGAAACATCTCAATTAACCAATTCCTTGCAGTTAGAGCTCACTCCAATACATATAAAATCTATGGAGACTCTTATAGTAAAACCACCTGATACTACATGTCCAATAGAACAAGAACTATTAATGGTGGACAACATAAAACAATTACTCTCATAGTTTCAAGTCTCATTAAGAGAATAACTATCACAAGGAATTAAGAATAATATAAAAGAGATTCATTCTGTAAAAAATCAAATGGATGAATTAGAGAATAAATATGAGGAATTATGGTTCGATAATCAAACTATGCTAACTAGTGTCAAACAGTTAAAGGATGAGGTTAAATCATTAAAAAAGAAATACAGGACCCTTGAGAGTTATGCCAGATGAAACAACCTGAGAATTCAAGGTATTTAACAGAAAATTCCGGTAAAAGATCTAAATTTTGATATTACTCATTTTTCTGAACACATTAGTGAATTCAGAAGATAACAAAATAGAAAAAAACTATTTAAAATTCCCATTCCAGGATATATTTCTAAAGAAACTCCCAGAAACATAATAGTAAGGCTTCAATTTGCTTCCTATAAGGAGGCAGTATTGAAAGCTTCAAGAGAAAATGGATCTTTTGATAACCCTTATGAAAATTTGATGATTTTCTCTGATCTTCCAACTGAGACTTTGATTAAAAGAAAAGAACTTAGACAAATAATCAAATATTGAGAAATTAACATATAATGTACAGGTGGAACTATACTGCTAAACTACTGATTATTAAGAATAATCAAAGATGTATTGTTACTTCAGTAAAAGAAGGAGAGAAACTTTTAGATGAATGGGCAATTCCTTATGAAACAAGACCAAAAATGAACTCAGAACAACAGATGCAAATTAGACATCTATGGCATACTGTAAAATGAAATAAAAGGTTTATAAATTAATAACATATAAATTAAATGTTAAAGTTTTTTTCAATTGAGCTCTCGAGTTGACTTAGCTGTCAAAGGGAGATAAGGGGAATAGAGGTGAATAGAAGGGATTGAAACCAAATGTAAAAACACATTTAGTATTATACAAAATAAATTCACATTGGATCACTAAAAATAATGAATACAATGCTTTATAAATAAAATATTAGAAACACTTATGACATTTTTCACTTTTAATAATTAGATAAACATTTTTATAGAAAATATTCGCAATATTCAAATAAATTAAATTGAATAAAAAAGAATAGCACTATAAATAAATTGGTTGTTTCCCAAATGAAAAATAAATTATTAGACTTTTTAACTTTGTAATAGGATTAATTATAATAAAGATATAAGCTATGCAACATATTGGTAATTTTTCCTTTTATCTATACTCAATTCGAGAGCTCGATGGGTGATATTGACAGCAGGGGTGAGTGAAAAGAGAGGGGAAGAAAGAAGGGAAAGAAAGAAAATACTGTTTTATGTGTGGTATAATGGCGAGCATAACCGCCTTCCATTAAAAAAAGAGTAAGAGTCAGTCAATGATTCTCTTTTTTTTTCATGATAACATCTATTTGATAACTGTAGTTTTATTAAATTACATACTTTTGTTCTGATATTTTTTCCTTTTCTTTGTTTTTAACTTTCTTTTCTTGTTTTTTTTTCTTATTATTATTGTTTATGATTGTTTTCTATGATGAAAGAATTATGTTGAAAATATATGTAAATATGGAGTACTATATGGCGAGGATTGAAAGTGATAAGAACTTGTGTATTGAAGTTAAGAGCGGAGGGAGAGGAGTGATGAGAAATGAGGAGGAGCAATTGAGATATTTTAAAAGAATGTATGGGACTAGTGATGTCGCGAACATCAAATTTTGGGTTCGCGAACAGCAAACGCGAACTTCATCAAATGTTCGCGAACGGGCGAACATCGGCGAACCACCATAGACTTCAATGGGCAGGTGAATTTCAAAACCCACAGCGGTTCTTTCTGGCCACAATAGTGATGGGAAAGTTGTTTCAAGGGGACTAACACCTGGACTGTGGCATGCCGGAGGGGGGTCCATGGCAAAACTCCCACGGAAAATTACATAGTTGATGCAGAGTCTGGCTTTAAGCCATAAAGGGCATAAATCACCTAATATTCCTAAATTGTTTGGAATAGCATGCTTTAAAACATCAGGTATGATGTTGTATCGATCAGGTAGTGTAAGGGTTACACCCGCTTCACAGTAACAGACCAATCTCCCCGTTTAATGTACCACAAACAACCGCAAACAGTCCCTTTGCACAACCGCAAACTCCCCATTTGCACAAGGTTGGATACCAAGCTAGCCATGTCCCGTTCCTTGTCCTCACTGATGTCATTGAAGGTCTCTTCCTCCACCCAGCCACCACGGCTCCCGGAAAGGTGACAACAAGCCCCCTGGGACGCCTGCTGTGTTTGGTCTTCCACCTCCTCAAAGCCACCTTCCTCCTTTGACTCCTCTTCTTCAGACTCCCAGAGTCTGGGGTCTTCCACTGACCAGCATGGAAGATTATACACAGGTCAGAGTCTGGGGGCTTCCACTGCCCAGCATGGAAGATTATACACAGGTCAGAGTATGGGGGCTTCCACTGCACAGCATGGAAGATTATACACAGGTCAGAGTCTGGGGGCTTCCACTGCCCAGCATGGAAGATTATACGCGTTGCCTCTGTCTGCGTTATTATAAAGTGTGTATTGTTAAGTAGTACTATTCCTATCGGTTTAATCCCTGTTACGTCCACTATTAGGGGACGTGTATATGGCATGGATTTTTGGAAGCGGGAGATGGAAAAAGATGCTTGGTCGGTCCTCCCACTTCAAATTTGGGGCACTGCGCTTGCAATCTAAGGTGCCACCAGATATGAGTGTCACTGTGCACTGGCAAAAGTTGGCAGAGTAGATGCAATAGGCTTCCCACACACGCCTGTAGGCAGGCAACTGATATTCAATCGATTACAGTCAAAAAAGTGTTGTTTTATGTCACTGTACACTACGGTTGCACCAGATATGACGTATCACTGTGCACTGGCAAAAGTTGGCAGAGTAGATGCAATAGGCTTCCCACACACGCCTGTAGTCAGGCAACTGATATTCAATCGATTAGAGTCAAAAAAGGGTTGTTTTATGTCACTGTACACTACGGTTGCACCAGATATGACGTATCACTGTGCACTGGCAAAAGTTGGCAGAGTAGATGCAATAGGCTTCACACACACGCCTGTAGGCAGGCAACTGATATTCAATCGATTACAGTCAAAAAAGGGTTGTTTTTTGTCACTGTACACTACGGTTGCACCAGATATGACGTATCACTGTGCACTGGCAAAAGTTGGCAGAGTACATGCAATAGGCTTCACACACACGCCTGTAGGCAGGCAACTGATATTCAATCTATTACAGTCAAAAAAGTGTTGTTTTATTTCACTGAGCACAATATAAGCTGTTAGGTGTTAGCCTGTCACACACACATGCTGGCAGGCAGGCATATGCAATTAGATTACACAGAAAAAAATTATAAAATAAAATAAATTATGTTCTAGCCCTAAAAAGGGCTTTTTGGGATGCTGTCCTTAAGATGGAAGGCTCTGGAAGGGAGTGTATGCTGCTGATTGGCTGGAATGTGTCTGCTGACTGTGAGGTGCAGGGTCAAAGTTTCCTCAATGATAAAGAATAGGGGGCGAACTGAAAAGCGCATATGTTCGCCATTCGCTGCGGACGCGAACATGCCAAAATCGCAGCGAATAGTCCGCGGGCGAACTGTTCGGGACATCACTATATGGGACTTAAAATTATATCTCAGAATGTAAATGGGTTGAATATTTCCTCAAAAAGAGCAATGTTCATGCCTATATAGTATGTGCTCAGGAGACACATCTAAAAGATAAAAATATTCCAAAACTATCAGATAAGAAGCATAACATTAAATTATTCTCTAACTATAGGACTAAGGCAAGAGGGGTATGTATGTTTTTCAATGGCAAAAATAAGGTCGTGGAAGATTATAAGGAGTTAGATACCGAGGGATGCTATATAAGTGGGATAGGACTAATAAAAAATCAACATTATACAATAGCCAATGTCTATGCCCCCAATAATAATCAATATACATTTATGAATCAATTATTAGATCGCATAAATCATCTTTAAAAAGGTAATTTAATAATCTGCGGAGACCTAAATAATAGCTTAGATCCATTACTTGATAGGAAATTTTAGTGAAACCAGAGGCAGATACAATAATGATTAAGAAAGCAAAAAGCTTTGAACAAACCTTAGTAAAATATAGTCTATATGATGCTTGGAGGGTTTTACACCCATTTGAGAAATATTATACTTATTTTTCAAATAAATATAAGACATATGCTACATTGGATTAATTTTTATTGGATTTAAAAGTACTAAACAAAATACAAAAAATTTATTGGTAATACGCATTGGTAACATTGATAGTGGAAGATGATTAGAAATTATATTATAAAAAATCACGTAATATTGATGCAACTCTCTCTAAATCTTTAAAAGATAGAGATAAATTTAAATCTGAAATAGAAACTTTTTTTTTAAATTAATGAAAATTCAACATCACAAATATCCTTGTGGAATGAGCATAAAGTATATGTAAGATGCTGTTAGCATGGTCAAGACATAAAACAAAACAGAAAAATAGTTCAAAGAGAGATTTATATATTAAACTTACAGATTTACAAACTAAAAATAAAATTTCACCATCAGTTAATATAACAAAGACCTGATAAAACCTGACAAAGATCCTACAAAATGTAGTCATTATCGTACACTTCTCAAGTATATTGGACTCCAGAATAAATCTTCTACCAAACAGTTTAATTAATAAAGACCAAACAGGCTTCTTAAAAAACAGACAATCTACAGACAATACCTAAAACAGGATAGAAAAATTCCACTAGTAGCTCTATCATTTGATGCTAAAAAAGCATTTGATAGAGTGAATTGGGAATTTATACAATTAGTACTAGACAAATATGGACTTGGAACATTTGCTTCCCATGCAATAAGAACATTTATATGCATTTATATCGGGAATAGATTTTAAAAAATAAATTTTTTAGTAACGGCACACGCCAGGGTTGCCCTATGTCATCACTTATTTTCGCATTAAGTATTGAGCCCCTACTAGAAGTGATCAGAAAATATGTACAAATAAAAGGTATAGCAACAGGCTCTATAACCAACAAAGTTACCATCTTTGCTGATGACTTAATAGTCACAATTACTGAGCCAGAAAAATCAATACCCAAATTACATCAAATAATAGAAGACTTTGGCTACTTATCTTACTATAAAGTAAACATCTTTAAAATGTAAGTATTATATACTAATCGTACTTATTTTTTGTGACTTAGGTTATTTTTTCTGTTATGTACATATTTTATTTTTGGTGATTTTAGGTTTTTTATTTTATGTAATGTAGATTTTTGATTTTTGATGACTTTAGTTTTTTTGATTTCTGTAATTACAGTGGTGGGGAGGGGGTTATTAGTGGGTAGGTAGGTAGTGTAGGTGTTAATAGGTTAGTGTAGAGGGTGTTTAGTTGATATTTAATGTTTTATTTGGGGGGTATAGTGCAGTGTAGTGTTTATACTTAGTGTCATGATGGTCCTTGAGGACCTTCATGGCACTTATGTGCTTAATGTTGGGTTGTAACAGGCCCATAATGGTCATAATATACCCCCCAATGGGACTGATGGGGTTAAATAGATGCTTATGAGGGTCTGGATAGACCACCATAAGTGACCGGGTTAAAATGGTGTAGTGCTTACACTTTGGGTCATGAGGGTCCTGGATGACGCTCATGGCTCTTATAGTGTTATTACATGCGTTCATTAGTGTGTTAGAGGGGTCTATATAGTTGAGGCACACAGTACACTCAGATTGTGTGGCAAACAGCATTTCAACACTTTCTTTTATTGACCGTCATTTTGACAGGCAAGTCTCTAGTATATATATATATATATATATATATATATATATATATATATATATATTTGTTTATCTTTATTGCATGGAAATGTACTATAGCTGTGAAATATGTATATCTTAATATACTGTATTGTTTACAAAAAATGTAATAAATACAATTTATACAAAAAAAAATTCCTTACTGACCCCATATACTGGAGATCGGACTCCTCCCTGGATCAATACTCTCTCTCTTATTATGCAGAATAACCCTGAATGCCCTTTTCACTCAAAAACTTGTTGTAACCAAAACACAGGTATTAAATGTGAGAAAGGTATAAGGTAATGGTATAACTATAATATATTCAATTTTAAATACAGTATATTCATTGTATTTTGCTTTCTAACATGTTGTCCTTAAAAATTATATACACTTACACTTGCATACACACCTTTATTATCTCTTTGGCTCAGTGGTTTCTATTTTTTCTATATACTGGGAAGCTTTTATGTATTGATGAGTACAGGTGTCAAGGTTATTATAACATTCATGTCTGTCAATGTGCTTGGCATGTGTTTCTGGGTATTTTGATCTATATAGATAAATAGATTATGTTTTTGAAACACTTCTTAGTTGCTGGAAAGAAACATAAACATTAACTTCCTTATCTCCTTTTTGCTCCATGCTTTCTGTTTTATTGTCATTCATTTGCTATATTGATAAGCAGCCAGGTTAGATTGGGACAGATATCAAGGTTGTTACGGGCGCTTGTACCATAAATACAGCTCATGGTTTGTAGTCCCCTCACTGTAAAGTCTAATAAGATCCAAAGAAGTAGCTGCTGATTAAGCAAAGAAAGTATATTATCTTCTGTGTCATAATCAACTGTTGTATTAGAAGCATGAATTTATTCAACTTTGATATTATTTAACAAAATGTTGATGTGCAAGCAACATTTTCTAATTACAAATTACTGAAATGTTTTAATATAACTTCTAATGTATAAATATACAATCTAAAAATAATAAACATGATTTTGGTTTTCACAAAGAAAGAACTTGGAACAGTTTAGCAAAAAGAAGACATTTTACTAAAATATTTTTATTATATTCGATAAAACAACATTAAGTTAAGATAAAGAAAAATATAAGTATACAAATGCAGCCGAATAGAGACCTATCCCAAGCATTGCTAGAAGGAAAAGGACAATGCTGAACATATCTCTTGTGTGCAAAGAATGTAAAAACTTAGTATATATACTCTATATACTCTATATGCTTCAGGTTCCCCAACACTTCATCATTAAGTCTATCTAACTCACTCTGATAAGAGATATTAGTATTAACATACTAATAATAAGTAACAATTAACATTACAATGGCAGTGGCTTTCTTCACAAGCCATATTCATTTTGTGTTGGAAGAAGTTTAAGAACCCCATCCATATGTAATTTTCTTGGTCATTACAATGACCCTTGAGGTTAGTAGCCACATGGGATAGTGTTGTTCCATGGTAAGTTGATGCCAAAATCATAGTCCATGAGTCCAGGGGTTGTGACAAAACACTGTTGGGGCCTGAAGGGCAATTGGTCATGGGGTTCAGAGGAGTCCCACCATTGCCCCAAAAAAGGGGTTGTGAAAAACAACAAGAAAACAATATTTTTTTCTATTTTTGAGAAGTGTTGTGCTTATGGATGTATAAATACAAAGTTTTATATTTGGTCACCTATCCTATAATTGTTAATTTTTGAACCTCAGCTCACCCAATTATCAAATAACTAACTAGCATCTCTCAATCTCTATTATATTAGATACTTGGCTTTCCAATCTAAAAACATAAATCAAACTCTCTTTCAGTTATAGATGTATAGATCTTGTATATTATTTCCTTGTCATTTAAAAATAACTATACTTACAGTACAAGATCCAAGTTCGAAATATAATTCAACCTGAAAAAGTTATGAAAATTAGTATATAATATTTATTTGAAATTCCAACACATTAATGGATTCTTTTTTTTCTTTGTTTAATTATTAAATATTTATATTCCAAAAACTGAAGACCAAACTGTACTTTTTAATATAGTGGATTATTTTCTTGTTTTTGTTTTTTCTTTTTAAAGAAATATTTCCATTTTATACCACAATTTACCATGCGTGAAATTTTTAAACAAGTTCAGTGTATTTTTTGCTTTACCTTTTAAAGGATGATTTTCCTCTTCACTTTCACCATCATTTGTATCATGTCCTGTGGAGCTAATGATGACCCCATAAGAAGTAAGTATTGTCATGAGTTTAAAAAGGGACTAAAAATAGTTACTAACTCCGCTGTCATTATCAGGCATTTTGAGATTAAATGGAGTGACAAGGCTCCCTGAATTTATCTATGTTCTCAATCGCCTTACTGATTAATCCCCATTCTTTCACTACAATCTTATCTTAAGAACATTTTGGTTGAAAAGATTATCAGTCAGGCCACATAAACAATGAAATTGGGAGAACCTAGATAAAGAACAACTTACAGTCTTGGACCTTTATTCCATGGCTCCGGTAAAGAAAAAAAAACTAGTGAAGTTCACTTGTAAATCCCTACCGAGTTCTTACATTATACATGTAAATCTTGCCTCCGAGAAATGTCATCTGTCACAATCTAGGACTTTCGTCCCTTTTGACCACGATAGCAGAAAACCTCAACAGCAATAAGTCAACGTAGGCTTTTTCTAAATAAAACACAACATTACAATGTGTCCCAAAAGATAATCTTTGGATTGGTCCTTAACCCAAGTACAAGACGCTATGAGGGGAGGCTTTGTGCTACCCCTAGCTTGTGGACAATAGGATGTTTGTGGTCAAATGTATTGGGTCTTTGATCAGCCTTATAATCAATTCTGCCTGAGTGTCATCCTTGTGCCTGGGAAGTGTATGGTGTGAACTTGGGAAAAAAAGTAAATAGGTACAGGGAAAACTTTGTCTTACACTTGCCCTGAAGAAATAATCGGGCCTCTGGGTTACTAAAAGGAGGAAGCCAGTATCAGAGTTGTTACATACTTTCTCTGCTGCATTCATAGCTTTATGAATGGGGCTCTCATAACAGTAGGTGTGAGGTTTAGGTTAGATGCCATTCATAATTCACATGCCAGTTAGCTGTTAACCAAAGACAAAGGATCAAAGCAGTATCAGTTACAAGCACTTGACACCACTTAACCTTTGCTACTGAATCCACCTAACTTCAAAAGAAGTATTCTACACTTTGTTAACTCTGTCTATGTGTCAATTAGTAAGCTGTACAGCCCACCCATGGCCATGATCAGTGTGACCACAGGTTCCTGTAAGTTAGATTTACCTGGGGAAATCGGATCCAGGCAGCTCAGGATTAGTGTTAGAGGGGAAAGTACGTGTTTAATCCAGGGCTTTGCCCCAAGTTTTTATTACCTCCTTCTTTTCCCTAATATAGTGAAACACATGCCCCACATTCTAACAAGGTGAACAGGTAAATCACTGGGGGTTTGCTCCTTGTATGGCCATACATGTTACTGTGAACATAACATAGTGATCAGATCTTGATTTTACTACTAAGGAGAATATAGTCTTTTGATTTGCGTCTGGGAGATGTAAGAATTGCTTAAGGCTTTCTTGAATGCCGGTTTATATGTGTTCTCCTTCTTGTGGTTGCAATCATTACAGCATCTGAGTGCTCAATATATCCATTACATTTTAAAGTATGACTGTATTGCATTTATAAGTAAAGCTCACATGTTTGTTTGTTGGACATAGGCGATTAAAAAGTTTATGCAGTTTAAAATAAATAAAAGTTAAAATATTTTCTTAGCTTTTAACCAGCCAGTTTTCCTCTCAAGTGGAGCTGCACAACTCATCCTACCTGTGTCTATCATGGATGTGATCAGCTCTGTCTGTGTGCTGATCTGGGTGATGTCACTGTCACTGCCCCATGACATCATTAGCTCTGCCACCCCTATCTAAACAAAGGTAACAGATCTATTGTAACAATATTGCAGATGTTCCATAAGGACCCTCATGGTAACGGGTTAATCTTTGGTGACATGGAGTTCCTAAGTGACCCCCATGATTATGGTCAGAAGCCCTATAGGGGTCCATTTGGTTAATAGACCCCCAGCCCAAGGAAAAGAAGTAGAGGAAAGGAGATCTAATGGCACCGGGTATTGACTGGTGAAGATGGAGGGATCATAAACTCTAGTGTATATAAACCCCTACCATAGGAAGGGGTTTATATAGATATATAGGGGCATGGGAGGATGTTAGAGCTAGTGTAGTGTGTTCACATCAATTATTGAAGTTTTATAAAAAGTAGCTATTGAGATTGGATTAGATTCAGACTTGGAGGATCTTACGGATATACTTTTGGCAGGCTACAAGCATACATTACATCTTTTGGGAGCCATGGAATAGAAGGCATTCTCTCTGTTGAAGAACTACACTAGAAATTATGCAATATACTTTTAAAATATAAAACTATATATATATATATATATATATATATATATATATATAAATATATATTGCCTAATTTATTATATTTTTATATGTAATTATGCTGCAATTGATTCTAACATTTGTTTTCAGCTAAACTACTTCTTCAGGTTGAGTTGAATTAAGTCTAATCTCCTATCAATGCAATCACAACATGGCAGCTGAAACTGAAGTGATTTCAACAGGACTTAAGGATATCTTATTAGTTTATTTGATAGAAATAGTTCAGTAAAAATAATTGCATTTCATAAAAATGATTATTAATATTGCTCTTATTAAGTTTAATTATTCAAGAGAAAATATAGAAAACAAAAACTGATCACAGTGGTCAAATTACATTTTTCTGATATAATGGATATTCATTAAATTAAGATATAATTAGACCATAATTTGTATTATGATCTAATTACATATGCATTATATGCATTTGATTTGTGATTTGCATATAGTGAACCTAATATAAGATTTAGCATTTGTACAATATATAAAATAAAACTACAAGTGAAAAGAGTTTGGAAAGATAGCAATGGTTTCAAAACTGTAAACTATAGATCAAAATAAGCAGTTTAGCAATTTATTGTAATTAACAAAAATGTCATCACAAACCAGCATATTCCTGCTACAATTAGACCTCAGCCTCCACACTGAAAGGGCTAACCTCACATATGACATATTTATGAAGTCTGAAACTAACAACATCAGTGGGTGTATAAGAAATGGACCCGCAACTCACTCACAAGAGACCATGCCCTACTTCCCATAGTTCTGTGACCATGTCCATAATAACGGATCTGCCAATAGCTGAGATCAGCCTGACTCTAGATAGCTGGATGCTCCCCAGACAAGTCCAGGGTTATACAGATAATTGCAGATCAAGAGTCTTATATAAAGGATACGATTACAAGCATCATATAATCAAACAACTTTTATTTGATTTGATTAAATTTGATTCTGGTGTGTGAACCATTTAGAAACTTGGGTTTTTCTTATTGTACAGCTTTTATAAATGTATGCATATACTGGTCAACAAAATGCTTCTAATATTCTACTGGTTCCATAAAGTTAACTTTATGATTTTGTATAAAATGTAATTTATCAAGTTGTGTATACTAGATGCAAATACATTGAGCCTCATTCAATTGAGCTTTCGTGCCGATCCGGGCTTCGGAAATGTAGACCGCAAATAATTTTGCTATTTAATTGGCATCTTTTTGCGGGCTACGATTGATTTACAGGCTCCTGCGTCCGATTCATTGCGATGGTTACCATCGCAAGTTAATGCCCCTCCAAGCATTTGATTTTTCACAGCTGGAAGACTTCCGAACGCTAAAATCGCAAATCGATATTCAATTGCTCCGAGTCCCCCTCGTTATCCACCCCGCCAAGCCTGCAAATGGCAAAAGTCACTCCACACGTTAAGGGTTCCAAGGAGGACTCGCAAAGGGCTTAAAGACCTGTTCGGAGCATGCTAAAAGCAAATAAAAAATTAATACTGTACTCTTATTACAACAGAAAAGTGATGTTAGGTCTTAGAATTAATAGCACAACATTCTCAAGCTCGCAAATCAGCCCAGAAAAATACTTTATTTCATGTTTGATTTCCATGTTATATCGATCCCGGCACTCAAAGAGAGTGCATCAAATTGCATAGTGTGCTCATGTTTTGCTTGTTGAGTGTCATGGAAGAAGCAGAGACAGTTTACTAAAAAAACACTATGATATCTCAGCTTCTATAACTTTAAATAACAAACAACTTTTTTATTCAAAGTATTCAAGTTATTTTGAGTTTGACAAAGAACAAATAGTTGTGCTTAGTGACAGTCAGTAAGTGGTAAAGCCAATGTTATCATTCAAACCTATTGCAAACTGGAGGGAAACATGTAATCCATATGCACATATTGCATTAATATGTTTTTCTCCAAGTCCCAATACATTATTTATGCTTTTCTGTAATTAAATATTGGTGAAACTTTCCTTCTAATTCTGTTTCAATCTTTTGAGTAAATAATCACCTTTAAAACCTGAGACATCATTATTTTTTTTTGTAGAATTATGTGAAGATGCGACTGACCATTGTCTTAAGACTTGCAGGTGTAAGTAAAAAAATATATTCACTAGTTTTTCAAGATCAGTACATAAACTGCATTTACTTTTTTTGTCTGTTGCCCTCTGAAACTATAAAGTTGTGCTTCAGTTTCGATTCTGGCCCATATTTACCTTTCCCTTTTTTTATTATTATTTCTAATTATTTCTTTTTATTTAATTATTATTATTATTATTGTTATTATTATTTCTTTTTATTCTTTTTAATTACATTATTATCTAATTACTTCTCTTCTTTTATATGCTGTGATTCAGATAGAAATGTTGCCCTTCAAGGAACTGCAACGCAGTCATCTTTATATGAAAACTGTATGGCAAGCAATGCCATAGATGACAACCTGGATTCACACCTTCATCATGGATCCTGCAGCACCACAAAAAATGAGTTTGCTCCATGGTGGAGGGTTAACCTACTTAGATCCCATAAAATTAATCAAGTACGAATAACAAACAGAAATGACTGCTGTGGAGAAAGACTGAATGGAGCTGAAATCCTGATTGGGAATTCACTGGAAAATAATGGAAATAACAATCCAAGGTATTGACACATTTGTCTGTATAGAGACTCATGTAATATTTCTAAGTTTAGATACATATACATACTAGCCCTATTATATCTAGTCCTGATGATGATTGTACTGCTGAAGTGTTAAAGGGTTTATCAAATTTTGTTGACAATGTGTAGGTGAGGTGGTAACAAGAACATTTTCAAATGTAGTGTTATAATCTTTTTGTCCAACTTTACTTATAACAATCTTGGCCCGTATGAAGATTTTGGGATGAATTCACTGCTGTACAGAATTATTGTACTGTAAAATCCTGCATTTTAAATTATTTATTTGAATGGCAGAAAAAGAATATCAACTTTTAATAGACATTATTAGTGTTATTTGGTTACTAGTTGTTACCTACTCATTTTGCATGCTAGAAAAATAATTCAACTACTTATCAAGCATAGGGAAAATTAAACATTAGCAATATATTTGTAATTTTTTTATTAAATGAATGTACCAAATAGTATACAAAATAGTGTAAAATTGTAATTTAATCTAATACTGCAAAAATGTGTTATATTGAATTACCACAAGGGATATGTAGTCTTATATAAATTGAGACATTCATTAAATAATAGATGAAAAGATAGATATTTGCTTGATTAGAACATCAAAGTAATGAAGTACAAAGGCGTACCTAAAGTCAATAGCAACACTTGTTATTTATTACAAAGCACTAAGTAGCACAATTTACCCTGTGGCTTGTATATTAATAGATTCTAAAGTTGAACATATAAACTGATTTTGACTTTACATTATATATTTATTAAAACAAAATCTTGGGGCAGATTAATTACTAACTAATCATTATATGTGATTTGCATTATAATACACTCTGTATACATTAAATATTAGTTATCTAAAACAAAGTCCTTTCAAACCTTGCAGCTCTTTGGGGATCTCAGTGTAATGAGAACATTTTACTGAGGCCCTCTACAAAAATGGGCAATAAGCTTCCCACTCTGTTAAATTTTTTCCATAGAAATATCACCCCCCAAAAATGAATGGATACATTTTATTTAGAGAATTGAGATCATCATTGGTGATTAAAAGTGATACCCTACTGCCACTACTCAGTGGCACCTTAAAGGGAAATATCTAAATGACCATTATGAGGAATACTATAAGTTCCATGAGTGTCATCCCGGACCCTCATGACACAAAGTGTAAGAATGACACTATTAACTCTAACTATACCCTATTAACCCAACCCTGGGACTATTTAATTCTAACTGTATGCATTTAACTCTAACAGTACCTATGTAACCCTAATTGGGCCTACTGACCCCTAACTGGGCCTATTTAATCCTCTGTAATCCTATTTACCCGGTCTCTTATGGGGGTCTATACAGACCCTCATAAGCCTCTATTTAACCCAATGAGTCCCATAATGGTATATAAAGACCATCATTGGACCCCATAAGTGCCATGAGGGTCCTCCAGGACCCTCATGACACCAAGTACAAACACTACACTGCACTATCACCCCCAATAAACCATTAAATCTAAACTAACCCCCTTCTACCATAACCTATTATCAACTACACTACCTACTTACCCCCTATTAAACCCCACCCCACTAATTACAGAAAATACTAAAACCTAACTCACAGAACATAATAAAACCTGTCACAGAAAATAAAAAAAGCTACTTTAGAAAAAATAAAAAAGCTACATTACAAAAATAAAAAGATACATTCCAACCCCCCGCCCCCCACTACAGAAAAAAAATATTACACACCTAAAAAGGAAATACATACAAAATATATACATCACATTCCAATACAATACAATACAAATAAAATACAATACCCTCTATCTAAATACAATACCCTCTATCTAAACTTCAATACCCTCTATCTAAATACAATACCCTCTATCTAAAATACATACTATTCCCCCTATCTAAAATACATACCCCCTATCTGAAATACATACATACCCCTATCTAAAATATATACTCCCTATGTAACATACATTAAATCCTATCTAGATACACAAACCCTAAATCTAACCTAAAATAGAATAATCAAGACCGCCTACCCTAGCAGTTGTCCCTTCAGATCACCCATAGGAAAAAAAAAATGAGTACAAACAGTACATAGTAAAAATAAACATTGTAAATATTGTAAATATTCAACTCACCTTTCCAGCATGCCCCCGTCCTAATTTTCTTCTCCGGCACAGCCCCTCTTAAAAATAAACATTAGATAAGTACAACATATACACAAGCAATATAAAATACAATAAATATACATAATATACATTACCTTGGCGCAATGTCCCATGCTCCTCCTCTTCTGCCCCGGCTGGGCCCTTGAAGAATCCGCACTGTAAGAAAGCAAAAAAAAATAACGGAGTTCCGCACTTGCAGAGCTTCCTGACGCTAATGAAGCCCCTAGAGCCTTTTCCACAAGAAAATTGGCAATGGCACATTCTGATTGACTGAAAACTCTGTGAATCAAATTTCAGCCAATCAGAAGGCTCCAAGCCAATCAAAATAGGAAACACCCCCATATGCCATTCTGATTGGATAATGCACCTGTCAATCTTTTTTAAACCAATCAGAAGGCTCTATTGCCTTCAGCCAATCACAATGGGATACTACTAGGCTTAGATGGGGTAAATAGGCCCAGTTAGGCTTCAATAAGCCCAGTTAAGGTTAGATAGGTACTGTTAGTGTTAACTGTGTACTGTTAGGATTTAATAGGGCCAGGGTTGGGTTAATGGGGTATAGTTATGGTTAATAGTGTAGTGCTTACAGTTTGTGTTATAAGGTTTCTAGATGACCTTCATGGCACTTATAGTGTTATTACATGGGTTAATTGGTGTCCTATAGGGGTCTATATAGACCACTATTGGACTGATGGGGCTAATTAGTGGCTTATAGGGGTTTGCTTTGACCCCCATAGGTGACAGGATTACCTAATGGATTATGGGGGTCTGTATTGACCCCCATGAGTGACAGGGTTAATTATGGGCTTATGGGGGTCTGTATTGACCCCCATGAGTGACAGGGTTAATTTAGGAATTATGGGGGTCTGTATTGAACCACAAGAGTGACAGGGTTAATTAAGGGTTTATGGGGGTCTGTATTGACCCCCATGACTGACAGGGTTAATTAAGGGCTTACGGGGGTCTGTATTGATCCCTATGAGTGACAGAGCTAATTAAGGGATTATGGGGGTCTGTATTGACCCCATCAGTGGCAGGGTTAATTAAGGGTTTATGGGGGTCTGTATTGATCTCCATCAGTAAAAGGGTTATTTAAGGGATTATGGGGGTCTGTATTGAGCCCCATGAGTGACAGGGTTAATTAAGGGATTATGGAGATCTGTATTGACCCCCATGAGTTACAGGGTTAATTAAGGGATTATTGGCATCTGTATTGACCCCCATGAGTGACAGGGTTAATTAGGGGCTCATGGGGCTCTGTATAGAGCCCCATGAGTGAAAGGGTTAATATTGTATTTAGCGCGGGTCCTTTAAGGACCTTTACGGTCCATTAAGGACCCGAAAGGCCGGAAATTCGAATTTTGATTGCAGCTGGGGCGATCGGGGACCCCCACTGCAAGGGTTAATGTGGGGTTAATGTGGGGACCCCCAGCATTGGGGGGTTAATTTTAACTTAAAGTACCCCCACTGCCGGCCTTAACTGTTTGTGTGACTTGACACCTTTTAAATGCAGTGGAGGACATGATCGTGACCCCCACTGCAAGGGTTAATGTCAGGACATTGTGGGTGTCCCCTATGGGGACCCCCAGCATGGGGTTAATGTGGGCACACTTCCGGGGTCCGATTGGACCCTCGCAGTAAGGTGTTAATGTGTGGGTCCCGAGCTTATCTTGGATGTCTTTGGCATCAAAGTTGTATGCGGCTGGCAGTGTTTTGCACGGTTCGGATTCGTAAAGACTCGTTTTTAAATTTTTGGCTGCCAACTTGTTTCTCGCTTAGCCATTTTTCGAGTGCCGAAACTGTAGAAATTCGGCTTAAATTTGCGTGTAACTTCCAGACGTCCTGGCTGTCCCCCCGTGCTGTATGTGAGTGTTTTTTTTATTGTTATTGTGTTTTTGTGTGTGTTTTCCGTGTTTGTGGGTTTGCGCGGTTCGGGCTGTTACTGGGTTGTTTTTCGACCTCGTCCCCTGGCTCGTAATTTTGGCTCACAGGCAATGAGTGAAAGGAGGAGGGGAAGAGAGACACAGGGGAGGAAGAGGAAGAGGGGAAGAGAGACACATTGGAAGGAGAGGAAGAGGGGAAGAGATACACCGGGTAAGAAGAGAAGGAGGGGAAGAGAGACACAGGGGAGGGAGAGGAGGAGGGGGAGAGAGAAACAACAACAGTTTTATTGGCTCGCAGGTGAAGAGCACCTTTGGCGCTCATCGCCTATGTGCTGAGAGTTAATGGCTCGCCTCGCTACGAGAGGCTAAAAAGTCGTGCGCACCACGCAAAGCATGATGACGTCTCGCAGTTTGACAATTATAATATGTGGTAGTATTTTTATTATTACTCTTTGTTATAACAGTTGAGCATACAATTCCTCCTTATGACCCTTACTTAGTTTTTTAATGGACTTAGATAAAGGAACTCTCTGTGAGGAAAAACGTTTTCAGGAAATATGCTTTAAATACTGAACTTTCAAACTCAATGATCTAAAATAAAAAAAAAATTAATAACATCCAATTCTCTATATATTTATTCATTTATATATTTGTGTACTACTTGTCTTTCAACAATAACTGGTACTTTTGCCATAAAAATAAACTTTAATGTTCCAACTTATAGTCTCATTTTCAGTTAATAATCCTTATATTTCTTCAGATGTGGCAATATTTCTAACGTTCCTCCTCTTATTACCCAAACCTTCCATTGCAATGATATGGTGGGACAATACGTGAACATTGTCATACCAGGAAGACGCGAACATCTACAACTTTGCGAGGTGCAAGTTTTTGGAGTTCCTACATATGAAGATGATTACTGTCTTTCATGAACATCGAAACAATTAAATGATGGTGATAAAATTATACTTATATTTTCAATGCTTTGATTTAAATTTACAGTTGACAATCGAAGAGCCTCAACCGTGTGTCATATGAACCTTATTCAATAAAATAAATAGTGGGAAACTTGATATGATCTAAGGGCCCTATTAAATTCCAGCCTCGTAAATAAGAGGCTTCTACTTAAGCCCTACGTACTGCAAAGTTTCTCTAACTTACAATGCTATTAAATTAGCCCTGCTGCGAGCAATGTATGAGCTACGCAGCAGGCCCGTACGTATCTACACTGCGTAAATGTACATGAGGAGTGACAGCCTGCGAGATGATATCGCAGGCTCCCACTCCTCATCAAGTGCTGCGGGGGTCCTAAAAGGGACCTCCGCGGCAGTCCCCCACATAAGCCCTGCCGTGGGGGGTACTCCAAACCCCCCCCTAGGCACCTAAAATGAACCCCCCCTCAATGCGGGGGTCCCTGTCGGGACCCCCGAAGTGTCCTCACATGAACACCTTGCTGCAGGGGTCCATAGGAACCCCCGCAGCCCCCACACATTAACCCCTTGCAGCGGGGGTCCCCGATCGGCACCGATCAGGCCCCCGCTGCATTTAAAACTTTTAAATTCCCCGCCGCGGCTCCTTAAAGGGACCGCGGCACACTATTACCCAATCCCGGCCGCGGCACTTAAAATTAACCCAGCCTCTATGCTGGGGGTCCCCATCGGGACCCCCGAAGTGTCCCCACATAAACCCATTGCAGGGGGGGTCCCCGATCTGCATAGATCAGGCCCTCCGCTGCATTTAAAACTTTTAAATTCCCCGCCGCGGCTCCTTAAAGGGACCGCGGCACACTATTACCCAATCCCGGCCGCGGCACTTAAAATTAACCCCCCTCTATGCTGGGGGTCCCCATCGGGACCCCCGAAGTGTCCCCACATAAACCCATTGCAGGGGGGGTCCCCGATCTGCATAGATCAGGCCCTCCGCTGCATTTAAAACTTTTAAATTCCCCGCCGCGGCTCCTTAAAGGGACCGCGGCACACTATTACCCAATCCCGGCCGCGGCACTTAAAATTAACCCCCCTCTATGCTGGGGGTCACCATCGGGACCCCCGAAGTGTTCCCATATAAACCCCCTGCTGCGGGGGGCCCCGATCGGCACCGATCGTGACCCTGCTGCAATTCAATTTTAAATTTCCCGCCTCACGGGTCCTCAAAGGACCGTAAAGGTCCTGAAAGGACTCGCACTAAAAATATTAACCCCAGGCAACTATAATTACCCCATTAACTCATGATGGTCAATCCAGACCACCATAAGGCCTAAATTAACCCATTAACTCATGGTGGTCAATACAGACCACCATAAGGCTCTAATTAACCCATTAACTCATGGTGGTCAATCCAGACCACCATAAGGCCTAAATTAACCCATTAACTCATGGTGGTCAATCCAGACCACCATAAGGCCTAAATTAACCCATTAACTCATGGTGGTCAATACAGACCACCATAAGGCTCTAATTAACCCATTTACTCATGGTGGTCAATACAGACCACCATAAGGCTCTAATTAACCCATTAACTCATGATGGTCAATCCAGACCACCATAAGGCCTAAATTAACCCATTAACTCATGGTGGTCAATACAGACCACCATAAGGCTCTAATTAACCCATTAACTCATGGTGGTCAATCCAGACCACCATAAGGCCTAAATTAACCCATTAACTCATGGTGGTCAATACAGACCACCATAAGGCCTAAATTAACCCATTAACTCATGGTGGTCAATACAGACCACCATAAGGCTCTAATTAACCCATTAACTCATGGTGGTCAATCCAGACCACCATAAGGCCTAAATTAACCCATTAACTCATGGTGGTCAATACAGACCACCATAAGGCTCTAATTAACCCATTAACTCATGGTGGTCAATCCAGACCACCATAAGGCCTAAATTAACCCATTAACTCATGGTGGTCAATACAGACCACCATAAGGCTCTAATTAACCCCATCAGTCCCATAAGGGTATATTATTACCATTATGGGCCTGTTACAACCCAACATTAACCACATAAGTGCCATGATGGTCCTCAAGGACCATCATGACACTAACTACAAACACTACACTATAACCCCCAATAAACCATTTAATCTAAACTAACCCCCCTCTACACTAATCTATTAACACTTACACTACCTACCTACACTACCTACCCCCTAATAAACCTTCCCACCACTCTAATTACAAAAAATAAAAAACCTACAGCACAGAAAACAAAAAACCTACAGTACAGAAAACAAAAAACAATTACAACCCCACCCCCCACTACAGAAAACAAAAAAATACATTACAACCCCACCCCCCACTACAGAAAATAAAAAAATTACACACCTGAAAAGGAAAGACAGATAAACACAATACAATACATACATATAATACATTACATACATTACATACAATACATGACATTACATATAATATATTACATATAATATATTACATATAATACATTACATACATTACATACAATACATGACATTACATACATTAAATATAATATATTACATATAATATATTACATATAATATATTACATATAGTCCTAATCAAATACCCCCTATCTATCTAACATACAATCTATTTAATTTAAAAAAAATCCTAACTATATCAAATACATCTCCCTATCTATCTAATATACAACAAATCCTAACTACATACACAGACCCTAATTTTAAAATAAAATAAAATAATTACAGTCCTAACTACACAGACCCTAATTCTAAGCTAAAATCAATAAATTAAGACCACTTACCTTTAAGATGTTGCTTCAGATCACTAACCTATGGGTCAAACAAAAAATAAAAATTAGTACAAAACATTAACATCAAATAAATAAACATTCTATACATTCTAAATATTCAACTCACCTTTACAGCATGTCCAGTCACTGTTTAGCTCATCCGGCGCGGCCCTGTTAAAAAAAAAAACACAATACATGAATACATGAATACAATATATAAACAATAAATAAAATACACAAATAAACATCTAAATATACATTGAACTTACCTCCCCGCGATGTCCCCGGCCTTCTCTCCTTCAGCCCCGGCTGTGCCGCGGAACCATCCGCGCTCTAAAAAAAAAAAAGAAAAAAAACTAACGGAGGTCTGCACTGGCAGACCTCCCCGACGCTACTGAACCTCCCGGAGTCGTTTCCGGGAGGAAGTTGGCATTGTCGGCTTGTGATTGGCTGAAAAAGCTGTCAGCCAATCAAAAGTCGTCAATGTAGGAGCCAATCAGGATGCGCAGATGTCTTCTACCAATCACTCCGTGGGGGTGTATCCCATAGTGATTGGCTGAAGGCATCTGAGCGTTGTGATTGGTTCCCAGAAAAATAGACAAGTGTTTAAGCCAATCAGGGTGGGATATTGGGGTGTATCCCATCCTGATTGGCTCACACATTGACGACTTTTGATTGGCTGAAATTGATAGACAGCTTTTTCAGCCAATCACAAGCCGCCAATGCCAATTTCCTCCCGGAAACGACTCCGGGAGGTTCAGTAGCATCGGGGAGGTCTGCCAGTGCAGACCTCCGTTAGTTTTTTTTCTTTTTTTTTTTTAGAGCGCGAATGGTTCCGCGGCCCAGCCGGGGCTGAAGGAGAGAAGGCCGGGGACATCGCGGGTAGGTAAGTGAAATGTATATTTAGATGTTTATTTGTGTATTTTATTTATTGTTTATATATTGTATTCATGTATTCATGTATTGTGTTTTTTTTTTAACAGGGCCGCGCCGGAAGAGCTAAACAGTGACTGGACATGCTGTAAAGGTGAGTTGAATATTTAGAATGTATAGAATGTTTATTTATTTGATGTTAATGTTTTGTACTAATTTTTATTTTTTGTTTGACCCATAGGTTAGTGATCTGAAGCAACATCTTAAAGGTAAGTGGTCTTAATTTATTGATTTTAGCTTAGAATTAGGGTCTGTGTATGTAGTTAGGACTGTAATTATTTTATTTTACTTTAGAATAATGGTCTGTGTATGTAGTTAGGATTTTTTGTATATTAGATAGATAGGGGGATGTATTTGATATAGTTAGGATTTATTTTAAATTAAATAGATTGTATGTTAGATAGATAGGGGGTATTTGATTAGGACTATATGTAATATATTATATGTAATATATTATATGTAATATATTATATTTAATATATTATATGTAATGTATGTAATGTCATGTATTGTATGTAATGTATGTAATGTATTATATGTAATATATTATATGTAATATATTATATTTAATATATTATATGTAATGTCATGTATTGTATGTAATGTATGTAATGTATTATATGTATGTATTGTATTGTGTTTATCTGTCTTTCCTTTTCAGGTGTGTAATTTTTTTATTTTCTGTAGTGGGGGGTGGGGTTGTAATGTATTTTTTTGTTTTCTGTAGTGGGGGGTGGGGTTGTAATTGTTTTTTGTTTTCTGTACTGTAGGTTTTTTTGTTTTTTGTACTGTAGGTTTTTTGTTTTCTGTGCTGTAGGTTTTTTATTTTTTGTAATTAGAGTGGTGGGACGGTTTATTAGGGGGTAGGTAGTGTAGGTAGGTAGTGTAAGTGTTAATAGATTAGTGTAGAGGGGGGTTAGTTTAGATTAAATGGTTTATTGGGGGTTATAGTGTAGTGTTTGTAGTTAGTGTCATGATGGTCCTTGAGGACCATCATGGCACTTATGTGGTTAATGTTGGGTTGTAACAGGCCCATAATGGTAATAATATACCCTTATGGGACTGATGGGGTTAAATAGAGCCTTATGGTGGTCTGGATTGACCATCATGAGTTAATGGGTTAATTAGAGCCTTATGGTGGTCTGGATTGACCACCATGAGTTAATGGGTTAAATAGAGCCTTATGGTGGTCTGGATTGACCACCATGAGTTAATGGGTTAAATAGAGCCTTATGGTGGTCTGGATTGACCATCATGAGTTAATGGGTTAATTTAGGCCTTATGGTGGTCTGTATTGACCACCATGAGTTAATGGGTTAAATAGAGCCTTATGGTGGTCTGGATTGACCATCATGAGTTAATGGGTTAATTAGAGCCTTATGGTGGTCTGGATTGACCACCATGAGTTAATGGGTTAAATAGAGCCTTATGGTGGTCTGGATTGACCATCATGAGTTAATGGGTTAATTTAGGCCTTATGGTGGTCTGTATAGACCACCATGAGTTAATGGGTTAATTAGAGCCTTATGGTGGTCTGGATTGACCACCATGAGTTAATGGGTTAAATAGAGCCTTATGGTGGTCTGGATTGACCACCATGAGTTAATGGGGTAATTATAGTTGCCTGGGGTTAATATTTTTAGTGCGAGTCCTTTCAGGACCTTTACGGTCCTTTGAGGACCCGCGAGGCGGGAAATTTAAAATTGAATTGCAGCAGGGTCACGATCGGTGCCGATCGGGGCCCCCCGCTGCAGGGGGTTTATGTGGGGACACTTCGGGGGTCCCGATGGGGACCCCCAGCATAGAGGGGGGTTAATTTTAAGTGCCGCGGCCGGGATTGGGTAATAGTGTGCCGCGGTCCCTTTAAGGAGCCGCGGCGGGGAATTTAAAAGTTTTAAATGCAGCGGGGGGCCTGATCTATGCAGATCGGGGCCCCCCCCTGCAATGGGTTTATGTGGGGACACTTCGGGGGTCCCGATGGGGACCCCCAGCATAGAGGGGGGTTAATTTTAAGTGCCGCGGCCGGGATTGGGTAATAGTGTGCCGCGGTCCCTTTAAGGAGCCGCGGCGGGGAATTTAAAAGTTTTAAATGCAGCGGGGGGCCTGATCTATGCAGATCGGGGCCCCCCCCTGCAATGGGTTTATGTGGGGACACTTCGGGGGTCCCGATGGGGACCCCCAGCATAGAGGGGGGTTAATTTTAAGTGCCGCGGCCGGGATTGGGTAATAGTGTGCCGCGGTCCCTTTAAGGAGCCGCGGCGGGGAATTTAAAAGTTTTAAATGCAGCGGGGGGCCTGATCTATGCAGATCGGGGACCCCCGCTGCAAGGGGTTAAGGTGGGGGTGCTGCAGGGGTCCCGATAGAGACCCCTGCAGCATGGGGATGTGTATAGGGTGCAGGGGGGAGCTTCACACTGCTGTCTCGGGCTGTTCCGAGGCAGCACGTAGAGGCTTTCGGATCCCTTGCGTGGACTTTTTGTCCACGTAGGGATTCTTACGATATGCGAGACTCGTGCATAGATTTAAGGCTACGTAGCTCTCTCGGAGCCTATTCTCGGCCATTTTCTCGCAGTCATATCGTAAAGCAGGCTGCGAGAGATTCGGTTCTCGCAAACAGCAGGAAAACTGCCTTTTGCGAGCACCGAGAGAACTACGAGGGAGAATTTAATAGGGCCCTAAGTTTGTATTATTTATGATCTAAACTGTTCTAAAGTAATCTAGATTTAGCAACCTTTTTATTAAAAACAATAAATATAAATATACTCTCAAATTAGGAATAGAGCAGACAAGGCATACAGTACAAATGAATAAACTGAATTAAAGCCAAACACCCGAAATCTCTGGATCCATGTTTCTACATATATACTGTAGAGATGTTTCTCATCCAATTATAGCACTGGCAGATTAGGGCACATACAAATATTTTGTTGTTTTTTGTCTAACAAAAGTATATTTCACTTTGTAATAGGCGCAATGGAAGAAGGAATTGTGACTACAGTATATTATGGTCCATTTACAGACTTATACAGAGAAATGCAACTCTTTTTTTATTTTTTTTAAATCAGAAAAAATACTGACTAGATGTTGCAAATGATGGCCTCCATGTAAATCAAGTGCTCTAAGTTAGGGTAATGGTGGAAAAAGGCTGCTGGAGATTTTCTGACCCAATTTCATCCAGTATGCAGAAATGTTCATCCCCTTCATTATGACACATATTTTTACAATTTAGCATGCAGAAGTGGAAGATTAGAGAGCAGGTTTATATTCATTTAATTATTATAGAGAATTACTGTATTTCACACTTAAATTACAATACACATAAATACCCATATCAAATAATATGACATATAGGATGATAATAATACACATAGAAACACACACCCACTCTACACCCTACGGATAAGAGCCTTCCCCGCTCATTGCACCCTAAGTCCTGCATGTCACCTCGCTTTGCGAGGCTCGCAGCTGCGGCACTATGGGCCGCCAATAGCGATCACTGCATGCCTCAACTGCTCACCTCCCTTCGCAAGGCTCACAGTGCAACCCTAATTCCCGCGTGTTGCCTTACTTGCGAAGCAACGGCTCGCCTTGATTCACGAGGCTCGCAGTCGCGGCCCTATGGGCCATCAACGGCGATCACTGCATGCATCAAATGCTCGCTTCTCGAGGCTCACAGTGCAATGAGCTCCTTTGGCGCTCATTGCACCCTAAGTCCTGCATGTCGCCTGTTTGCGTTTGGATGAATTTTGTTTGAATAAGTATTTTAAACCATTACATAAAGTTTTGTAACATGCAACTTGTAGTTGAACTACTGGTAAAGCACATAGATATTGAATCCAGAGGAAAGCAAACCGTAAACCCCCCCATGGAAACTTAGCCAATTGTATCAAAGGGGGGGAAAAAATTCCATCCTGACCCCATTAACTGGCAATCGTATTACTCCTTGGATTAATTGAAAACAACTTTTCAAAACTTGCAAAATACAATGTTAACAATGCAAACATTAACATAATGTAATAACATTTAAACAACAATTGTCAACAAATACAGTGATCTTGAATATTGAATCGAGAGGAAGGCAAACCAAAAAAAAAACACTGAAACTTGGTCAACTGTTTCAAAGTGGTCAAAAAAATGAATTCCTTCCTGACCCATTAACTGGTGATCAGATTACTCCCTGCATCAATACTCTCTATGTAATTAAACATGTAAATTTAATTACAAATGGTCATCATCATACTACCATGAACTGTAAATTAATTAGAACTTAACATTACAAACAGTTACTTAATGTAACATGTAACCTTGATTTTTTATAAAAATTCAACATAACTGTTCTGTGGGGCCAATCATGCGAAAAGCCCACTTCCAAGACATTCCAATTTGTTAATTTTTTTGTATGTCCAAGTGGTTCCCTTGAAAAGAGCCCATCAGACTTGTAAGTTTGTCTATGAGATATAACCACTTTTTATTCTTGTTTTATATTATGTTTTTTACTTTTTTTTGCTATTTTTGTAGTTCTGGAAAATGGCAGATAGAGTGTCTTAGTGAAATTGTTGTCCTCTAAAAAAACACAATTAAATAAAACCACTGTTACCTATGTTTACAGAACTTCACAGCACACAATGTTTTTGATAAACTTTGGTTTTCTTCAACATGAACTTTAATTTCCTCTGGATTGTTGCATCTGGAAAAAGCAACATAGAGTTGTCCATGGGCACATACAGGTTCCTGTAAAGAAATACCCACAGACTTTGTTTGTCCTTGTGACTTGTTGTTAATGGTCATGGCAAATGCCATGATAATGGGAAATATTCTCATTTGAAGGACAAAAGGTGAACCACTCTCACTTGGAGCCAAATCAATTCATGGTATAAAAACTCATTCACCTTTATGGGTACCAGTCATAATTTCTGTATGCATAAAATGATCTTTTAAATCTTGCACAATTAATCTGGTCCCATTATAAAGTCCAAAAGTTACAAAATATGTGGTGGAATTCCAGAGGGAGTTAAAGAATTAATAAATTACATACTAAAGTTAGCTTCACTATCTTTGTCATCAGCCAGAACAGAATCTGCACTGTAATAGTTTTTTGTGGTGCATTGATTAATTTCAAAATTTCGTTATTCAGTTTCAAGGCATCTATATTTTTTTATGTTAATATCACTTTGTTTGCATGTCCTTCTCTAATTTGAATTAGACATTTATTGAATTCATTTTGGCTTTCAGATCTCATATTTTTTTCTAATTTTAGGTGAGTAAATATTTTCCACAGTTTATTTGTCTTTATGCATGTTTCAACATTTCAGTCCTATTTCCATGTAGCACAACAGGTAATGTTTGCTTAAATCTCCTCCTAACAACATCACCTTTCCACCAAAAGGCAAATCCTCATTTATAACTCTTTTAATAATCAATCAATACATTGCAAGGCATGACATGACATAGTTGTAGTCTCATCTATTATAATAAAAAAAAATTTTTTGGCTTGTAATGAATTCATTTGAATATCTGACACTAATGTTTCTAAAATGGGAATCGACAGTTTAAATCCACCATGCACAGTTCTGCCACCTTCTAACAAAAGTGCGGCAATTCCAGTTGTTGCAAATGGCATTGCTATTTGACCCTGTGCTCGAATGTAACTCATCAAACAATTATACAAATACGTTTTTCCATAGCAATAATGGTCTTTGACCATTTAATCATCTGTTGCATTTGTGATGGCGATAAATGCTTGCAATTGTAATGTATTTAAAGTTGCAAGTTTTTCTTGTGTTTTTTTTTTTGTTGAAGCTCAGTGTCATAGTCATCAAAGTTAATTTTTTCTATAAGTTCAGGATCAGGAATATTAAAACTTGCACAATTTAATCCATGAGCCAGAAATGTTCCTTGAATTTCCATTAATGCTCTTAATAGTGCAATGGGCTCATTCTAACGTTTCAAATAGTCTTCACACATATTTAATTTAAATGTTTCCCACTAAGCTAATGCAACAGGTACATTGCAAAAGATGCAAATGAATGCAAATTGTTCTCTCATTTGCTTTGGCATTTGACATAGTGCTGCTTCGTCCAGACACATCTCTCATTCTGTATCATCTGCTATGAAGTTTTGATGTCTTGCAGCTTATTGGAAAGTATCATAAACTATGTCACTCACTGTGCGTAAATGTTCATAACTTTGTGCACCGGGAACATGTAAAAGAAGTAATCTTAAACTGAAACATTCAATGTCTCTTGGACTGACGGTATAAATAACTGGGGTAATTTTAGTAGTATGTTTTTTTCCTTGTCGCCATTGGCCATTTACGAATACATAGTCATATGGAATCTCAGTGTATAAAAATTGTCTGGCCTCAGTGTCCTGACAATTTAATTGAAACTAAAAAGTGTTGTTGCTCTATGTTCATTTCGTGCTAGACCATTTATTTAATTCCCTGTAGTAAAGCAAACAAATTGACCTTGTGGCAAAAGTACAGCTAACCGATACACAGCATGTGACCATTCACGCATTTCAAATTTGAGAAGACGCCACATTGCTTCTGGAGCACTGACATAGCGAGCATCTAAATAATTTGAAAGTTTGTCTTTTAAAATTGGATTGTCTTGTTCATTTTGTGCACCTTGCACACCAAAGTTGCTGCATCATATCCTTTGTATATATATTTATACACATATTTTATGGATTTGATAGAAGTGCAAGCTTCCACATTTTATGTGTGCATTGCACTTCATCAGCAAATGTTGAATGTATGGAACCACATATCTATTATCAACCTTCTGGCCACGAATAATAGCAGTTTGTCCTTCTCTTCTTATAAACAAAGGGTAACCATCACAATTTGCATAAGTTTGCATTTTGTGCATTTTTTATTTTCCATACATGGTGAATTTGGATTGATATGTCCGCATGGCCCATGAATCATTCTGTGTTTTACAATCTCATAAAGTTTAGAATATTTTTCTGGATGTGGCAATTCAGCAGTAATTACTGAATCCACTCTCTCTGCATTATTCAATTTATTTTTCTCCTGCAGAATTAAAAGTATGTGTGCATGTGGAAGGCCTCTTTTTTTAAATTCAATGGTATAAAAAAAACACATATTTTCCAAATAACTGTGCTATAGTTACATCATGTATTAATGAATTGAGTTTTATTTTGAATACTCTTGCCACTAAATCTGGTCGGTCAGAAGTATTTTGGCTAAGTTTAAAATTTTCTTTGATCTCTGGCCATTGGGGATTACATGTGAATGTAATGAATAAATCAGGTTTTCGGAATTTAGTCACAATAGCCATGGCATCATTGTATCTTTCTCGCATATTGTGAGGAGATCCTTGGAAAGTGGATGACAAAATGATTGCTCTTCCAGCTGGAATGTCTCTGTTGGTAGCCAATTCAGCTACATAATCCATCAATTCCACAATATTGTTCTATGCAAAGCTTGTTTTGTTGAAATTTGATACAATTTAGATTATTTGCTTCGACTTGTAGATATGAATCAATAATCCATTGTTGTGTGAGTTTTCCCCCACATAAAATAGGCTTAAAATGATCCCGAACAGCAGTTTGTGCCACTTTATATTCCAGCATAGAAATATTGTTTCTAACATCCCGCTGAGAGGGCATTCACCATCCTCTTTTTAAAAGACCATTGCAACCTCATTTACTGTTGGTAAAGTATACCGTCTTTGATCAGAATTGCGATCTCATATTTACTCTTGGCATTGGCAATTGATGTATTTGAGCATGTTCCTGTTGTTCTTTTTGCTATTTTTTTCTTGTTCCTCTGCTAATTTTTCATATGCTTGACTGTATGGTTTTGGCCATGATTGTATCCAGCTGTTCAAAGACTATGCGCAAACACTGTTTATTTTCTGGAAGCATCATCCGTTGTTCAACAGCTTCCATAGTATCTAAGACATATAACTGTGCAAATTTCCTTTGCTCTCCTTCTTGTGGGTGTAAATGTGAAGTGTGGTGGTAAATGTGTCCTTGAACTCTAAAACAGTAAGGACCATGTCCTGGAACATTTTCTGCTAATGTAGCACCCAATAAAGCAAATTATGAGATGGAAACCAGGGTTGATGATCAGGTTTTATTCATAGAATGCCACAGATAAAATATACACAGTATTCCGTCTTTTATGTATGTCATATGCACCAACCTAGCAAAGTTTTTATAGGTTTTAAATCTTTTAGAGTTTGTTTTTACATTTTATTTTTTCTTTGCTTTATCCGTTGTATGACATACACCAAAGACGGAATACTGTGTATATTTTATCTGCGGCATTCTATGAATAAAACCTGTTCATCAACCCTGGTTTCCATCTCATTGATTTGAGGTGTGTTTTGAATTATCCATGGCTGTTTAGACACTATTATTACAGCAAAACCACAACATCAACAGGTGCCATATCCACAGTACTAGTCTACCTCACTGCCACCGGGATCTTTGCACTGTGAACAGATCTGAATGGCAACCAGCCAATTGATAGATACATAGCATCTATCTATCTGTCCACCATCAGTACAGTATATATATAAATAACATTTCTACATAAGAGAGACCAACATTGAGAGCTTCAGACCAAACATTATACCATTACATTGGGATTACTGAAAGGATTGTGTGTTTTTTCCACTCCACATTTGATGTAAGTAATTGCACTGTAAAGTATATATATTTTTTACTGCAGTGTAATATATATATATATATATATATATATATATATATATATATATATATATATTTATTTTTTTGAGGTCTCAAAGCATAATAAAGTAATTTAAGTAAAATCAGTGCGAAATATACATTTTTGAGGTATCAGAGCATAATAAACTGTTTAAAGTAAGTGCACTACAAAATGTCTTTATCTGTAACTGCAGTGTAAAATATCCATTTATTTTATTTCAGGGTACTATTGCTGCCATGCAATGAGCATTAATATAGATATTTAAGTGTAGTGTAAAATATTGTAATGATTAATTAATCAATTGACATTAATGTGTATTAGGAAGACTTAAGCATAATACAGAGATATAACTGCAGTGTAAAAGACACCATTTTTTGTAGTGCAGTGGATTTTTTTGTTGTAATTATCAATTAATAAATGAATTTGAGATTATTAATAAATGAATTAATAAATTCATGTATTATAAAGAGCTAATCATAATACAGATATATAACTGCAGTGTAAAATATACATTTTTGTTCCTGCAGTATAAAACATATTTCAGGGTCCTATTTCTGTCAGGCAATAGTCATTAATGCAGATATATAAGTGTAGTGTAAAATATTGTAATTATTATCTAATGAATTAATTGATGTTAATGAATAAGTGTATTAGAAAGACTTAAGCATAATGCCGGCATATAACTACAGTGTAAAAGACACCTTTTTATGTTAATGTCCCAAAAAACATTTTTTATATATATTTTTTTTTATTTATATAAATTATTAATTATTAAATAAATTAACATACTTTACCTATTTATAATTAATAGCCAGCAATCAATATCCTGAAGAGCTAACAATCTCTTTGGATTTTCCAGCAGCAGAAAATGTCAAGTCAGATTGTCATCACCTGAGGAGAAAGTGTCAGCACTGTGGCAAGTGTGCAATATATATAGGCTACGTGCGCAAGAGCAAAGCGTTGGTTTAGGCAGGAAAGCCGCCATTTCAGAATCGTAATGTTGATTTACAAGTTAGTTCTGTAAAATGGCGGCAATATTGAATGTCTTAAGTACCTCGCAAGCGTTCTCTGTCCTTCGTAATAGTATATTTTGTACCTTGGACGTGCCTGGGTAAAAGTCGTACTTCACTGGCTGTGCTTTGTGTGCATCTGGGTCGTGTAGCCTCGTTTTCATTTTTTTTGTCCGACATTTTTTTCTTGCTTAGCCTATTTTCAAGTGCCGAAACTGCTTAAATTCGACTTAAATTAGAGTGCAACCTCACTCCCAGACTTCCTGGCTTACCCCCTCTGCTGTGTGTGATGTTTTTAATGTTTTTTTGTTATTTTTCTGTGTTTTTGGTGTTTTCCGATGTACGCGTTTCGGCCGTTAACTTCGTATTTTTGCAACCTCGTAATTTGTTTTTTTTTCTCTCATTCCCGATTTCCTCATCCTGCGTAGTTTTTTTTTCTTCTAAGTCCCTTGGCTTGTATTTTTTTTTCATATTTCTAATTTCCTCTTCCCGCGTTTTTGGTTTGACGGGGCTGCAATGAGCGCTGAAGGTGCTAAAAAGACACAAATTAATAAAAAATTAACGTACAATCGTACACCCAGCACAGAGGGAGAGGTAGGGAGCCTGTAAATGAGGTTGCAAGCTAATTTGATATTTAATTGGCGGTTTTGGGAGGTCTGAAAATGGCTAAGCGAGGAAAAAATTTATGTCTGTAAAGCCATAACTTTTTTCAAGCCTGTAAATCAGAAACACATTTTGGGCTTGGGGAATTTTAACAATTTCCCAAGCCTGCAAATGGTTTCCCAACTGTAAATGCAAACAGGGGCACAGAGGGGGGGAGGGTGTTAAGAGACAGAGGAAGGAGTGGGTCTTTTTGGGCTTTTTTGTGGCATTGGCACAGTAAAACCTTTTTTTCTGGCATCTCAACCATGCAGCTCATTTTTGTTCAAGTATCATTGTATTGTGCTCCTTGAAACAACCACACCGTCTTTTTCCAGAGCAGCCTGTAATTCTCCTGAGGTTACCTGTGTTTTTTTTTTTGTATTCTGAACAATTCTTTTGGCAGATGTGGCAGAAATCTTTCTTGGTCTACCTGACCTTGGCTTGGTATCAAGAGATCCCCAAATTTTCCACTTCTTAATTAGTGATTGAACTGTACTGACTGGCATTTTCAAGGCTTTTGATATCTTTTTATATCCTTTTCCATCTTTATGAAGTTCCATCACCTTGTTACTCAGATCTTTTGACAGTTCTAAAAATAGACAAAGGGGAGGGAGGGGGAAATAGACATAGGGGAGAGGGGGAACAGACACAGGAGAGGGAGAGGGGGGAAGAGACACAGGGGATGGAGAGTGGGGGAAGAGACACAAGGGAGGAGGGAAGAGACACATGGGGAGGGGGGAAGAGACACAGGGGGAGGGAGGAACAGACACAGGGGAGGGAGGGGGAAGAGACACAGGGGAAGGAGAGCATGGGGAAGAAACACAGGCGAGGGGGAAACAGGGGAGGGGGAAGAGACACAGTGGGGGAGAGGGGGGAAGAGACACAGGGGAGAGAGAAAAGGAAAGAGACACAGGGAAGGGAGAGGGGGAAACAAAGGGGAGGGGAGTGTTTTTACCTGAGTTAAACTTGCATATACAGTAAGTTTTGGCCTTGTGTGTGACTGCATCTGATTTACTCAGACAAGTAAAGTGTGTTTATTCCCTGTGTGCAGTGATTTGGTACAGGTGAGAGGGGAGTGTGTTTGCCACGCAAACTTGCATATACAGTATGTTTGGGCCTCGTGTGTGACTACATCTGATGGAATACATCCAAGGGTACTAAGGGAACTGGGTTCTGTAATAGCCATTATACCATTATAACCATTATATTTAATTTTTCAAGATTCACTCAACACAGGGTCTCTACCAGATGACTGGAGAAAAGCTGATGTGATACCTATATTTAAAAAGGGAACAAGAGCAAATCCGGGGAATTATAGACCAGTGAGCCTCACTTCTGTAGTGGGGAAGCTTTTAGAAGGGTTAATAAGGGATAATATACAAGAATATGTCTATTTGAACAGGATTATAAGTAGGAGTCAACATGGGTCTATGAGGGATAGGTCATGTCAAACTAATCTAATTAGTTTCTATGAGGAGGTTAGTAGGAACCTGGATCAAGGCAACTCAGTGTACGTAGTCTTTTTGGATTTTGCAAAGGCTTTTGATACAGTGCCACATGGGAGACTATTGGGCAAACTAAGGGATACAGGAATTGCAGTAAATATCTGCTCATGGATTGAGAGCTGGCTAAAAGACAGGAAGCAAAGGGTTGTTGTAAATGGAACATACTCCGATTGGACTAATGTGGTAAGTGGGGTTCCTCAGGGTTCAGTATTAGGTCCTCTCCTTTTTAACATATTTATTAATGACTTAGAGGTAGGATTGGAGTGTGGGGTCTCCATTTTCGCTGATGACACAAAGTTGTGCAAGGTAATTAAATCAGAAAATGATGTGCTTTCCCTCCAAGGGGATTTACATAAAATTGAGGAATGGGCATCTAAATGGCCGATGAGATTTAATACGAATAAATGTAAGGTTATGCAGTTGGGAAGGAAAAATAGCCATGCAATTTATAATCTTAATGGAGCAAATCTAGGTGTATCAGATATTGAAAGGGATTTGGGAGTGCTTGTGGACAACCACCTAGGTAACAGTGCTCAAAGTCAAGCAGCAGCTGCAAAGGCAAATAAAATATTAGCATGTATTAAGAAAGGTATAGAAGCCAGGGAAGCAAATATAATTCTGCCACTATACAAATCTCTAGTACGCCCTCATTTGGAATATGGAGTACAATTTTGGGCACCACTTCATAAAAAGGACATTTTAGAGCTGGAAAAGGTACAGAGAAGGGCAACCAAACTAATAAGGGGAATGGAGGGGCTAAGTTATGAAGAAAGACTAACCAAATTAAACTTATTTTCTCTAAAAAAAAGGCGTCTAAGAGGAGATATGATTACCTTATATAAATACATCCAGGGTCGGTATAAAGATTTGTCGGGGGAGCTTTTTGTGCCAAGAGGTTTTCAACTGACAAGAGGACATCCCTTGAGGTTAGAAGTAAAAAGATTCCACCTCAAAGAAAGAAAAGGGTTCTTCACAGTAAGGGTGGTTAATCTGTGGAATACTCTACCAGAGGAGGTGGTGACAGCGGATTCGATAGATAACTTTAAAAGGGGACTAGATTTATTTCTAATTAAAAAGGGTATTCAGGGTTATCATGGATAATTAGAGAGACAGAAATGATCCAAATTTTTAACATTTCCCCTTTAGACAATTGGCTAAGTCTCGCTTGTTTTTTTATTTCTTTTATTTTTCTATTTGCCTTCCTCTGGTTAATTAATAATAATAAAAAAAAAAAAAAAAAAGACATTAAATAATTGATTCATAATTAATTAACAACTAATGAATTAATAGTTAATCCGCATTTGCAGATCAAAGGAGATCTTAAAAGGTTGAACTTGATGGACTGAAAGTCTTTTTTCAACCTTAAATACTATGTAACTATGTAACTATGTAACATCTGATTTACTCAGACAAGTAAAGTGTGTTATTTCCTGTGTGCAGTGATTTGGTACAGGTGAGAGGACGGTATTTTTGCCTGGGTTAAACTTGCATATAATCTTGGGCCTAGTGTGTAACTGCTTCTGATTTGCTCAGACAGGTAAAGTGTGTTTATATCCTGCGTGCAGTGATTTTGGTACAGGTGAGAGGGGAGTGTTTTTGCCTGGGTTAAAATTGCAAATAAGTTTGGGCTTTGTGTGTGACAGAAGGGAGTTCAAAGAAAAGGGTCAAATTGTAGTATTTTTTTTTGTACCTATGAGTCAGTCCAGTGGCGACTTCACTCAGTGTACATCCTGTCATATGTATGCACTACAGATAATCCAGAGTCCATTGTGTGACAGGTGTGAGCATGTGGCTTCTCTGGAAGCTCAGATTGGAGAACTGGAGAGGAGAATTGCAGCACTTACTGATAGTCTATGGAGCACAGTTTAGCTGGGCCTAGCATGGAGGGTGGAGCTGGGGCTAGTGAGGATGTCCAGGGAGGTAGCTGGGTTACAGTTAGAAGGGGAAGCAGGGGGAACAGGAGCAGGAGGCAGGCCAATACTGAGTTGGCAAGCACCAACAGATTTGCCAGATTGAGTGAAACTGTTGGGGATGTCCATTCAGGAATGGTAATGCCAGATAGAGCTGTTCCCCCTAACAGCCGAGAGAACAATTCTACTGGAGGAGTGGGAGGGCAGTTTAGGCAGAGCAACAGACAGATTTTGGTGGTAGGGAACTCTATTATTAGGAAGGTAGAAAGGGTGATTTGTCACCCAGATCCCAGCAATCGAGCAGTTTGCATGGGTTCAGCATGTTCTGGACCGGGTAGATAAAGTATTGGGGGGGCTGGAAATGAATCAGCTGTCTTGGTACATATTGGTACCAATGACAAAGTTATGGGAAGATGGAGTGTCCCTAAGAATGATTTTAGAGAATTAGGGAATAAGCTTAAGGGATACTACCAGCGCCACATGCTAGCCCAGGGAGACAGAAGGAGCTAAGGGAAGTTAATGCGTGGCTAAAGATGTGGTGCACGAAGAAGGGGTTGGGTTTTTAGAGCACTGGTCTGACTTCTCACTTGGGTACAATATCTATAGCAGGGATGGATTGCACCTTAAAGATGAGGGACTTTTATGCTAGGGGAAAGGATGGTCGAACGGCTGGGGGAGTTTATAAACTAATAGGTGGGTGGGGGCTAGAGAGAAGTAATGGGGTAGAAAGTGTAGAGGGGATATGGGATCAATTAACTACTCATGGCGAGGGTTAGTATAGTCGATAGCGAGGTATTACTAAGTAATTCAAGTACAGAGGCAGGCACCTCAAAACTACAAACTCAAAACATAAGACGTATGCTTACTAATGCCAAAAGCTTGCCAGGAAAAATGGGAGAGCGAGAATTATTGGCAATTAAGGAAAAATGGGATTTGATAGGCATTACCGAAACATGGTGGGATGAATCTCATGACTGGACTGTTAATCTGGATGGTTATAACCTATGTAGGAAAGATAGGGGCAATGGTAAAAAGGGGAGAAGGGATTTGTCTGACTTTAAGCCTATAGTCAGAGAAGATATTGAAAGTGAGAAAATACAATTATTGCTACAGATTGGATATGCAGCGAAGCATGGGCAAGTTCCCATAATGGGAGATTTTAACTACCCTGAAATAAACTGGATAAATGAGACCAGCAGTACGGGCAAAGGGAGCAGGTTCTTGAGTACACCCAGGCATCATTATCTGGCCCAGGTTATACAATAGCCTACTAGAAATTAGTCCACAGAGATGTCGCGAATAGTTCGCCGGCGGATTGTTCCCGGCGAACATAGCATGTTCGCATTCGTGGAGAACAGCGAACATATGCGAGATTCGACCCGCCCCCAATACTTTATCATTGAGCAAACTTTGACCCTGCATGTCACAGTCAGCAGACACATTCCAGCCAATCAGCAGCATACACTCCCTTCCAGAGCCATCTACCTCATGGACAGCAGCCATTTTGGAATCATAACTAACTTGCAGTCTTACAGAAAGGAGGGAGAGTGTAGGTGATGCTGATTGAATAGGGAAATCAATAGCTAGGCAAGTTTATTCAGTGTCCAGTGCAGTGCTGAAGGACTCATCAGATCTCTGCTGTAAACACAGCACCCCAAAAAGCCATTTTTAGGGCTATAACATCATTTTTTTTTCTTTGTTTTTTTTCTGTGTAATCTAATTTCATTTGCCTGTCTCCATGCTAGCCCCTGCTTGCAAGTGTGTGTGTCAGGCTCACAGCTTATACTGTGTGTGCACAACGCATACAATATAATATTGTTTACTAGTTGTCTACTTTTAAAAAACAAAAAACTTTTATTTTCTTAAATCTAAGTGCATTTGACTGACCGTCAATCAAAGTTAATTTGCTTGACCGCCACCCACAGTGTGTGTCTTGCTTACAAGTACTGTGCCAAGTTCAACCAATCCAATCTAGTTGGGGTACCAACAGTCCACATTTAAAAAACCCAAACTTTTATTTTCTTAAATCTAAGTGCATTTGCCTGACCGTCAATCAAAGTTCATTTGCTTGACCGCTACCCATAGTGTGTGTCTTGCTTACAAGTACTGTGCCAAGTTCAACCAATCCAATCTATTTGGGGTACCAACAGTCCACATTTAAAAAACAAATAATTGTATTTTATTAAATCTAAGTGCATTTGCCTGACCGTCAATCAAAGTTAATTTGCTTGACCGCTAACCAGAGTGTGTGTCTTGCTTACAAGTACTGTGCCAAGTTCAACCAATCCAATCTAGTTGGGGTACCAACAGTCCACATTTAAAAAACCCAAACTTTTATTTTCTTAAATCTAGGTGCATTTGCCTGACCGTCAATCAAAGTTAATTTGCTTGACCGCTACCCATAGTGTGTGTCTTGCTTATAAGTACTGTGCCATGTTAAACCAATCCAATCTAGTTGGGGTACCAACAGTCCACATTTAAAAAACCCAAAATTTTATTTTCTTAAATCTAAGTGCATTTGCCTGACCGTCAATCAAAGTTAATTTGCTTGACCGCTAACCAGAGTGTGTGTCTTGCTTACAAGTACTGTGCCAAGTTCAACCAATCCAATCTAGTTGGGATACCAACAGTCCACATTTAAAAAACAAATAATTGAATTTTCTTAAATCTAAGTGCATTTGCCTGACCGTCAATCAAAGTTCATTTGCTTGACCGCTAACCAGAGTGTGTGCCAAGTTCAACCAATCCAATCTAGTTGGGGTACCAACAGTCCATATTTGAAAAAAAATGAAAGGCAGAGGCAGGACACCCCGCAGAGGCCGTCGTGGTCGTGGTGCTGTGATTCCCTTTAGGCCCTTCAATAATGCCCAGTGTTCAGAGGCCAGTTACCCTGAACTTGAAAAGTTCAGAGGACGTAGTTGACTGGCTAACACAGGACACCCAATCTTCAACAGCTTCCGCTTGGAACATTGACGCACCATCCTCCCCCAGCTTAGCTTCGGGCACCTCTCAAGTTACCACTCATCCGCCTGCCGCCACCACCAACACTAGTACCACAGCCAATTCAATTGATCAGTCAGAAGAGTTATTTACACATCAGTTTGAAGAAATGAGTGATGCGCAACCATTATTGCCAGAGAATGTAGATAACAGGGATATTTCTCAGTCAGGCATCATTACACACATGATGATGATGATGATGATGATGAACCCGCTGCTGCTTCCTTTGTTCAGTTGTCATATACAAGTGAGGCGGGTGATGATGATGACGATGCGTCCGTGGATGTCACGTGGGTGCCCACTAGAAGAGAAGAAGAACAGGGGGAAAGTTCAGATGGGGAGACAGAGAGGAGGAGGAGACGAGTTGGAAGCAGAGGGAGGTCATCGCAACGAGCTAGTGGCACAGTCAGACAGCATGCATCAGCACCCGGGGTCAGCCAGACAGCACGCCAATCAACGCATGCTGTTGCCACCACCAGAATGCTGTCACCGCCGAGCTCAGCAGTGTGGCATTTTTTTTGTGTGTCTGCCTCTAACACAGCGATGCCATTTGCAACCTGTGCCAAAAGAAACTGGAAGTCCAACACCCACCTAGGTAAAACTGCTTTGCGAAGGCACATGATGTCACATCACAAACGCCAATGGGATCAACACATGAGTACAAGCAGCACACAAACTCAAAGCCGCCGTCCTCCTCCTGGTCCAGCATCTTCATCCACATCAACCACTGCTGTCCTCCTTGCCCCCTCTCAACTATCCACCACTCCGTCTCTCGCCTCTTGCTGTTCCTGCTCATCTCCCCACAGTCAGGTGTCTGTCAAGGGCATGTTTGAGCGTAAGAAGCCAATGCCACAAAGTCACCCCCTTGCCCGGCGTCTGACAGCTGGCTTGTCTGAACTCTTGGCCCGCCAGCTTTTACCATACAAGCTGGTGGAGTCTGAGGCGTTCAAAAAGTTTTTAGCGATTTGGATACCGCAGTGGAAGGTACCCGGCCGAAATTTCTTTGCCCAAAAGGCAATCCCCAACCTGTACTCAATTGTGCAAAAGGAAGTAATGGCATCTCTGGCACACAGTGTTGGGGCAAGGGTCCATCTGACCACGGATACCTGGTCTGCAAAGCATGGTCAGGGCAGGTATATCACCTACACTGCGCATTGGGCAAACCTGCTGACGCCTGCCAAGCATGGAATGCGTGGCTCTGCAGAGGAGTTGGTGACACCGCCACGACTTGCAGGCAGGCCTGCTGCCACCTCCTCTACTCCTCCTACTCCATCCTCTTCCATAACCTCCTCAGCTGAGTCCTCTTCTGCTGCTGCGTCTTGCTCCACATCAACGCCACCCCCTCCAGCTCCCCAGATACTATTCCACATCCCGGATACGGCAGTGTCATGCTGTCTTGGGGTTGACTTGCCTCAAAGCAGAGAGTCACACCGGGCCAGCACTCCTGTCCACCCTGAACGCACAGGTGGATCAATGGCTGACTCGTCACAAACCACTTTGCCAATCTCTAGTTGGTGCGAAGGGAAGAAATTTGTTGGCGGCATTGAATTTGGGCAAGTTGACGCATGTGCCGTGCATGGCACATGTGTGTAATCTGATCGTACAACGCTTTGTCCATAAGTATCCAGGCTTACAGGAAGTCCTGAAGCAGGCCAGAAAGGTGTGTGGCCATTTCAGGCGTTCCTACACGGCCATGGCGCACTTTTCAGAGGTGAAGAAATGGTGCCAGAGAAGGAGACACTAAATGTACGATCTTTAAGATAGGATGTGAACCATGAAAGAGCTGTGTCCTGGATGCCAAAAGAGCAGAGAGTTTGGATTAGAACAGGGTGGTCAACTGTATCGAAGGCAGCAGAGAGATCCAGGAGAATTAGAATATAGTAGTGACCCTTTGATTTGGCGGTTAGCAAGTCATTAGTGACTTTTGTAAGGGCTGTTTCTGTAGAGTGTTGGGCCCGGAAACCATATTGGAAGGGGTCAAGTAGGGAATTGGAGGAAATAAATTGAGTGAGGCGATTGAAGAACTGTAGTACCATTCCTAAAGTGCAATACCCGTCCTCCACTAGAAGTGATGTTTCTACTACCAGCACTGGATGATCTGCACAATCAGCTGTCTTTGTGCTCCAATATGAAAATTTTCCAGTGGGGGGGGGGGGGGGGCATAACAGGGAACATACAAACAAAATTGATGCACATGGAAGTAGTAAAGACACCACAGTTATACACAGAGCAATAATTTCTTCCGCTCCTGGGTACAGCGAGGACAAATTTCCCTTTAGGTTTTGTGGTGAGATCCACACAAGAAAAATGAAACCATTCAATTGGGCAATCTGGGTTGTCACAGCCAATCATTTCTCCATAGGACACTTGGTTACACAGGCAGTATGTAGGCTCATTAGGATCCACTGGCATATCAAGGACGTCTGACGGATGGACAGACAGTACTGCCTCTGAAAAGACCAGCCCTCCGTTTAGTTTCTTTTTCTTCACATTGTCTTCTTCAGATACCCTGCGGCCCCGAGATCCTCACTTTTCTTTCTGACCACGATTCTTTTTTATTCCACGTCCTGTTGGGCTGTCAAACTCTGTTCCCTCAAGCTTATCCTGCAGGTCAGCTTCAAAACGAGCAAGATCTGCATCCAGCCTCCGGATGTGCTTATCCACCATCTCATAGGTCTGCATGGCCAGCTGCACCTTATCACTGTATTCTTTGCACTTGCTGTAGGCATTCTGTATTCGCTGAAGGTGCTGCACTCTCTGCTCAGGTGAGAGGTCACGTACAGTGGCAATGTACTCAGCAGCTAACGTATCTATTTCTTTCTTTTTATCTTCTGTTCTTTGATCCAAGTCACTCATAAGCTGAAAGTTTCTTTGAAGCTCACACGGCAGGTTTTCTATACTGTCCAGATAATGCTCCAGATACATTGCGGTGGCCATGTTTGCACGGTGCTAACGTTTCCTCACTAGCTGCGCTCTGTCGATTGCCGGAGTCAACAATACCTAATTTTTTTATTTTTTATAATTAACTTTTTTATTGAAAGAATAAACAAATATAACATTGTAAGTTCAGCAAATCATATAACAAATCTCTCAAGTATCAACAAGATATATCAAAAAGTTTCTTTCAAAGTTTTTCTTTTTTGGTTAGAATAACATATGACCATGTAAAACATATATATTAAGTCACACAAGGTCTTGAACATATATACATTCCTCAAAGCAGACATGTGTCCAGGAGGTACAGTAAGGTGAAACCATAGATCAAACCTCAGGTCAACCCATAAAAGTAGTTCACACGAACCTTATTGTGGACCTCGTAGAGTCCATAAGTCCCAGCAGGAGGCCCATCGACGGTATCTTTCAGCAATTTCAGCTGAAGTGAGATCATAGCCCGAATGAACCTGATTTTGTGAAGTACTTCAGTGTGAGTAGGGGAGGTAAGTTTCCAGTGTTTAGCATCGCGTGGCCAAAAATATCTGTGTTGTTAAACATTGTTCTGATTTGAATAGCCCCGTAATTGGAAGGCCTAGCAAAGCTTCCTCAGGCTTTTGTGTTACTGTTGTCCCCAAAAGTGTTTCTAATAGGTCGTATTGCTGTCCATATGGGTCTTATTTTCGGACACTCCCACAGCATGTGAATCAGTGTACCAGTGTCTGTGCAGCCCCTAAAACATGTGTCAGAGTGTGTTTTGTTCAGAAGATGGAGTTTTGCTGGTGTAAGGTACCACCTCATTATTGTCTTAAAAGAGTTTTCTTTTAGTGTCACGTTTAGTGAAGAGGAAACAATACCTAATTTTTGATAAGTGCACGCATCCCGGGGAGTCAGCGCTCGTCAGCATGTATCAGCTCTCTAATTCCGACAGTTATCAAAGTAACAGATGGAGCGATCAAAGGAACCAGTCTATAACTGATTAAATGAGCAATTCGCAGTTTCACTGTACCGGCTGTGTGAATTTAAACGTGCATGGCTTAATCTTTGAGGCAGGATCAACCAGGTAGCCCGACGAGGGGGCGCCCCCCGGCCCTGTGACAGTAGGAGGACCGACCCAGCATCTTTTTCAAATCTCCTGGTTCTAAAAATCCAGGTCTTATACACGCCCCCTGATAGGTGACGTAACAAGTATTAAACTGATAAGAGTAGTACTTAAAAATACGCCACTCCTATCTGGTGGCACCTTTGATTGCACGTGCCGTGCCCCAAAATTGAAGTGATACAACCAACAAAGCATCTTTTTCCATCTCCCGGTTCTAAAAATCCAGGCCTTATACACGCCCACTGATAGGTGCTGTAACAGGTATTAAACTGATAAGAGTAGTACTTACAAACACGCCACTCCTATCTGTTGGCACCTTTGATTGCACGTGCCATGCCCCAAAATTGAAGTGATACGACCAACAAAGCATCTTTTTCCATCTCCTGGTTCTAAAAATCCAGGCCTTATACACGCCCCCTGATAGGTGACGTAACAAGTATTAAACTGATAAGAGTAGTACTTAAAAATACGCCACTCCTATCTGGTGGCACCTTTGATTGCACGTGCCGTGCCCCAAAATTGAAGTGATACAACCAACAAAGCATCTTTTTCCATCTCCCGGTTCTAAAAATCCAGGCCTTATACACGCCCACTGATAGGTGCTGTAACAGGTATTAAACTGATAAGAGTAGTACTTACAAACACGCCACTCCTATCTGGTGGCACCTTTGATTGCACGTGCCATGCCCCAAAATTGAAGTGATACGACCAACAAAGCATCTTTTTCCATCTCCTGGTTCTAAAAATCCAGGCCTTATACACGCCCCCTGATAGGTGACGTAACAAGTATTAAGCTGATAAGAGTAGTACTTACAAACACGCCACTCCTATCTGGTGGCACCTTTGATTGCACGTGCCGTGCCCCAAAATTGAAGTGATACGACCAACAAAGCATCTTTTTCCATCTTTCGGTTCTAAAAATCCAGGCCTTATACACGCCCCCTGATATGTGCTGTAACAGGTTTTAAACTGATAAGAGTAGTACTACTTAACACACCTTATAATAATGCAGAGAGAGGCAACGCAGTGAGAGGAGTCTGAAGAAGAGGAGTCAGGGGAGTAAGGTGGCTTTGAGGAGGTGGAAGACCAAACACAGCAGGCATCCCAGGGGGCTTGTTGTCACCTTTCGGTGACCCTTGGTGGCTGGGTGGAGTAAGAGACCTAAAATGACATCAGTAAGGACAAGGAACGGGACATGGCTAGCTTGGTATCCAACCTTGTGCAAATGGGGAGTTTGCGGTTTTGCAAAGGGACTGTTTGCGGTGCATTAAACGGGGAGATTGGTCTGTTACTGTGAAGCGGGTGTAACCCTTACACTACCTGATCGATACAACATCATACCTGATGTTTTAAAGCACGTTATTCCAAACAATTTAGGAACGTTAGGTAATTTATGCCCTTTATGGCTTAAAACCAGACTCTGCATCAACTATGTAATTTTCCATGGGAGTTTTGCCATGGATCCGCCTCCGGCATGCCACAGTCCAGGTGTTAGTCCCGTTGAAACAACTTTCCCATCACTATTGTGGCCAGAAAGAGTCCCTGTGGGTTTTAAAATTCGCCTGCCCATTGAAGTCTATGGCGGTTCGCCGGGTTCGCCGGTTCGTGAACATTTGCGGCCGTTCGCGTTCGCGGTTCGCGAACCGAAATTTTTTTGTTTGCAACATCACTATTAGTCCATCTTGGATTTAGTCATCACAAAAAATATTGATATGGTATCAAATGTTTAAATAGGGCAGCCTTTGGGAAACAGTGATCGCAACACAGTCTCATTTGGAATTGAATAAAAAAAATAAACTGTAAGGGGCCAACAAAAACTCTTAATTTTAAAAGGGCAGATTTTCATGGTCTAAGGGCAGCAATAAAAAAGTAAAGACTGGGACAGAGTACTGGCAGGTAAAAATACTGAACATAAATGGACAACATTTAAATCCATACTAAATATACATACACATCGATATAAACCATGTGGGAATAAAAGTAAAAGGAGTAAATAACAACCCATGTGGCTTAACAATGATTTAAAGATCAAGATACGGAGTAAAAAACAGGCATTTAAATTATACAAAAACGAGGGGACAGAGACTGCTTTACGGGAATACAAGGAAATCAACAAGGCTTGAAAAAGCGCTATTAGACTGGCTAAAATAGAAAATGAAAAAGTAGTTTAAAAAAAGAGTAAGACTAACCCTAAAAAAGAGGGCCAGGATGGAAGCTATAGTGGCATTACAATGTGAAACAGACGTCTGACAATTAGTGACCAGGAAAAGGCTCATAAGCTAAATAGGTTATTTTCTTCTGTATATACAAGGGAGGTACCAGTGGTTGGGTCACTGCACCATAAGAGGTTTGAAATGTAAATGTCAATAAAGCCCCGGGTCCTGATGGAATAGATCCAAGGGTACTGAAGGAATTGGGCTCTGTAATAGCCAAACCATTATATCTAACTAGAGACTTGCCCGTCAAAAAATTACGACAATAAGATCGTAATGGCTGTAAATTTTGTTGCTGTTCCAACATGCTTCGGCGATAATTGCGAGCCACGCACTGAGCGCCTTCGGTGCTCATTGCAAGGGCGTTGGTTGTTTGTGTGCTCTGAGCATTGTTTTCATTGTTTACATCAATATACTTTACCTATTTGGAAGCAATATATGCTGTAAGCATTGTGCAGAAGAGCTTGCAATCTGTTTTGATGTTGCTGCAGCATACAATGTGTGTTTTGAGTGCTGTGGAGCTGCTGTGTAAGTGTCAGTAATGTGTGCAGTGTGTAGTGTAAATAGTGCTCATGCGCAAGCAAAATCCGTTAGGGTAGCTGTGTACTTCCGCATTGTGTAAGTTAGTGTTGTAAAATGGCGACTAATGTGTGGTACGCATCTGTGGCTGTTTTGCGGCCCTGTTCTTGGATCGCTTAGGGGATTTTCGGGTGTCTAAACTCTTGTATTTCGAGTGAAATTGAGGTGTAACTTCAGTTTTTGAGGTCCTGGGAGCCCCCCCTTGTGCTGTAGGTAAGCTTTTTATGTATTTGTTGTGTGTATTTATTCTGTTTTTAATGTTTTCATGTGCGCGGGTTTCGGGCGGTAAGATCGTATTTTTGCGAAGGTCGTAATGTTTTTTTTTTATGTTCCATGTCTCGTATTTGTTTCTCATAAGTCCATAAATTTTGGGAGGTCCGCAGTCGCTGGCAAGGAGCGCCTTTGGCGCTCCATGCCAGCAATTGCAGCCCTCGCTTCGCGAGCCTGCAGTGTTACCAACAACCCGCTTGCTCACAACTATATATGTGATTTCTCAAGATTCACTCAACACTGGGTCACTACCAGATGACTGGAGAAAAGCGGACCAATGAGCCTCACTTCTGTAGTAGGAAGGCTTTTAGAAGGGTTAATAAGGGATAATATACAAGAGTATGTCTATTCAAACAGCATTATAAGTAGGAGTCAACATGGATATATGACGGATAGGTCGTGTCAAACAAACCTAATTAGTTTCTATGATGAAGTTAGTAGGAACCTGGATCAAGGCAACTCAGTGGATGTAGTCTTTTTAGATTTTGCAAAGGCTTTTGATACAGTGCCACATGGGAGACTACTGTGCAAACTAAGAGATACAGGAATTGCATTAAATATATGCACATGGATTGAGAGCTGGCTAAAGGACAGGAAACAAAAGATTGTTGTAAATGGAACATATTCAGATTGGACTATAGTGGTAAGTGGGGTTCCTCAGGGCTCAGTATTAGGTCCTCTCCTTTGTAACATATTTATCAACGACTTTGTGCAAGGTAATTAAATCAGAAAATAACGTACTTTCCCTCCAAAGGGATTTGCATAAATTAGAGAAATGGGCAATTAAATGGCAGATGACATTTAATAGGAATAAATGTAAGGTTATGCATCTGGGAAGGAAAAATAACCATGCAATCTATAAAATTAATGAAGCAAATCTAGGGGTATCTGATTTTGAAAGTGATTTCGGAGTGCTTGTGGACAACCACCTAGGTAACAGTTCTTAATGCCAAGCAGCAGCTGCAATGGCAAATAAACTATTAGCATGTATTAAGAAGGTTATAGAAGCAAGGGAAGTAAATATAATTCTACCACTATACAAATCCCTAGTTTGCCCTCATTTGGAATATGGAGCACAGTTTTGAGCACCAATTCATAAAAAGGACATTTTAGAACTGAAAAAGTACAGAGAATGGCTACAAAACTAATAAGGGTAATCAAGGGGCTAAGTTATGAATAAAACTAAAAAAAATAAATGAATAAATAAACTTATTTTCTCTAGAAAAAAGGCGTCTAAGAGGGGATATGATTACCCTCTATAAATACATCCAGGGTTAGTATAAAAACTTGTCAAGGGAGCTTTTTGTGCCAAGAGGTTTTCAACTGACAAGAGGACATCCTTTGAGGTTAGAACTAAAATGATTCCACCTTAAAGAAAGAAAAGGTTTCTTCATAGTAAGGGTGGTTAATCGGTGGAATTCTCTACCAGAGGAGGTGGTGACGGCAGATTCAATAGATAACTTTAAAAAGGGTTTGGATATATTTTTTATTAAAAAAGGGAACCAGGGAGAAATCCGACCGCCAAGTATCTCGGGTCAGGAAGGAATATATTTTTTTCCCTTTTGAGACAATTGGCAAAGTTTCACTGTTTTTTTTTTTAATTTGCCTTCCTCTGGATCAATTAGCAACAAATCTGCATATTATAGATCAGAGGAGATCTTAAAAGGTTGAACTTGATGGGCTAAAATCTATATGTTGTATATAGATACGATGCTGCAATATTAACTGATGTTATGGAACTTTACTGAGGTTGCTATGAGAATTTCTGTTTTTCTGGTCTCTCACCTCACAGGTTCTTTCTTTTTTCCTTATCAATAATGAATAATGCTATTTATAGCATATAATACAGCTATGGGTTTTTATAGTGCTTACAAAATAATTGAATTAAATGTATATTACTCATGAGTTTGTGTTCTCTTTGCAGATGTGTTGACACAATTTACACCAATTTTTATTTCAAGGTTTTGTGCATTTTCTTTGTTAAGCTCACATTGGCCAATCTACTGTTCACCAATGTTTGTCTGAGATTTGGTGGCTGCCTAAATGCAAGAATGGGGGGTTTGGGGAACATATGTTTTAATTATGCGTCCTCTGTTAGCTGTGGTTGTAGATCCTTAAATATTTTGTGTATTCCTTCTAGAACCGGATGGGATGTGGTTACTCTGCAGAACAGGTGAACTTTCTGGACACCACCATATCCATCACTCATCTGTATATAGGAAACCTACAGACAGATGCAGTTATCTCCACAGCTCTAGCTTTCATCCCTCACATATTAAAAAAGTGATTATCTATAGTCAAGTCATCCGATACCACCACATATGTTCAACAATGAGGAACATGGTAAACATTTAAAAACACTGTCTGACTACGCCAGGAGAAAGGGTTACAAACATCTGCCCTTTAAACACCCCGGAACACCTGCTGCAATACAAAACTAAAGAAATGACCTTCGCGTACATCTCTGATAACCACATACCATCCGGTTCTAGAAGGAATACGCAAAATATTTAAGGATCTACAACCACAGCTAACAGAGGAGACAGAATTAAAACATCAATGAGTTAATACATATCAGGCCACCCTTATGGACTAGAACAGTACTGACATTTACTGCCTTAATAATGACAGTTTAGTTTTCTATTGGCTGATTTGAAATGGGAGGTTACAGGCTTTCTTAATTGATCATGCTCCTGCCCTGAACTGCTCCGAACCAGTGGTTGGTTTACGGTTTTGGCTTTGGGCCTGTAACTTGTGGGCTTGTGGAATTGAATAACATTGCAATCGGAGATGAACGGGAGCCTGCAACTAACTCACAGACATTCGTCTGTCTGCGATCAAGTTGCGGGCTTGGAATTGAATGTGCCCAGTATTTTACCATTCCTCAGATTTGAATCTCACGATTTTTAGTATCTTGTGTATTTATTTACATATTTATAAAAACTTAAGCACCTTTTACCACTAGACTTACATGCTACATGCTAGTAATTAATAAAACAATTAATATAGTTCAAATATTTTAGATGAAGACTAGAAAATATTACCTATGCAGATTTTTGCATGTAGGCTATACAATGGCTATACAAACAATATAAAAAAAAGTTTATTATCTTATTTAAGTCTAGATCAATTTAAAAAATGTAAACCTTTTTCTCCCATGCTTTTCAAGTCTAATGGTGCAAGGCATATTTTGTGACTTCAATGGAGGCCTCAGCTGCATGACATTACTTACTCCACTTAAAAGACCAGAGTAGTGGTCATACATTAAAGTTCAATCTAGCTGTTAAATATATGTGATTATTAAAAGCTACCATAAAGGGTAAAATAGAGATCCCCTTATAGGGCACACCTTCGAATTTCCAATCACCTTAGAGAATAAATCTAAAACATAACTTTTATTTCACCCATAAATAAAAAATAGTTAATTAAAAATATATGTACAGACACAAGATTAAATTAATAGTAGAGTACTATTATAGTGATTCTTTTATGATATGGTATTGTTGTTACAGAGTACATATTCAATACCTATCAAGCTCCATTATACTGTATGTATATACCAAAAATGTATTATTCAAGATAGATATTCAGGATTATTGAATTACTAAATATAAAGTGCTTAAATTGATTAACATTTCCAAATAAAAAATTGCTGAGACTTTTTAAAAATATAGCTATTAATGTAATGTTGTGCATAAATTAAGCTTAAATCCATAATCGAGAAATTAAATTATTGATTATTTTTTTACACTATTGTATAAAGTATTTTTTTTATATATTCAAAATTATTTGACTGCTGCATTTGATCATCATACCGACATAAAGACAAATGCAAGTAGAAACAGAGCCTATTGTACATATGTGTTATAAGCCCTTTTTCAGTGGACACTTAAAAAAACATTAAATTCAAAGCAAAGTGTCTCTATAACAAGTCATGTTATCATAACTATCGTAACTGCAAACTTCATAACAAAAAATTGTACTGATATAACTGCTACAAAACGAGCAGAAACAGAAACTCCTACAGTTTGTGCTCACTGCAAATAAAGACAATATCCATTCCTATATATCCATTCAAATGTAGCAGTCAATTAAGTTGATTAATATGGAGATAAAAACATATAAACTTTATTGTTCCAATTGAAATGGAAGAAGGAAAGAGCCCGCATAGCAAAATCATTAATGTATAGATACACCTTAAAAGGAAATCTGGTAGTCCTAAATTTATTATTCTATTATTATGCAGCACATAATCAATTACACTCAGTAAAACATTTTCCTCACCAATAATATTAGAAAATGGTATGCTTACATCACTAGAATGGACATCCATGCTTTGGATTGGTATACTCTCCACCTACCCGAGAGAGATACAAAAACTTATTTACATGTAATACTATTAAAATGTGGAACAAAAAAGAGCAAATAGGGGTATCTACATGCCTTTCTTGGCATACACTTATTTTTAATAATCCTGATTTTAAACTAGAATAAATAAAGAATAAAATAGAATGGTTGTATTTGGATGGGTATAGGTACTAAAATAACTTTTCAATGAGGATCAGATAAAGAAATAGGATGACATTAAACAAGAAAAGAATCCCCTAATTTCCGAGTTTTTTAAATACATCCAAACAGTTTAAAAATCTTATAAAAAAGAGTGTGAGAACATAGGCAAGCTTATATTGGAACATACCTAATAATTAGCCAATGTAAAAATAATACTAACAATGATTTCTAAAGTACTGTGAGAGACATATCTTATGACCTTTAATGATCCCGACTTATACCAATTATAGGATAGCAAGCTTATATCTCAGATGGCTGGATACAATTTAACAATATATAAACCAATTAATATCTCAAAACATTGTTCAGTGATTGTCACTTAAAAACCAAAAAATATATATTTTATGTTCGTAGATATAAGTGTTGAAAACAGCAATGTCTAAGAAGCTCAAATGCAACAATATGTATTATTGCCTTGGTTCTCTGTAGTTATATGCCCCTTAAAGACTTTGATATTATACAAAATCCCACACTAATATTACAGGGAGCGTGTAAAAGGTGGGAATCATATTATAATCCAAAAACTTCTAGGAAAACTAGTTTCAAGTACCTGTTCTGGGCCAGAAAACAGTATTTTGTAAAATGAGCCAGAATAACTACTTTCTAGATAGCAAAAAAAAATCATGCAATAAGCTAATTTCAAGTACCTATTCCAGACCAGAATAAAATATTTAGTAAAATGGGCCAAAATGGTGACTAACCATATAGCCAGAAATACAAGATTTCACCATACTCACATGACTAGATGGGGTTTTAAAAATAATCATCTGCTTCTGGAAGACCTTCTCACTCTTCAGCTGCCGTCTTGCACAACTACTCTTTGTTAATTCTGAAGAGGTGTCATCCTTCTTCTAGGAAAACTGGTTTTAAGTACCTGCTCCGGGCCACAATACAATATTTCGTAATATACTTCCCATATAGGTAGAAATTCAAATTACACCAGACACACATGGCTAAGAGGGATTCATATAATTTAGCACTATGGAATATGTTGACATGTTACAATTAAACCATAATAACAATATAATAAGCTGCAAGTACCCTTTCTGGGTCAGAATACGATATTTTGTAATATGAGCCAGAATGGCCACTTCCCAGACACCCAGACAACTGATGGAATCCGTGTAATAACCTTCTTGAATTCCATAGAAACAAGTTTCAAGTACTTCTTCTGGGCCAGAATACAATTTTGTATTGTTTCCCAGATAGATAGATATACAAACTTCACGACATGACTAGCTGGGATTCATGTAATAAGCCTAGTTTCAATTCCCCACTCCATTACAGAATACTGTATTTTAGAAAATGAGCTGGAACAGCACCTTTTCAGAGAGCCAGAAATACATAATTTCCTAGATACTCATGACTAAATGGGATTCATATAGATAATACACGCATTCTAGCATAGCTTATAAAAATGGCTAAAATTTGCTTAATTTAACATAGAATATTTATAATAGCCAGTCAAAAAAAGGAATTCTAAAATCAGGGGATGAACATATCCCTATAAAAGACTGCAAGCGGAGAGTGAAAATGCTGCTGATATATTGTATTCTCATAAGTAAACTGTAAACTCAAAAGTAGTGATGTCGCAAACATAAAAATGTTGGTTCGCGAACCGCGAACAGCCGCAAATGTTCGCGAACCGGCGAACCCGGCGAACCGCCATAGACTTCAATGGGCAGGCAGATTTTAAAACCCACAGGGACTCTTTCTGGCCACAATAGTGGCAAATGGGAAAGTTGTTTCAAGGGGACTAACACCTGGACTGTGGCATGCCGGAGGGGGATACATGGCAAAACTCCCACGGAAAATTACATAGTTGATGCAGAGTCTGGTTTTAAGCCATAAAGGGCATAAATTACCTAACATTCCTAAATTGTTTGGAAAAACGTGCTTTAAAACATCAGGTATGATGTTGTATCGATCAGGTAGTGTAAGGGTTAGGCCCGCTTCACAGTGACAGACCAAACTCCCCGTTTAACGCACCGCAAACAACCGCAAACAGTCCATTTGGACAACCGCAAACTCCCCATTTGCACAAAGTTGGATACCAAGCTAGCTATGTCCCGTTCCTTGTCCTCACTGATGTCATTGAAGGTCTCTTCCTCCACTCAGCCACCAAGGGTGCCCGAAAGGTGACAACAAGCCCCCTGGGATGCATGCTGTGTTTGGTCTTCTACCTCCTCAAAGCCACCTTCCTCCTCTGACTCCTCTTCTTCAGACTCCTCTCACTGCGTTGCCTCTCTCTGCATTATTATAAGGTGTGTTAAGTAGTACTACTCTTATCAGTTTAATACCTGTTACAGCACATATCAGGGTGTGTGTATAAGGCCTGGATTTTTAGAACCGGGAGATGGAAAAAGATGCTTTGTTGGTCGTATCACTTCAATTTTGGGGCACGGCACGTGCAACCTAAGGTGCCACCATATAGGAGTGGCGTGTTTGTAAGTACTACTCTTATCAGTTTAATACTTGTTACGTCACCTATCAGGGGGCGTGTATAAGGCCTGGATTTTAAGAACCGGGAGATGGAAAAAGATGCTTTGTTGGTCGTATCACTTCAATTTTGGGGCATGGCACGTGCAATCAAAGGTGCCACCAGAGAGGAGTGGCGTGTTTGTAAGTACTACTCTTATCAGTTTAATACTTGTTATGTCACCTATCAGGGCACGTGTATAAGGCCTGGATTTTTGGGACCGGGAGATGGAAAAAGATGCTTGGTTGGTCTTATCACTTCAAATTTGGGGCACTTTGTGACATTAGCTTCTTACGCTCAAACATGTCCTTTACAGGCACCTGACTATGGGCAGATGAGCAGGAACTGCTCAAGGCGAGAGACGGAGTGGCGGATGGTTGAGAGGGGGCAAGGAGGACAGCAGTGGTTGATGTGGCTGATGATGCTGGACCAGGAGGAGGATGGCGGCTTTGAGTTTGTGTGCTGCTTGTACTTATGTGTTGGTCTGGAGTCACCCAAACATTATGTCTCAACCTGTAGAGGATAAGGGAACCAGGCTACTCTAGACGTCATTCATCATTACAGGTTTTGACAGATTGGTACTATGCGTGCAAGCTACTGTGACAACAGATATGAATGGCACTGTGCACTTGCAGAAGTTATATCATCCTCATCATCCTCCCCTGTATTTCTTTACCCCCTACCTCATCGTCCTCCCCTGTGTCTCTTCCCCACTCCCTCATCATCCTACCCTGTGTCTCTTTCCCCCCTTCCTCATCACCCTCCCCTGTGTCTTATCCCCCCTCCCTCATCATCCTCCCACCTCCCTCATCATCCTCTCCTGTATCTCTTTACCCCCACCCTCATCATCCTCCCGTGTGTCTGTTTCCCCCCTGCCTCATTAACCTCCCCTGTGTCTCTTTCCCCCCTCCCTCATCATCCTTCCCTGTGTCTCTTTTCCCCCTCCCTCATCATCTTCCCCTTTGTCTCCCCCCCTCCCTCATCATCCTCCCCTGTGTCTCTTTGCCCCCTTCCTCATCACCCTCCCCTGTGTCTCATCCCCCTCCCTCATCATCCTCCCACCTCCCTCATCATCCTCCCCTTTATCTCTTTACCCCTCCCTCATCATCCTCTCCTGTTTCTCTTACTCCCTCCCTCATCATCCTCCCCTGTGTCTCTTTCCCCCCTTCCTCATCACACTCCCCTGTGTCTCATCCCCCCTCCCTCATCATCCTCCCACCTCCATCATCATCCTCCCCTGTATCTCTTTACCCCCTCCCTCATCATCCTCCCCTGTGTCTGTTTCCCCCTCTCTCATCATCCTCCCCTGTGTCTTTTCCCCCCTCCCTCATCATCCTCCCCCCTCCCTTGATGATAAGGGGGGGAAGAGACACAGGGATAAGTGTGAGGGGTGTTAGGGTAAGGGTGTTAGGGATAAGGGTGAGGGGGTTAAGTGTTAGGGTGAGGGGTGTTGGGCTAAGTGTGAGGGGTGTTAGGGTGAGGGGTGTTAGGGATAAGTGTAAGGGGTGTTAGGGTGAGGCATGTTAGGAATAAGTGTGAGGGGTGTTAGGTCTTAGGGATAAGTGTGAGGGGTGTCAGGGTTAGGGTGAGGGGTGTTAGGGATAAGTGTGAGGGGTGTTAGGGTTAGGTGTTAGGGTTAGGGATAAGTGTGAGGGGTGTTAGGGTTAGGGTAAGGGGTGTTAGGGATAAGTGTGAGGGGTGTTAGGGTTAGGGTGAGGGGTGTTAGTGATACGAGTGAGGGGTGTTAGGGTTAGGGTGAGGGGTGTTAGGGATAGGTGTTAGGGTGAGGGGTGTTAGGGATAAGTGTGAGGGGGGTTAGGGTGAGGGGTGTTAGGGATATGGGTGAGGGGGTTAGGTTTTAGGGTGAGGGGGTTAGGTTTTAGGGTGAGGGGTGTTAGGGATAAGTGTGAGGGGTGTTAGGGTTAGGGTGAGGGGTGTTAGGGATAAGTGTGAGGGGTGTTAGGGTTAGGGTGAGGGGTGTTAGGGATAGGTGTTAGGGTGAGGGATGTTAGGGATAAGTGTGAGGGGTGTTAGGGTTAGGGTGAGGGGTGTTAGGGATAAGTGTGAGGGGTGTTAGGGTTACAGTGAAGGGTGCTAGGGATAAGTGTAAGGGGTGTTAGGGTTAGGTGTTAGGGATAAGTGTGAGGGGTGTTAGGGGTAGGGTGAGTTGTGTTAGGGATAAGTGTGAGGGGTGTTAGGGTAAGGGGTGTTAGGTATAAGGGTGAGGGGGTTAGGTGTTAGGGTGAGGGGTGTTAGGGATAAGTGTGAAGGGTGTTAGGGTTAGGGTGAGGGGTGTTAGGGATAAGTGTGAGGGGTGTTAGGGTTAGGGTGAGGGGTGTTAGGGATAGGTGTTAGGGTGAGGGGTGTTAGGGATAAGTGTGAGGGGTAACAGGGTTAGGTGTTAGGGTTAGGTGTTAGGTTGGTGGGTGTTACGGATAAGTGTGAGGGATGTTAGGGTTGGGTGCTAAGGTGAGGGGAGGATGATGATAAGGGGGGAAGAGACACAGGGGTGTCCTTGCAGCAGAGATCAAAAGAGTCCTTCAGGACTGTATTGCACACTGTGTACAGTAGCCTAGATATGGTTTTCCCTATTGATGCAGTATCACCTACACTCAGCCTCCTCTCAGTAAGACTGCAAGTTAGTTATGATTCCAAAATGGCTGCTGTCCATGAGTTAGAAGGCTCTGGAAGGGAGTGTATGCTGCTGATTGGCTGGAATGTGTCTGCTGACTGTGACATGCAGGGTCAAAGTTTGCTCAATGATAAAGTATAGGGGGCGGGTCGAATCTCGCATATGTTCGCAGTTAGCCGCGAACGTGAACATGCTATGTTCGCCGGGAACAGTTCGCCGGCGAACTATTCGGGACATCTCTATTGATAAGCCCTCCTATTACTGAGTGTATAGTCTTGGAGACCTTATAAAGGTTAACTACTTACTGAAGGTTAACTACTCATCTGATTAAATGTATTGTAATCAAACAAGTTCTACTAATTACCTGATCCAATGAGCAAAGTTTTATTAGATCTAACTATTCCTCTAATTACATGTATAATATTTGAGAGCGTAAAACGTTTCTATGTTTACCTAATGGAATGGGTAATGTTGAAAAATCACAATTATCTATTTGATTGTTTAGGTCTGAAAAATAATAGTCTCAATACTTACTTGACAGAGCGCATACAGTTGTAAAATCAAATGATTCAACACTGTTCAGTGTTAGAGAATCCAATAAATATATATAATACATTTTATTATAAGTAGTTATAAGTAGGCATTAAGGAAATTTTAGTGCATAACTGACACAATTTTTGAAAAAAAAAATTACAATACTTTTAACACAAGAGGGCAACCTTGAAAATATCAGTGGGGATAATATGGTGACTTATTAAATAAGTATTAACATTAATAGTAGGGATAAATCAGACAGCATATTAAGACTCTATAACACACAAGCCAAGTGGTCAATAAAATAGTGTTGGAAATCGGATTTCTAAGACATGGGCCCTATTCATTTTGAAGATTTGTAATTCCCGTAGCCCATAAAGTAGCCCACAAAATAAAACAATCTGCGGGTTACAGGTGGAAAAACACTACAGACCATCAAAATCTCAACTCCGTCCCAGTAAGCCTTTGATCTGTCATGCCCATAAATGTTATGTCCGCAGAACGCTATTAAATTGCTAAGAATCCCCAAGGACGCACTGGTGTTCTAACCCTTAAACGGCAAATGGTGCCAAAAATCCTACGAGTTCTAGAGAGGACCCGCAAGGGAGTTAAAGTCCTGTCAGTAGCACTGTAAATGCAAATATAAAAAACAATACTGTATTTTAAACGAAAGGGAAAGTGATGTTAGGTATTAATATTAATAGCCCAACATTCTCAAGCCCGCAAATCGGCAATAAAAAATAATTTATTTTATGCTTAATTTCCGTATTATATCGATCCCGGCAATCAATGTGTTAATACATATAATAGAACTCACCTTGACTAGAATATTATACTTATACATTTTTTTATATTGCAATATTTCAGGATTGCAGGTCGGATCGCAACTCGTACTTTAAACCCGTAAGTGATAGAAATCTAACCTCCATTTGTTTCGTTACGTAATGATGAAGATCTCTTTTACCATTGGCTCTGTCTAAACCCGTATCCACGGGTTTGACTAATTGATCATGTTCACGGCCGCAGATGGAACGTGCGGAAGCATGGTTTACAGATTTGGATGTTGGCCATGTCTGTTGCGGGCTTGTCTAATTTAATCGCTCTGTAACTCGGCCAAATTTCAAACCCGCAGGCTGTACCATGGCCGATGGGGCTTCGAATTTAATATGGCCCAGAGTGTGGCAAATAGAATTAAACCAATATTAGACCATTAGAATTCTTGTTTAAGCATATATCAAGAATATATGGTTCATGATGGAAATAGAGTTCAAGCCACCTATAGAAGTTTTTCATATTATATATATATATATATAGTAAATAAAAAGTACATCTGTGTTCACATTTGAATGTCTAAAGCAAGTTAAAAAAAACCTGCTTCCAGCTCAGAGTTCCAAGAAAAATAGTTATTACACTGCATTCTGAGAAGTTGAGCTGGGACATGCAAATGTGCCCACAAATGCCTCGCTCTTCATTCCGTAGCCATTATCAAACATGGCTTCCTTTAAGCTTATGCATGCTGTATTACACAGGTTTAATGCAAAGCCAAGGTTGGATTAAACACAAACCGAGTATCCCAGCTGTTTCAAGCTTACTGGCTATCATCAGCATCGAGTAGGATCTCAGCCTGTGTTGTGGAAATTATGAGTAGGTAGTTCACCAGAACAATCATTTATAATATGGTGGGCAAAAGAGCGATAGAAGCCCTCCACTGTACAGTAGTACAGTAAATGAAATATATACAGTATATATATATATATATATATATATATATATATATATATATATATATATATATATTAAACAAAATAGTGTGGAACATAGAGTTAAGCCACCACTGAAATCCATTATATATATCAAAAATACAAGGTTGCAATAGTTACAATGTTAAAACACAAGAATAACACTGAATTACGGTAAGGGTCAGTTGGGCTTCTATGTAACAATGTGTTTGAAATAGGGTTAAATCTCTACTAGATATCTACTTATTAATTTGTCAGTGTCACAAGGTTGCTATTAGTAGTGGATGAGGCATTCACAGATTCATAAAAAATAAACATTGAACAATTGTGTCAGTTTAGGTTTTTCTATTTCAAGAACACAGAGTTGTGAAAAACGACATTGAACATCAGTGTCAATTGGATGTACATGTATTAATTATATGATTATGCAAGAAAGCATAAATTGTCCAAACTACAAGCTTGGGGCCTTATTAGAGTTGGCTTTCAATACATACCTTGCAAATTTGTGTTCGACTTGTATAATTTCAGGCTCATTGGCCGAGATTTGGCTCCGAGGTGTAACGTAGTAAGCCGCGGGCGAGAATTCTTTGCGGGTAAGCAAGTATCTCTGAATCGCAAGGTGGACAAAAATGCTCCAGCAAAAGTTTGCACGTACTACGTACAGACAACTTAAAGTGTAAAAGTCACAACAGTGCAGTGTAACAGAGGGAAAGCATGGAAGGCCAATACAATTGATTGCACAAACACCCTTCCCCCAAAGAAAATGCATTATACAACCAATTAGTTATTACATTTGGGAATGCTCATGCATATGCCAATATGAAAAGCCACGCTGCAACATACATAAAGCAATTAAAGACACACTACCTGATTAAATAAAAACACAAAAACATCAAAATGATGCCATATTAACCCTTTATTACTCACAGAGGCTCTATTGTGGCCCCCAAAATATCACTATAATTGTATATACATGTTGCTCTACATTTTGGAACACAAATATGGGTCAAATTACACTGCCACATGGCATATATCAAGTACACGGGGATCACTTGAATATTTTCTGTTCAGTCTTTCAGTCATGTCTGACTGTCTGTGTGACCTTATGTACTGCAGCACATGCAGCTAGGCCTCTACCACTGCTTTCCTACAAGGTTTGCATGCTGGTGATACTGGAGTGGCTTGTCAGTTTCTTCTCCAGTGATTTGGGATTTGTCCGACCACTCTGCTTTCACCCGCCCACCCACACTGGCCCTTAATGGTATAGCTCACAGCTTCATTGAAGTACACAAGCCCCATAACTTATCAAACCACAAGGTGACCATGGCAACATACACCACACTAATCTCCCTGTAACCCATCAGGAACGGCTGCAAACACACATGGAGTGTTTGCAGAGGTACGTGGAGCAACAGCCAACTGACCTCCATCGGGGGTAATGTCTACTATGCCCACCCCAGGAAGTCCCACGCCATTGCTGGTGGCCATGTACCAAGATGTCCACTCATTCCCATTTGGTGACCTCCCATTATGTTCTGATATTCATCAATTTAAATTAGTGTGGTGTATGTCCCCTGGTCCCCTTGTGGATTGCTAAATGGTGGTGGTGAAGGGTCTTGTGTACCTGAATGAAGCTGTGAGCTATACCATGTAGGGCCACTGTAGGTGGGCAGGTGATAGAAGAGGGCACTGTAATTTTGTTTAGTCATTCAAAAACAAAGAAAAGGGTAGATTGATAGTCCCTAATTTAAATGAATATTATGGCCTTTAACCTATATTGTTCAATAACACTCAAGGGAACACTGCAAATGTATATGGCTAGCAAGCCCAGTTATTAAAAATAATTTACAGATATGGGATTTATATTGTAAGAAATGTAAGTGAAAAAAATGCAGATCAATTCTTTGTTCCATTTTTAATAGGTGAAGGAGGAAGTTTATTCTTGGCATTCGGTCTACTGAGAGCAGGACCTTGTCAACTTACCATAACCCCAGTATATTGTTAGGTTTCATTATGTGTGGATTGATTATGACAATATAGTCCATGCTCTTGGTTTAGACTTAGGTTCTTCTAACTAGGTCGATGCTGGACAGACCTCCTCTTGAGAGCATGTATGGTTTTATAAGGTATATTTAGCTTCTATTTGGATATTTTATATGTTTACATTAGTACATTACAATTTATGGTTTACTAATTCTTAGGAGTGCTTTATGAGATCATTTTGGAGATAGTTTTTCCCCGTTATCTATTGGGGTTTTCAATGCAAATACATGCAGATATTTGTAAGTTTATGATATGGATGGAATTGTGATAGGGTATTTATGTTAAATAACTCCATTACAAGTGATATCATTTGAGAGCATAAAAAAATGGGCTATAGACTTGAATGAAATCCAAGCCCATTGAGTTAGCCTAAAAAATAACATCTGCACTAAAACTGCTTCCATGGACAGAGAGGCAGAGTGAGATCATATTTAAATCTTATTGGCTCGTAAATGTATCGGCAATAAACACATTGCAAGCTATAACTGTATAGCACAAAGTTTATAACAAAGAAACTGCACCCAGGTCCAACAAGAAATGGCAATTAAAGGATAATTTGTTATATCATTTAACCACAGGGTGGCGGTATATCACATAATTTCACAACAGGAAAGCCTTATCAAGGTTTAATAAAATATGAGACTACATTTGCTTTCATTGTATCTCTATCCATTTTTACTGATCAAATTCTATTAATTTTTGTAACATGAGAAAAATATGACAAATTGCTCATCAATTATATTTTATTTTAGTTTCATACTATTTTTGTAATATTTTTTATTGTTACAGATCTGTTTTATGCAATTAAATCTCAGAATAATTTATATGAAATATTTAAATCTTATTTATTAATATATTTTTTTTCATGTTGTCTACTAAGAAGATCATTCTACACTAACGCCAATGACTTGCACTTCACAAACATGTAGACGTTCCAATCGACCAGGTATTACAATGTTCACATATCGTCCCACCATATCATGGCACTGGTTAGTTTGAGTAGCACCATTCGGAATTGAACTGATGCGTGCACACCTGTATAAATAATGGGAAATATATTAATACTAGAGAATTGCCTGTCAAAAAATGACGGCAATGAAATCGTAAGTGAGCTAATGCTGTTTGGTGTGTAATAATGAAATATATAATACATTAAAAAATGAATATACTTTACCTATTTTGAAGCATTGTGTTGAAGAGCTGGCAATCTGTTTTGACGTTGCTGCAGCATTAGTGGTGTGGAGCTGCTGTGTAAGCATGCTGAATGTGTGCAGTGTAATACTGTGCGTGCGCGAGACGAAACCGTTAGCGTAGTGGTGTACTTCCGCATTGGCGTAAAATGGCGGGTTATCTGTGGTATGCGTCTTCGCGGATTATACGTAGGTGCTTTGTGGTGTTTTTCGAGTTTCGTGTGGTGTTTTGCGAGTGTGTTGTGGTGTTTTGCGTGTTGAGAGTTCTGTAGCCTCGTTTTCGTTTTGTTCGTCGGCCATTTTTTCTCTCGCTTAGCGATTTTATTAGTGTCTAAAGTGTTTTATTTTTATTTAAATGAAGGTGTAACTTGTTTTTTGGAGGTGCTGGATGGTTCCTCTTGCTGTAGGTAAGCTTTTTATGTGTGTGTTGTGTGTATTTCTTGTGTTTTAAATGTTTGTATGTCGGCGTGTTGCGGCCGATTTTTGCGAGGTCGTAATGTGTGCTAACGTGTCTTGTATGGTGTTTGCGTGTGTAGCCTGTTTTTCGTTGTTCTCGGCGGCCATTTTTTCTGTCTCATGAAATTTTTTAGTGTCTAAACTCTTTTTTTTGAGTGAAATGAAGGTGTAAGTTGTTTTTTTGAGGCCCTGGATGCTCCCTGTTGCTGTAGGTAAGCTTTTTATGTATGTGCTGTGTGTATTTATTGTGTTTTGAATTTTGCAATGTTTGCGAGTTGCGTCCGAGTTTTGCGAGGTCATAATGTGTGTGAACGTGTGTCGTATGTTGTTTGCGTTGCGAGGTAAAGTTTGCAAGGGTCGTAATTGGTGTGTCGTGTTGTTTGCGTTGCGACGTTAAGTTTGCGAGGGTCACAGTTGCTGGCAAGGAGCGCCTTCGGGGAGGTCGTAATGTGTGTTAACGTGTGTCGTATGTTGTTTGCGTTGCTAGTAAAAGTTTGCGAGGGTCGTAATTGGTGTGTCGTGTTGTTTGCGTTGCGCCCTCGCCCACTGCCCTTGCTGTGCGAGGGCCTGTGGCCCTCGCTACGCAAGGCCCGCAAGTGTTAGCAACAACTCGCATGCTCACAACTATATATGTGACTAGCGAATTGCCTGTCAAATGACGGCAATCAAATCGTAAGGTAGCTAATCCTGTTTGGTGTGTAATACTAAAATATATAATATATTAATAAATGAATATACTTTACCTATTTTGAAGCATTGTGTTGAAGAGCTGACAATCTGTTTTGATGTTGCTGCAGCATTAGTGGTGTGGAGCTGCTGTGTAAGCGTGATGAATGTGTGCAGTGTAATAGTGTGCGTGCGCGAGACGAAACCGTTAGCGTAGTGTTGTACTTCCGCATTGGCGTAAAATGGCGGCTTATCAATGATATGCGTCTTTGCGGATTATCCGTCAGTGCTTCGTGGTGGTTTTCGAGTTTCGTGTGTTGTTTTGCGAGTGTGTTGTGGTGTTTTGCGTGTTGAGAGTGCTGTAGCCTCGTTTTCGTTTTTTTCGTCGGCCATTTTTTCTCTCGCTTAGCGATTTCATTAGTGTCTAAAGTGTTTTATTTTTATTTAAATTGAGGTGTAACTTGTTTTTTTGAGGTGCTGGATGGTTCCTCTTGCTGTAGGTAAGCTTTTTTATGTATGTGTTGTGTTTATTTATTGTGTTTTAAATGTTTGTATGTCGGCGTGTTGCGTCCGATGTTTGCGAGGTCGTAATGGGGGTAACGTGTCTCGTATGGTGTTTGCGTGTGTAGCCTCGTTTTCGTTTTGTTCGGCGGACATTTTTTCTCTCGCTTATCAAAGTTTTTATTGTGCAAACTCTTTTATTTTGAGTGAAATGAAGGTGTAAGTTGCATTTTTGAGGTCCTGGATGCTCCCTGATGCTGTAGGTAAGATTTTTATGTATGTGCTGTGTGTATGTATTGTGCTTTTAATTTTTGTAATGTTCGCGAGGTGTAATGTGTGTGAACGTGTGTCGTATGTTGTTTGCGAGTGTCGTAATGTGTGTGTCGTGTTATTTGCGTTGCGACGTGAAGTTTGCGAGGGTCGCAGTTGCTTGCATGGAGCACCTTTGGGCAGTTGCTGGCATGGAGCGCCTTTGGCGCTCCATGCCAGCAACTGAGGCCCTCGCCCAGTGCCCTCGCTTTGCGCCCAGTGTCCTGCGCGAACCGCGGCCCTCGCAAGCGTTAGCAACAACTCGCATGCTCACAGCTATATATGTGATATGCTTAGAGGCATAGGCCACTATTCAATTGAGCAATTGTTGGTTACTGGAGACAATAATCTAATAATTACAATAATTACAATAATGTAAACTAATTTTCTATTCAATGGGCGTCTTTTAGCGAGCCGCAAACGATTTGCAGATAACAGCCTGAAAATCCCTGCAGTTTTCAGAATCGTAACATACAACCCATCTAAACCTTTGATCTTTCAAGGCAGCAAAAGTTACAATCTCTACAATCGCAAATCGCTATTCAATTGCTACAATTACGCAAGCCCTCAAATGTCCTCACACCCGTAAATGGCAAATGTAGAAGAAAAGCCTCCGGGTACCAGATAGGATTCCCAAGAGGGTTAAGCACCTGTTCGTAAAACTTTTAAATGCTAATAATAAATCATTAGAGCACTGTAAAAGACTGGGAAAGCGATGTAAGACAATAGAATTAATTGCACAAAAAGGCTCACAAATGTGCAATATAATTTATTTTTTTTTAGATTTAATATCAATCGCAGGAATCAATGAGTTAATACATATCAGGCCACCCACATGGTCTAGAACAGTATCGTCATTCATTTTTATAATTTTATACATTGCCAGATAGCGAGTCCAATCACATATCGGACTTCTAAAAGCTAAATGATTGACGTTTGACCTCCATATTTTAGTGACGTAATGATGTCTCATTTACTATTGGCTGTTTCTAAATGGGTAGTTAAGGCCTTGCTTAATTGATCATGAAATGCTACATACGAGTGCATGGTTTACAGTTTTGGCTTTCAGCCCATAAATTGTGGAATTGTTCAATTGAACCTCTCTCTAATTGTAGCAAACATACGGCTGCGGGCTTACAATTGAATAAGGCACATAGTCTCATACTTTTGGTGCAAAACATTAATGAAGACTGTAATGTTAAACTTTATTCAAATAAACTCTGTTTAATAGTACATCACATATATAGTTGTGAGCATGCGAGTTGTTGCTAACGCTTGCGGGCTCGCGAAGCGAGGGGCCGCATTTGCGGTGGTGGAGGCTCCAACGTCGGCTGTGTCACAAGCGCTTAACACACATACCCACGACTTAGAAAAAAATACACTGCATCGTACACGTAAAAGCCAACTGCGTCTCTCGCAAAGAAATAAGGCCGCATCGCAAAAAAATACGGCCGCGAAACGACCCATTGCAAACGCTGCGCATCAAAACATTACAAACACAAGAAATAAACACAACGAACACATAAAAAGCTTACTTACAGCAAGGGGGAGCATCCGGCACCTCCAAAAGTTAATTTACACGTTTATTTAAGTCCAAAAAAAAGAGTTTAAACTGCCGAAAATCACCTAAGCGAGAGAAAAAATGGCCCCCGAACAAAACGAAAACGAGGCTTCAGACGTAACTACACTACAGTGACTCGCAAGAATGAAATACATACTATGCGGAACGTACCACACTGATATTAACCACCATTTTGAACAGTACTACGCACAATGGCGCGGATGGAACGCAAATTGTAAGCTGGAACGCAAATAGCGCATGCGTATTGCGTTCTAACAGTCTGAGGCACTTGAAAGTTTATAAATACTGCCTACTTTCCAGAAAATTTCTACATTTCGACTCAGGTGATGAACGGAGTGACTTCAGAGTTAACTGCTGCTGTTACTTGAGAAGAGAATTGTTTCCTAATTTCCTACTTTACATTGTGCAAATTACAACTAAGAGGTAAGCTATAATATATTACATTTTATTATCAAGACAGGACAAAAAAACAAACATTTTAAGTATGAAAATGTGATTTATGTAGTGACATGTGACACGCACATTTATGTGTATAGCCCCTGCAACAAACTAATCTTAATCCAAACTAATTAAACAACTATATTTAAATGACAGTAAAAAAAAAAAAAATGTAACTATTAAAATGTGATTGATGTATAGTGATATGTGACACGCACATTTATGTGTGTAGGCCCCAAACGAAGTAATGTTAATTGAAAGTAATTACAGAAGTATATTTAAATGACATTAATTTATTGTAATTCAATATATAACCTAAAGCTGAATCTTTCTCCTTTTATTTACTATTCAAACAGACTCTGCATCAACAGCGTCACTCAAGAATTTGCACCGTGCACTGTGACCCACAATCCCTTTTAAACAACTCCAAGAAAGAACAAGAGGTAAAATAGAAAAATACATACAAGACCATGCTTTGCTAAATCAAAAAGAAGAAACATACAATTAACTATTTAACTTTCTTTTTCAAACAGACACTACAAGAAGACTGGCGGATCAAGATTGCCAGGAGGGGACCCTCTGTCATTCGACACTTCAATCAAGGTAAAGTATAACAAGTACAAAAAAGAAATGAACTATATATGTTTAATGGCCGCCAATATAAATTAATATTCTTCTTTAATGTTTAAGAACCTATAAGCCTTACAAAGAAGCCAAAATAAGCATACCAAAAGTGGTAGGCTCAAAACAGGATTGTACCAAAACTCACACAAACACATAGCAAAGTAAATTAATATTCTTCTTTATTGTTTAAGAACCTATAAGCCTTACAATGAATCCTAAATAAGCATACCAAAAGTGGTGGGCACAAATAGGATTGAACCAAAACTCACACAAACACATAGCAAACTAAATTAATATTTTTCTTTATTGTTTAACAACCTATAAGCCTTAGAAAGAAGCCTAAATAAGCATACCAAAAGTGGTGGGCACAAAACAGGATTGTACCAAAACTCACACAAACGCATAGCAAACTAAATTAATATTTTTCTTTATTGTTTAACAACCTATAAGCCTTAGAAAGAAGCCTAAATAAGCATACCAAAAGTGGTGGGCACAAAACAGGATTGTACCAAAACTCACACAAACACATAGCAAACTAAATATTCTTCTTTAATGTTTAAGAACCTATAAGCCTTACAAAGAAGCCTAAATAAGCATACCAAAAGTGGTGGGCACAAAACAGGATTGTACCAAAACTCACACAAACACATAGCAAACTAAATTAATATTCTTCTTTAATGTTTAAGAACCTATAAGCAAAAGTGGTGGGCACAAAACAGGATTGTACCAAAACTCACACAAACCCATAGCAAAATAAATTAATATTATTCTTTAATGTTTAACAACCTATAAGCCTTAGAAAGAAGCCTAAATAAGCATAACAAAAGTGGTGGGCACAAAACAGGATTGAACCAAAACTGACACAAACACATAGCAAACTAAATTAATATTCTTCTTTAATGTTTAAGAACATATAAGACTTACAAAGAAGCCTAAATAAGCATTCCAAAAGTGGTAGACACATAGCAAACTAAATTAATATTATTATTTACTGTTTACCAAGCTATAACACTTACAAACAAGTCTACATTTTTATAACAAAAGTGGTGGACACAAAACAGGATAATGCTAAAAACATTGCAATCATATCCAAAATAAGAACAACATTAATAATTACAGTATAAAAAAAAAATACTGCAATATACAATTACATTTAAATTATTTTTAAAAGGTTGCACAAAAAACAGCATAGCACAAAAATTCACCATAACAGATACAATACACCAAAATAATGACATTTTTGCTTTATTACAAATACATTTAAATCAAATAACATTTTAATTTTTCTTTTACAACAGATACTGCGTGAAGACAATCGGACGAGGACTATCACCAGAGGACCAGACCATCGGACGAGGACTTTCAACAGAGGACCACACCATCGGACGGGGACTTTCAACAGAGGACCAGACCCTTCGACAAAGACTTTCAACAGAGGACCAACAAACATTCTGATTGAAATCACATTTCAACCAAGGTACAGTATAATAAGTAAGACAGGAGAAAACTAAAAAAACATGTTTGATCTGCATCCGTGTCAACAGAAAAAAAAAAGAACAAGCAATAACTATCTCCCTTATTCAATTGCAATTTGCCCAATTCAATACATGTGTAAATAACCACATCACTTTTTTTTTAAAGAAGTTTTTAGTTGGTAAACGTCTATCCACAAACAATGTTTTCAATAACTAAAAACTTCTTCCAAAAAAATATGTTATCTGCTTATTTACAGCAGTATTGAATTGGCCAAATTGCTAATCAATGAGGCCCTATAACTTTTAACAAAATATAACTGATACATTAATGATTTACCGCTTATTTGTCTATTATGGACAATAATGTTTAACAGTAATTCCAAATTTCAATATACCCAATTACATTTAATTTTTTTGCTTTACAGATTAACATGGCTACTAACGAGAGCAAACAAGAGAAGAAAAGACGACAAACTAGAGAAAGACAAGAGAGATGGGCCGCCCAGCAGACACCAGAGGACAAAGAAATTAGACGAGAAAAAGAACGCAAAAGACTTGCAAGCAAAAGACTATCAGCTGCAAAAATGAAAGATACGCCAAAAAAAAAACTACCAAGCAAATAAAGCATTTACAACCTGTTCCTCAAACATCAGATGACATTTTACCAGAAAAAATAAAAGAGATACCAAAAAAAGCCACGATAAAAACAAAGCATTTAGAACCTGTTCCTGAAACATTACATGACATTTCATCAAAACCAGGACAACATATACCAAGAAAAGCCACGAAAAAAACAAAGCATTTAGAACCTGTTGTTGAAACATTATATGAAATTTCACCTGATGAATATGAAAGTCAAACTGCTATATGCTTTGCAAATTGTCCTCTACTCAAGTCTTTAGCAGTAGAGGTTCATAGTTGTGGGGACATGACTACTCAATGTCAGTTTTGTGAAGCTTCTTATTTTAAACAGGAGAGACCCAGAGATGGCCAATTTTTTTAGTTGCTGTCAAAAAGGCAAGTTCAAACTTCCACAAAAAAAATAATTTCCAATCTATTTACAAAACATTATGACTGAACCTACTTTTCCAAACTACAAAAATTTTAAGACAAACATAAGATCCTACAATAGTGCCATATCCTTTGCATCTATGGGGGCAACATTAGCTGCTAATGTACCAGGACATGGTCCTTACTGTTTTAAAGTCCAAGGACAAATTTATCATCGGACTTTCCATTTACATCCAGAGGAAGGAAATCAAAGAAAATTCGCTTAACTATATGTCCTAGATACAATGGAAGCTGTTGACCAACGTATGCAGATGGAAGAAAATAAAAAATGCTTACCCAGTGTTTTTATAGAGCTAAATAACATTATGGACAACAATCCCTACAGTAAAGCTTATAAAAAATTGGCAGAAGTAGAAAATGAACAACTACTTCATGCACAAAGACATCAATTACCAATGCCAAAGGTAAATATGGTGCTTAAGAGACAGACATACTGATAAACGTCGTTATAACTTACCAACATCAAATGAGGTTGCAATGCAATGAGGTTGCAAAATGATGAAGGAGAACCACCATTTCAAAGTTACATTAGAATACATCCCAGAAATGAGGAGCAACCATTCATTAATATGAGTATCTTAAGTCCAAATTTAGATCCAATGACATATCCCATTTTTTTCCCACACGGAGAGGCAGGTTGGCAACCAAAATTAACACTTCCAAGTTTCCCAAATTCTAAAGCCAGAATCCAAAATAATGTTTCTATGCTTGAATTTAAAGTAGCTCAAATTGCCATTCGAAATACATTTAATCCAATTTGATGTGGTGGAAAACTAACACAACAATGGATTATTGATTCCTATTTGCAAGTTGAGGCCAATAATTTAAACTGTATAAAATATCAACAAGATAAACTACGTGTAGAACACTATTCGGGACTAATGGACTATGTTACTGACGTGGCTACAAGCAGAGACATGACAGCTGGCAAAGCCATAATTTTAACATCTTCCTTTCAAGGATCTCCTCGAAATATGAGAGAAAGATACAATGATGCTATGGCTATTGTCACCAAATTTGGCAAACCCGATTTATTTCTTACATTTACATGTAATCCACAATGGCCAGAAATTACACAAAATTTACTTCTTGGACAAAGTGCTTCCGATAGACCAGATTTAGTAGCCAGAGTTTTTAAGATTAAATTAAATGAATTAATACGTGACATCACTATAAGTCAGTTATTTGGTAAATGTCTTGCTTATGTATATACCATTGAATTTCAAAAAAGAGGACTTCCACATGCACATCTTCTGATAATACTTCAAGAAAAAGATAAATTAGATACTTCTGACAAAGTGGATGCAGTCAATGTTGCTGAACTACCAGATCCAGAACTATATGGTAGACTATATGAGATTGTTACTCATCGCATGATTCATGGACCCTGTGGTGAGCTTAATCCACAATCACCATGTATGGAAAATAATAAATGTTCCAAAGAATTTCCAAAAGATTATAGAGACAAAACCTTTGCCAATTGTGATGGCTATCCACTTTATAAAAGAAGAGAAGGAGATAGTGCCATTATTCGTGGCAAAAAAGTTGACAATAGATATTTAGTACCCTACAATCCACATTTACTCATGAAGTACAACGCCCACATCAACGTAGAAGCCTGCACTTGCATCAGATCCATTAAATATGTCTATACATATATTTGCAAAGGCTACGATGCAGCTACTGTAGTCATCAAAAGTGCAGACAACCATGAAAGTAGTGAATTAGTACATGATGAACTTGCATCTCATGTAGATGATCGCTATGTCAGTGCGCCAGAAGCTATGTGGCGGCTTTTAAAATTTGAAATGCATGATAGATCACATGCAGTATATAGATTAGAAGTACATTTGCCACAAAGACATTTAGTGTATTTCCATGATGGAAATGAAATGAATGTATTGGCCCAAAGTGAACATCGTCACACTACACTAACTGCATGGTTTGAATTAAATTCCACAGATTCAGAAGCAACACAATTCTTATATATTGAAATTCCATATCACTATGTTTTTGTGAATGGATTATGGAGAATGAGAAAAAGCAGAGGCAATAAAATAATCCCAAAAATGTACACAGTCAGTCCAAGAGATGTTGAACGTTTTTGCTTACGGATATTACTTTTAAATGTTCCAGGAGCACAAAGTTTTGAACAATTAAGAACTGTTAATGACATTGTATATGAATCCTTCCATTTAGCTGCAAGACATAGAAACTTACTCGCTGATGATACAGAGTGGGAAAGATGTTTAGAAGAAGCAGCACAATGTCAAATGCCACAGCAGATGAGAGAACAATTTGCATTTATTTGCATTTATTTATCTTCTCAAATGCTCCAAATGCATTAGCTTTGTGGGAGAGATTTAAAAGTAATATGGCTGAAGACTTTATGCGACTATACAATGAACCTATTGCACACTTAAAAGCGTTAATGGAAATCCAATAAGTATTTTTAAGTCATGGATTAAGTTGTGCAAGTTTTAATTTGCCTGATCCAGGTCTTATAGATGACATAAACTTTGAAGACTATGACATTCAACTACAAGCAAAAAGAACAGAAGAAAGACTTGCAACTTTAAATACCTTACAATTGCAAGCATTTAATGCCATTAAAAGTGCAATAGATGATGACATGGTGACAGAGCGTTATTTCTATCTTGATGGACCTGGCGGATCAGGAAAAACCTATCTATATAATGTATTAATGAGTTCAGTACGAGCACAAGGTCAAATAGCAATGGCGTTTGCCACTACTGGAATTGCTGCACTTTTGTTAGAAGGTGGAAGAACTGTTCATAGTGGATTTAAAATGCCAGTGCCTATTTTAGAAACTTCTGTGTCAGATATTCGCATTACATCATTACAAGCAAAGAAATTGAACAAATGTAAATTAATTATAATAGACAAGGCCACAATTATGTCATGCTATGCCCTCCAATGTATTGACCGTTTGCTTTGTGAAGTCATGGATAATATTTTTCCATTTGGTGGAAAGGTAATGTTGTTAGGTGGCGATTTTAGACAAACTTTACCTGTCGTTGTACATGGAAATCGAACTGACATTATCGAAACCTGTATAAAGTCAAGCACACTGTGGAAACATTTTACCCATCTTCAACTGCAACACAATATGAGATCAGAAGGCCAAACTGATTTCAATGATTGGCTTATTAAAATTGGAGAAGGCAGAACAGAAAAAATACCCCATTTACTGGATGACACTGTAGAGATCCCACCTCATATGATTTGTCACCAAGATATTATATCGGCTATATTTGAAGGTAGCATAAATAACCAGGAATATTCGGAGCTTGCCAACCAAGTCATACTAACGTGTAAAAATAAGGATGCATTAATCCTCAATAATGAAATCTTAAAAAAAATGAATGCACCACAAAGAAATTATCACAGTGCTGATTCTGTACTTGCTGATGACAGTGAAAGTCAGGCTAACTTTTCTACTGAATTCATAAACTCACTAACTCCTTCTGGAATGCCACAACATATTTTGCAGCTAAAGAAAGGTGCAATTGTCATGTTACTGCAAAATATGAACCCCAAAAAAGGCCTATTCAATGGAACAAGATTAATTGTTCAACAATTAAAGGACCATTTTATAGATGCTGAAATGTTAACTGTTACCCATAAAGGAGAGAGAGTTTTCATACCAAGAATAGATTTAGCACCAAGTGAAAGTCGTCTCCCTTTTATACTTCAAAGAAGACAATTTCCCATTATTATGGCATTTGCCATGACCATTAATAAATCACAAGGTCAAACGTTCAAATCTGTGGGTATTTTCTTGGAAGAGCCAGTTTTTGCACATGGGCAATTGTACGTTGCGTTGTCACGGTGCAAAAATCCACAGGCTATTAAAGTTTACATTGAAAAGAATGAAAGTGTCAAGGTGATTTATTAGAAGATGGACGCATTTTTACTAAAAACATTGTCTACTATGAAGTACTATAACTTTGCAGTAAAGAAATAAAACCCATGCAAAACAAATTTAAAAGCATTCAAAAATACAAAACAATAAACAATTCAGTCATAATGAATGGAAGTACTGTTTATGGATGATTCGCCTCCCAAAATACTTGCCTTGCATTTTTTTTACAAATTATGTTAAAATGTTAATTAACTATGTTACTATTTCTAATGTTACAAGTTTGAAAACAATATTTTCAAGTTCTTTATTTCAACATATTACAATGTTCATGTTAAGATCTCAAACATGTTTTAAGTCACAATGTAAATATTGTCTGTTATGTTAACATTACTCCCTGGATTAATGTTTATCGCCAGTTCATGGGGTCAGGAAGGAATTAATTTAATTGGGTACGTTTTAAGGAGAGTTTTTACTGTTTGCCTTCCTCTGCATTCAATGTATATTGAAGTTAACAATTATTCAGATAGAAATTGCATGTTAAAAAAACATTGCCTCAAGTTTACAATACTGATTAGTTTAAAGTTCAACTGTTTTTACATTCAAATGTTAATACCTTTAATACTAAATTATGTTAAAATATTAATTCATTATGTTACTGTTTATAATGTTCCAAGTTGGAAAAATGTTTTTTCAAGTTCCTTAGTTACACAGATAAGAAACTTCAAGTTTCAAAAAATATTATGTCAAGTTTATTACTTAAATATATTACAAAGTTCATATTAAAATTGGGTACGTTTCAAGGAGGGTTTTTACTGTTTGTCTTCCTCTGGATTAAATGTTTATTGAAGTTAACAATTCTTCAGATAGAAATTGCATGTTAAAAAACCATTACCTCAACTTTACAATACTGATTAGTTTAATGTTCCAAGTTCTAAAAATGTTTTGTCAAGTTCCAAAGTTACACAGATAATAAAGTTCAAGTTTAAAAAAATATACTTTTAAGTTTCTTACTTACATATATTACAAAGTTCATGTTAAAATTGTGTACGTTTCAACAAGGGTATTTACTGTTTCCTTTCCTCTGGATTCAATGTATAAAGTTGAATCAAATAGTTACATAGTATTTGAGGTTGAATAAAGACCATCAAGTTCCAACTTTTTATATCTCTTCTGATCCTTTTAAAATGTTGACTAAGACAATAAAAAACAGTAAACTGCCAGTAAAACTAAAAAGAATAAAAGGTTTTCTAGTTTGAATAGTTTTCTTAGATTGAGAAAACTGAGGACCAAAACATTGGTGGGTAATCTGATTCACATCCATACAAGTATGAACAATTCTCCTGTAGCTCCAAATGTCAGAAAGGGGTCACCTTATGTAGACATATGTTTTATGTTTAGCACATGCACCATTTAGATTATCATTATTAGATATATTTATATATTTATATATATATATATATATATATATATATATATATATATATATATATATGTATATTACTACAACACTTTTACAGTAAATATACTTTAACTTCGCATGTAACATAATGCATTTTGCATTTGAATCTTTTTCTTTTATATGTTTTTTGTAAGTTATATAAGTTTTTTTGAGTAAAAAGCAAAGTGCACAATGTGGTTATTTCATTGGTTCTGGTGTTCTTGGACTTTTGCTTTATTTTTTTAATTTGAACTACTAAGATTAAATATTATGAGCTCCCAGGCAGAAGGGGGTTTGACTTTTGTTCTTTTTGTTCGCTTCCCCCAAATGAAACTTTTTTTATATTGTTGTTGTTCAGTCATTAAGTTGTGAATGACAAAACATGACCCTATGGACCACAGCACACCAGGCACATACTGTGTTATGTTTCTGGTTGTGCTTATCAATAAAGTTATCTTGGCAAGGATTCTGGAATTGGATTTCCAATTCCTACTCCAGTGGATCACAATTTGTCTGACTTCTCTGCTTTGACCTGCCCCCAGCTTCATTGAAGTACACATGTCTATTCACCAAAACAAGGTAGCGATCCAAAAGGCTGCACCCTAAATTTGTAAGCTTTTTAAAGTTATGTGGAGTTACATTTGAAATCGGTTGGTAAATTGAAGAAATTATTGTATATAAAATGTATTTCCTTTATTAATATAATATCTTATCTATAATGTCTTTATTTCATATAGCTATTAGTATTTTCAAAAGTGTCTTATGAACAGAGGATGCTCTAGGAGGTGAAGGTCTACTGTGCCAGTTTATTATAAAGAAGCATCTCTGCATTTATTTATCCAAAGAATCAGTCATCAGAGACCCTTTCCTGCATATCCAAATGTTATTAAATCCAGCCATATGTACTACACTGTCTGACATTTACACTACAATTGTACCATTACAGTCTTGTTGTTGTTGGCACTTGTTTTGTACTAGAAATCTGAATTAAAAATGTACTACAGTTGTCGAAGGTGATCTTATTTAGTTTTTCAAATCTAACAATCTTTGGATTCAATAACATAAAGTGTATGTTTGCTAATGCCAGAAGCTTGCCAAGAAAAATGGGAAAGTTAGAATTATTAGCAGTAAATGAGAATGGGATTTAATAGGCATTACTGAAACATGGTGGGATGATTATCATGACTGGACTGTTAATCTGGATGGTTATAACTTATTTAGGAAAGTGAGGGGCAATGGTAAAAAAGGAGGAGGAATATGTCTGTATGTTAAGCCTGAATTTAGGCCTATAGTCAAAGAAGATATTTATGGTGGAAATAGCAGTAATGTTGAATGTTTGTGGGTAGAGTTAAAAAGCTGAGCAGCAAATTGCAAAATAATATTGGTAGGAGTATGCTATATCCCCCCAAATATAATTTAAAGTGAGGAAATACAATTATTGTTACAGATTGGGAATGCAGCTAATCATGGGCAAGTTATAATAATGGGAGACTTTAACTACCCTGAAATAAACTGGATAAATGAGACCAGCAGTTCAGCTAAGGGGAGCAGGTTCTTGAGTACACCCAGGGATCATTATCTGGCCCAGGTTATACAAGAGCCTACTAGAAATGAGGCTATCTTGGATTTTAAAAATAATAATAAACTTTATTTAAGGAATTTATAAAAAACTCAAAATATACACAGTAGGAGAGATTATTTTTTTTGTGTGTAGAGAATAGTGTTAGAATCAAACACTGGGAAGTATTACATACTGTAATGGACAAATACTTATTTGTCTTATGAATTTTAAGTCACACTTCATTAGTAGATCTAATCAACACTTCAACAAATCCTCATATAGTGCAGAAATCTGCTAATCATTGGGTATGTATAGATTTTAATAATAGAAAAACACTGTAATATATATTATTAAAAGGCAACGAAATTAAAAACAGAAAACTGAGGTATCTGCTAGAAAAAAATACATAACATTAGATCATCAGAGGAAACATATTGAATCTATATAGAAAAAAACTACTAAAATTGGACCCAAAAAGAATCCAAATAGCAAAAGGCACAAACCTTATTTTAAATATGGGCTTCTTCTTGTCCAATTATAATGTCATAAACGCAATACTTGTTTCACTTGGTCCTTATAATGTAGTAACATAAAGATGGGTATAGATTCCTCTGCCAATTGATCTCCTGGCTAGATAGTCCTCAGTAAGGCCTGACGGTCCCGTTTCATCCATCCACTGGGTTTCCTCATGGGCTGATTTTTTATAAATTCCTTAAATAAAGTTATTATTATTTTTTGATATGGAGGTGTTAGGAACCAGGAATTTTTCTCAAAGCCGAGATTAAGACTATCTTGGATTTAGTAATCACAAATAATATTGATATGGTATCAAATGTTGAAATAGGGCAACCTTTGGGAAACAGTAATCACAACACAGTCTCATTTGAGATTGAAGTAAAAAAACAAACTGTAAGGGGCCAAAAAAAACTCTTAAGATTTAAATGGTCTGAGGGCAGCAATACAATGTATAGACTGGGACAGAGAACTGAAAAATACTGAGCATAAATGGACAACATTTAAATCCTTACTAAATATACATACTTATCTTCATATACCAAGTGGGAATAAAAGTAAAAGGAGTAAATCACATCCAATGTGGCTTAACAATGATTTCAAGATAAAGATACATAGTATAAAATAGGCATTTAAATTATACATACAGGAGGGGACAGAGACTGCTTTACGGGAGTACAAGTGGTTGGGTCACTGCAACACAAAAGAAATTGGAGGTTGGAAAAAATAAATGTTAACAAAGCCCCAGGTCCTGATGGAATACATCCAAGGGTACTGAGGGAATTGGTCTCTCTAAAAGCCAAACCATTATATCTAATTTATTTTTCTATTTTTCAAGAATCACTCAACACTGGGTCGCTTCCAGATGACTGGCGAAAGGCAGATGTGATACCTATATTTAAGAAGGGAGCAAGAGCAAATCCGGGGAATTATAGATCTGTAAGCCTCACATCTGTAGTGGGGAAGTTTTTAGAAGGGTTAGGAGGGGTTCTTTTCAAGAATATGTCTATTCAAACAGGATTATAAGTAGGAGCCAACATGAATTTATGAGGGATAGGTCATCTCAAACAAATCTAATTAGTTTTTTTATGGGAAGGTTAGTAGGAACTTGGATCACGGCAACTCAGTCGATGTAGTCTTTTTCGATTTTGCAAAGGCTTTTGATACAGTGCCACATGGGAGACTATTGTGCAAACTAATGGATACAGGAATTGCAGTGAATATATGCACATGGATTGAGAGCTAGCTAAAGGACAAGAAATAAAGCATTGTTGTGAATGGAACATACTCAGATTGGACTAATGTTGTAAGTGGGGTTCCTCAGAGCTCAGTATTAGGTCCTCTCCTTTTTAACATATTTATTAATGACTTAGAAGAAGGACTGGAAAGTATTGTCTCCATTTTTGCTGATGACATGAAGTTGTACAAGTTATTTAAATCAGAAAATGATGTACTTTCCCTTCAAAGGGATTTGCATAAATTAGAGAAATGTGCAGTTAAATGGCAGATTAGATTTAATATGAATAAATGTAAAGTTATGCATCTGGGAAGGAAAAATAGCCATGCAATTTATAATCTTAATGAAACAAATCTAGGGGTATCAGATATTGAAAGGGATTTGGGAGTGCTTGTGGACAACCACCTACGTAACAATGCCCAATGCCAAGCAGCAGCTGCAAAGGCAAATAAAATATTATCATGTATTAGGAGGGTATAGAAGCAAGGGGAGCAAATATAATTCTGCCACTATACAAATCTCTAGTACACCCTCATTTGGAATATGGAGTACAATTTTGGGCACCACTTCATAAAAAGAACATTTTAGAGCTGGAAAAAGTACAGAGAAGGACAACAAAACTAATAAAGGCACTGGAGGAGCTAATTTATGAAGAAAGACTACCCAAATTAAACATATTTTCTCTAGATAAAAGGCGTCTAAGAGGGGATATGATTACCTTATATAAATACATCTAGGGTCAGTATAAAGATTTGTCAAGGGAACTTTTTGTGCCAAGAGGTTTTCAATAGAGAAAAAGGACATCCCTTAAGGTTATAAGTAAAATATTCCACCTTAAAAAAAGAAAAGGGTTCTTCAGAGTAAGGGTGATCTGTGGAAATCTCTGCCAAAGGAGGTGGTGACAGCGGATTCAGTAGATAACTTTAAAAAGGGATTGGATATATTTTTAAATAAAAAGGTTATTCAGAGTTATCCTAGATAATTAGAGAGGGAGTATTGATCCACGGAGAAATCCGATTGCCAGTATTTGGGGTAAGGAAGGAATTAATTTTTTTCACTGTTTTTTTTTTTTTGCCTTCCTCTTTATCAATTAATAACTATCTACATATTGCATATCAGATGAGATCTTAAAAGGTTGAACTTGAAGGGGTAAAATTATTTTTTCAACCTCAATTACTATGTAAGTATGTAATTACATGAACTAAACTATATTTTCGGTGAAAACTTGCCTTTAATTTAGTTTGTTAGGAATAAATGTTCATATCAGGAACTACACATTAGTAATGCTATTAAGTAAACAGACCCAACAACAAGTATAAAGTGATTCAATGTCTAATGAGACTAAAATTATCTTATCTAAAAAGATAAATCACTCAAAAATGTTAGAATGTGCATGGTATCTTTAACATACTTATATACATGTTCACGTAGCTTCATATCTATGTATTGGCTAGCCTTTTCACATAAAGACTCTATGCCCAAAGTAATAAGGCGGCCTAATAACTCAAATTCGGTAAGTTCTCTATTTTCTATTGTTCTATATTTGGATTTGTGAATAGTTCTTTTTAAAGTTTCATTATCCAACAATTTCTTGGTTGTTAAACCAAATTCTGAGATCAAGCAATCAAATGATTTAAATTCCGTTTTGTCATATAAATCACTTTGAAAGATATTCCAATTCCTCCAGTCCTCCAAAAAAGTTAAGTCAAGTTTATTTTTCAACCAGTTTAACGGTATACCAGGAGATGGAAACTTCGTCAAATTTAATTGCACTTTCCACTCAAACCATATTTTATATCCTGATTCTATTACATTTAATGATTTTTTTTACTTTTCCTGTTATACTTTTATTTTGCCATAACCAATATTCGATTTTATCTATAGGCGACAGATCTTTTTCAACCAGCTGGCCCTGTTGAATTGAGAGGACCAATTTACAAAATGTGACAGCATTACTGCTATATAGTAATCCTTAATGCATGGCGATCCAATGCCTCCTCTAGAAAAACTACACTTTACTGTGGATATTTTTTATCTGGGTTTTTTACCCCTATATATAAATGTATCTGCCAATGATTGAAATGTATTTATAATATGACTAGAAACTTCTAATGGTAAACATCTGCATATATAATTTATTTTAGGTAAAATGAGCATTTTTATCATAGCCATTCTGCCAAGCCAGGATAGAGCTAAGTTTTTCCAATTTGTAAGAAGTATTTCCAATTTGCCATATAGTTTAAGTAAATTCAACCTTGACAATTCCTTCAATTTACTCGTAAAGACAATCCCCAGATACGTAATTTGATTAAAGTTACAATTGGTCTCACTTTTATTTCGTAATGAAATTACCTGATTACTATCTAAATTCAATTTAAGTATTTCCGTTTTGGACATATTAGCTTATATAGCATGCTAAAGTACCAAATGTCTTAATCACATTTTATACATGTTTTAATGATGTGCTAGGATTCGACAATATTAAAATAACGTCATCTGCAAAGAGAATGATTTTATATGACTCCTTAATCTCTATACCTTCAATCTCTTGTGTTTTTCTAATTGTTTCTGCAAGAGGCTCCATCATTAATGCGAAGACTTATGTGGAGAGAGGGCATCCTTACAAATACCGTTAGTAACTAAAAAATTATTAAAAAATTATTATTAAGTTGAGTATATAAGGCTCCAATAGCATTGTGTTCAAAATTGCCTAAACCACATTTTTAAAATGCTAAGAACATATAATCCCAATTTAACCTACCAAAGGCTTTCTCAGCAGCTAGTGTGACTATTGCAGCGGGAATTTTTTGATATTTTGGTTTCAAAGAACAATTAAGAGAAACATTGGGAATTAGCATACTTTTACACTGTGAGCCTGCATCATATTTTTTTTGAGAGGATGGGTTTCCTTCTGTGTGCTAATGGTGGCAGAGTCTGCTCTTAAGCTCGATACATTGGAGTTTATACTTCAATCAGTACAGCTAAGTGCATACAACACACGCCTGATACACGTGCTGGAAGTAATACAGCTGAAGCAGACAAGTCAGTGTCATAGAGCTGAGCGGACAGTGGAGCCGGACACAACACAATGCACAGAAGGTAAATACAGTTTATACATCTTGGAGCTGAAAAAAGTATGGCATTTACTGGGACCTTGATTACTAAAGCTAATAGCACAGGAGTGCTCTCAGTAGCAGTGCATTTATAAGAGAGATTTATCTGTGTTGTTTTGCCCCACTGGACTATCACATATATAGTTGTGAGCGTACGGGTCGTTGCTCACGCTTGCGGGCTCGCGTAGCGAGCCCGCAAGAACTGCATCCCTCGCGAAGCGAGGGACGCAGTTCCCCGCAAATGCGGGTCCTCGCGAAGCGAGGGCCCGCATTTGCGGTGATGGAGCATCCCAACGTCCCCGCAAATGCGGATCCTCGCGAAGTGAGGGTCCGCATTTGCGGAGGTGGAGGCTCAACGACGGCTGTGTTAACACACACATACACACACACAACTTTTTAACAGAATAAACCCAACCGCCCAGCCAACAAAAACCCAACAACGTCCCCGCAAATGCGGATCCTCGCGAAGCATCCCAACATCGGCTGTGTTAACACACACATACACACACACACAACTTAATAACAAAAAAAACCTCAAAGTCGCCTCACACCCGCTTACACCCAGACACACAGACGCAAGACTTAACAAAAAAACAGTAAAAAAGGCCCTTCACATGCTCTTAACACACATACGCACGACTTAGAAACAAATACACTGCGTCGTACATGTAAAAGCTAACTGCGTATATCGCAAAAAAATACGGCAACATCGCAACAAAATACGGCCGCATCGGAAAAAAATACGGCCGCGAAAGACCCATTCCAACCGCCGCGCATCAAAACATCACAAACACAAGAAATAAACACAACAAACACATAAAAAGCTTACTTACAGCACGGGGGGGCATCCGGCACCTCCAAAAGTTCATTTACGCAATTGATTCAGGACCTAAATATGTTTAATGGCGAGGGCCTCATTCAAATGTGATTTGCCTATTTCAATAGGGCTCTAAATAAGCACAGAGCATATTTTTGAACAGAAGTTTTTAGTTAGTGAAGACCTTGCTTTTGGATACAAGTTCACTAACTAAAAACTTCTGTAAAAAAAGATGCTCTGTGCTCATATTGAGCCCAATTCCATTGCGAAAAACCAAATTCAACGAGGCCCTCACAATATAAGAAATCCAGCAACCAAAGGCCCTCATTCAATTGATATTTTGGACAATTCAATAGGGCTCGAAATAAGCACATTTGGAACCCTATTGAATTGGCCAAACTGCAATTGAATGAGGGCCAAAGTATGCAACATATGGTACACACAAACTGGTACACACAAAACAGGATTGTAACAAACACATAGTAAACTAAATTCATATTCTTTTTGTTTAACAACCTATAACCATTACAAAAAACACTACATAAGTATAACAAAAGTGGTGCCCATCAAATAGGATTGTACGAAAACTCACACAAACACATAGCAAACTACATTTAAATTCTTATTTAATGTTTAACAACCTATAAGCCTTAGAAAGAAGCCTAAATAAGAATACCAACATTGGTGCGCACCAAACAGGATTGTATGAAAACTCACACAAACACATAGCAAACTACATTTAGATTCTCATTTAATGTTTAACAACCTATAAGCCTTAGAAAGAAGCCTAAATAAGCATACCAACAGTGGTGCGCACCAAACAGGATTGTATGAAAACTCACACAAACACATAGCAAACTACATGTATATTCTTATTTAATGTTTAACAATCTATAAGCCTTAGAAAAAAGCCTAAATAAGCATACCAAAAGTGGTGGGCACCAAACAGGATTGTAGAAAACCACAGAAATAATGTCATTTTTCAGTTAATACAAATACATTCAAATAAAATAACATTTTCATTTTTATTTTATAACAGATACTGCGTCAAGAACATCGGACCAGGAGTTTCAACTGAGGACCAGACCAGTGGACGAGGACTTTCAACAGAGGACCAGACCATTGGACGAGGACTTTCAACAGAGGACTACACCATCGGACGAGGACTTTCAACAGAGGACCAGACGATTGGACGAGGACTTTCAACACAGGACCAGACCATCAGACGAAGGCTTTCAAAACAGGACCAACAAAGATTCTGCTTCAAATCAAACTTCAACCAAGGTACAGTATAACAAGTAAAAAAAGAGAAAAATTAATTAATATTCTTCTTTAATGTTTACCCACCTATAAGCCTTAGAAAAAACCCTACAGAAGCATACCAAAATTGCGGCGCACCAAAAAGGATTGTAGAAAAACACAGAAATAATGGCATTTTTTCATTAATACAAAGACATTCAAATAACATAACATTTTCATTTTTATTTTATAACAGATACTGCGTCAAGAACATCGGAACAGGAGTTTGAACTGAAGACCAGACCAGCGGACGAGGACTTTCAACACAGGACCAGACCATCGGACGAAGGCTTTCAACACAGGACCAACAAAGAATTTTGCTTGAAATCAAACTTAAACAAGGTACAGTATAAAAAGTAAAAAAAGAGAAAAAAAAAATAAAGATCTTAGCTTTGCATCGATGTCAACAGAAAATAAAATTTTAAATAAACCACCGGTAACTATAACTGTTGAGAAAATATAACACATTTTTCATCTATCTCTTATTTGTCTTTTAGGGCCAATAATCTTTAACAGTAAATACAAACTTCAATGTAAACTTAAAACAAAAATCGGCATAGTCTAAAAAAGTCTAAAAACACAGAATCTATACAATTTGTCATTGTAACATTCCAGTCCTAAACCCTAATTTAATTGCCATTTGACAAATTGAATAGTGCTGTAAATAAGGACATAACATCTTTTTGAACATACCTTTTTAGTTACTGAAACACTTGCTTTTGGATACATGTTTAAAAAATAAAAACTTCTTTAAATAATTATCTCATGGCCTTATTTACACTTTTATTCAATTGACCGCATTGAAATTGATTAAGTATAAAATGTTAACACACTATTGATAACAATTTGTCATGAAAAACAACTTAACATCTCAAAATAAGCTAATGGTACATTATTTTATTTTTACAGATTAACATGGCTGATAACGAGAGTAAACAAGAAAAGAAAAGACGCCAAGCTAGAGAACGACGACAGAGAGCAGACAGCCAGCAGACACCGGAGAAGAAGGAAATTCGAAGAGAAAAAGAACGCAAAAGAATTGCAAGCAAAAGAGTGTCACTTGCAGAAATTAAAGATATGTCAAAAAAAGCAACAAAGAAAATAAAGCATTTACAACCTGATTCTCAAACATCAGATGACATTTTACCAGAAAAAATACAAGAGATACCAAAAAAAGCAACAAAGAAAACAAAGCATTTAGAACCGTTTCATGAAACATTACATGACATTTTACCTCAAACAATACAACATATACCAAGAAAAGCAACGAAAAAAACAAAACATTTAGAACCTGTTGTTGAAACATTATATGACATTTCACCTGATGAATATGAAAGTCAAAATCCTATATGCTTTGCAAATTGTCCTCTACTCAAGTCTTTAGCAGTAGAGGTTCATAGTTGTGGGGACATGACTACTCAATGTCAGTTTTGTGAGGCTTATTATTTTAAACAGGAGAGACCCAGAGATGGCCAATTTATTAGTTGCTGTCAAAAAGGCAAGTTCAAACTTCCAGAAAGGAAACAATTTCCTCTCTATTTACAAAACATTATGACTGAACCTACTTTTCCAAACTACAAATTTTTTAAAACAAACATAAGATCCTACAATAGTGCCATATCCTTTGCATCCATGGGGGCAACATTAGCTGCTAATGTACCAGGACATGGTCCTTACTGTTTTAAAGTCCAAGGACAAATTTATCATCGTACTTCCCATTTACATCCAGAGGAAGGAAATAAAAGAAAATTCGCTCAACTATATGTCCTAGATACAATGGAAGCTGTTGACCAACGTATGCAGATGGAAGAAAATAAAAAATGCTTACCCAGTGTTTTCATAGAGCTAAATAACATTATGGACAACAATCCCTACAGTAAAGCTTATAAAAAATTGGCAGAAGTAGAAAATGAACAACTACTTCATGCACAAACACATCAATTACCAATGCCGAAGGTTAATATGGTGCTTAAAAGAGACAGACATACTGATAAACGTCGTTATAACTTGCCAACATCAAATGAGGTTGCAATGGTGTTTCAGAATGATGAAGGAGAACCACCATTTCAAAGAGACATTCGAATATATCCTAGAAATGAGGAGCAACCGTTTATTAATATGAGTATCTTAAGTCCAAATTTAGATCCAATGACATATCCCATCTTTTTCCCACACGGAGAAGCAGGTTGGCAACCAAAATTAACTCTTCCCAGTTACCCAAATGCTAAAGCCAGAATCCGAAATAATGTTTCTATGCTTGAATTTAAAGTAGCTCAAATTGCCATTCGCAATGTATTTAATCCAATTTTATGTGGTGGGAAACTAACACAACAATGGATTATTGATTCATATTTGCAAGTTGAGGCAAATAATTTAAACTTTATCAAATATCAACAAGATAAACTTTGTGTAGAACAACATTCTGGATTAATGGACTATGTTGCTGACGTGGCTACAAGCAGAGACATGACAGCTGTTAAAGCCATCATTTTACCATCTTCCTTTCAAGGATCTCCTCGGAATATGAGAGAAAGATACAATGATGCTATAGCTATTGTCACTAAATTTGGCAAACCCGATTTATTTGTGACATTTACATGTAATCCACAATGGCCAGAAATTACACTAAATCTACTTCTTGGACAAACTGCTTCAGATCGACCAGATTTAGTAGCCAGAGTTTTTAAGATTAAATTAAATGAATTAATACGTGACTTCACTATAAATCAGTTATTTGGCAAATGTCTTGCTTATGTATATACCATTGAATTTCAAAAAAGAGGCCTTCCACATGCACATCTTCTAATAATACTTAAAGAAAAAGATAAATTAGATACTTCGGACAAAGTGGATGCAGTCATTGTTGCTGAACTACCAGATCCAGAACTATATGGTAGACTATATGAGATTGTTACTCATCGCATGATTCATGGACCCTGTGGTGACCTTAATCCACAATCACCATGTATGGAAAATAATAAATGTTCCAAAGAATTTCCAAAAGATTATAGAGACAAAACCTATGCCAATTGTGATGGATATCCACTTTATAAAAGAAGAGAAGGAGATAGTGCCATTATTCGTGGGAAAAAAGTGGACAATAGATATGTAGTACCCTACAATCCACATTTACTCATGAAGTACAACGCCCACATCAACGTAGAAGCCTGCACTTCCATCAAATCCATTAAATATGTCTACAAATACATTTACAAAGGTTACGATGCAGCTACTGTAGTCGTCAAAAGTGCAGACAACCCTGAAAGTAGTGAGTTAGTACATGATGAACTTGCATCTCATGTAGATGCTCGCTATGTCAGTGCGCCAGAAGCTATGTGGCGGCTTTTAAAATTTGAAATGCATGATAGATCACATGCAGTATATAGGTTAGCAGTACATTTGCCACAACGACATTTAGTCTATTTCCATGCTGGAAATGAAATGAATGCATTGGCCCAAAGTGAAGATCGTCACACTACACTAACTGCATGGTTTGCATTAAATTCCACTGATGCTGAAGCAACACAATACTTATATATTGAAATTCCATATCACTATGTTTTTGTGAATGGATTATGGAGACCAAGAAAAACCAGAAGCAATAAAATTATTCCAAGAATTTACACAGTCAGTCCAAGAGATGTTAAACGTTTTTGCTTACGGATATTACTTTTAAATGTTCCAGGAGCACAAAGTTTTGAACAATTAAGAACTGTTAATGACATTGTATATGAATCCTTCCATTTAGCTGCAAGACATAGAAACTTACTCGCTGATGATACAGAGTGGGAAAGATGTTTAGAAGAAGCAGCACAATGTCAAATGCCACGACAGATGAGAGAACAATTTGCTTTTATTTGTATCTTCTCAAATGCTCCAAATGCATTAGCTTTGTGGAAGACTTTTAAAAGTAATATGGCTGAAGACTTTATGCGACGATACAATGAACCCATTGCACACTTAAAAGCGTTAATGGAAATCCAAGAAGTCTGTTTCAATCCCTCCTGTCTCTCTGTCCCTCTCTCTCTCTCTGTCCCTCCTCTCTCTCTCTCGCTCTCTCTGTGTCCCGCCTGTCTCTCTCTGTCCCTCCTTTCTCTCTCTCTCTGTCCCTCCTGTCTCTCTCTCTGTCCCTCATCTCTCTCTCTGTCCCTTGCTCTGTCCCGCATCTCTCTCTCTGTCCCTTGCTCTTTTCCTGCTGTCTCTCTCTCTGTGTCCCTCCATTCTCTCTCTGTGTCTCTCCTGTCTCTCTCTGTCTCTGTCCCTCCTGTCTCTCTCTCTCTCTCTGTGTCCCTCCTGTCTCTCTCTCTCTCTGTGTCCCTCCTGTCTCTCTCTCTCTCTGTCCCTCCTGTCTCTCTCTCTCTCTGTGTCCCTCCTGTCTCTCTCTCTCTGTGTCCCTCCTGTCTCTCTCTGTGTCCCTCCTGTCTCTCTGTCTCTGTGTCCCTCTTGTCTCTCTCTCTCTCTCTCTGTGTCCCTCCTGTCTCTCTCTCTCTGTGTCCCTCATGTCTCTCTCTCTCTGTGTCCCTCATGTCTCTCTCTGTGTCCCTCATGTCTCTCTCTCTCTGTGTCCCTCATGTCTCTCTCTCTCTGTCTGTGTCCCTCATGTCTCTCTCTCTCTGTCTGTGTCCCTCATGTCTCTCTCTCTCTGTCTGTGTCCCTCATGTCTCTCTCTCTGTCTGTGTCCCTCATGTCTCTCTCTCTCTCTGTGTCCCTCATGTCTCTCTCCCTCCTGTCTCTCTCTATCTGTGTCCCTCCTGTGTCTCTCTATCTGTGTCCCTCCTGTCTATCTGTCCCTCTTGTCTCTCTTTCCCTCCAGGCTGTCTCTCTCACCTCAGTCCCCAGCATGTCCAAAGGGTCCCTCCCCAGGAAGGAGTCGAGAGCAGCCGGGGGAGGAGTCGAGAGCAGCCGGGGGAGGAGTCGAGAGCAGCCTGGGGAGGAGTCGAGAGCATCCGGGGGAGGAGTCGAGAGCAGCCGGGGGAGGAGTTAAGAGCATCAACCCGCAGCGCATTGTCCCCCCGGACAACTGATATATGTGGGCCGCTCATGACAGCAACCGAGGCCCTCAGTTGCTGGCTTGAAGACTTCACATATATAGTTGTGAGCAGGCGAGGGCCGCGGGCTCGCTATGCGAGCCCGCAAGCGTGAGCAACGGCCCGTACGCTCACAACTATATATGTGATTCTCTCTATATCCCTCATGTCTCTCTCTGTGTCTCTCCTGTCTCTCTCTGTGTCTCTCCTGTCTCTCTCTGTGTGTCCGTCCTGTCTCTCTCTGTGTGTCCCTCCTGTCGCTCTCTATCTCTGTCTCTCCTGTCTATCTCTGTGTCTCTCCTGTCTCTCTCTGTGTGTCCCTCCTGTCTCTCTCTGTGTGTCCCTCCTGTCGCTCTCTGTCTCTGTCCCTCCTGTCTCTCTCTCTCTCTCTCTCTCTCTCTCTCTCTCTCTCTGTGTCCCTCATGTCTCTCTCTGTGTCTCTCCTGTCTCTCTCTGTGTCTCTCCTGTCTCTCTCTGTGTGTCCCTCCTGTCTCTCTCTGTGTGTCCCTCCTGTCGCTCTCTGTCTCTGTCCCTCCTGTCTCTCTCTCTCTCTCTCTCTCTCTCTCTCTCTCTCTCTCTCTGTGTCCCTCATGTCTCCCTCTCTCTCTCTCTCTCTCTCTGTCCCTCCTGTCTCTCTCTCTCTGTGTCCCCCCCTCTCTCTCTCTCTCTCTCTCTCTCTCTCTCTCTCTGTGTCCCTCATGTCTCTCTCTCTCTCTCTATGTCACTCCTGTGTCTCTCTCTCTCTCTCTGTGTCCCTCCTGTCTCTCTCTCTCTCTGTCCCTCATGTCTCTCTCTCTCTCTCTGTCCCTCATGTCTCTCTCTCTCTCTGTCCCTCATGTCTCTCTCTCTCTCTGTGTCCCTCATGTCTCTCTCTCTCTGTGTCCCTCATGTCTCTCTCTCTGTCTGTGTCCCTCATGCCTCTCTCCCTCCTGTCTCTCTCTATCTGTGTCCCTCCTGTCTCTCTCTATCTGTGTCCTTCCTGTCTATCTGTCCCTCTTGTCTTTCTTTCCCTCCAGGCTGTCTCTCTCACCTCAGTCCTCCAGCCGGGGGAGGAGTCGAGAGCAGCCGGGGGAGGAGTTAAGAGCGTCAACCCGCAGTGCATTGTCCCCCCGGACAACTGATATATGTGGGCCGCTCATGCCAGCAACCGAGGCCCTCAGTTGCTGGCATGAAGACATCACATATATAGTTGTGAGCAGGCGAGGGCCGCGGGCTCGCTACGCGAGCCCGCGGCCCTCGCCTGCTCACAACTATATATGTGATGTCTTCATGCCAGCAACCGAGGCCCTCAGTTGCTGGCATGAAGACATCACATATATAGTTGTGAGCAGGCGAGGGCCGCGGGCTCGCTACGCGAGCCCGCAAGCGTGAGCAACGGCCCGTACGCTCACAACTATATATGTGATATACTTTAAAAGCATCCAAGAGAGAAAAGCATTCAAAATAAAGATGATCACATTCTTCAACTCTAAAAACACAGGACTTAATATAGACTAGAGCTTTCTAACACATTATCAGAATTTCATGTGATTTTTTTTTTCTTATTATACTATAACAGACTTAGCTCTCTTAGTGAGGTGTTTGTCCCACAAGAAAGATATCACTGTGGACTACAGTGCTCTGCTTTTTCATGTTTATATTGATGTATATGTGTATATAATGTGTGTATAAATGTTTCCTTTGCTATCTTGTGTTTATTCCCTATATATGTATTTACCTGATGATGTCAGATGCTGTCTCCACTCTCTCTGCATCTGCTGTTATTATTCAAACTGAGGGTTCCATCTCATGTTAGTATTGCTTGAGACTTGATAAAGGGAGGTTAAGCCTCTCAAAAGCTCGTCATTATAAATAAGACTTTTGTCCAATACAAAAGGTATCAAATTATATTGCAATACTCATTATTAATCTATGTATATATATATAGATTAATAATTACTAAATTACTATATATATATATATATATATATATATATATATATATATATATATATATATATATATACAGGGAGTGCATAATTATTAGGCAAGTTGTATTTTTGAGGATTAATTTTATTATTGAACAACAACCATGTTCTCAATGAACCCAAAAAACTCATTAATATCAAAGCTGAATATTTTTGGAAGTAGTTTTTAGTTTGTTTTTAGTTTTAGCTATTTTAGGGGGATATCTGTGTGTGCAGGTGACTATCACTGTGCATAATTATTAGGCAACTTAACAAAAAACAAATATATACCCATTTCAATTATTTATTTTTACCAGTGAAACCAATATAACATCTCAACATTCACAAATATACATTTCTGACATTCAAAAACAAAACAAAAACAAATCAGTGACCAATATAGCCACCTTTCTTTGCACGGACACTCAAAAGCCTGCCATCCATGGATTCTGTCAGTGTTTTGATCTGTTCACCATCAACATTGCGTGCAGCAGCAACCACAGCCTCCCAGACACTGTTCAGAGAGGTGTACTGTTTTCCATCCTTGTAAATCTCACATTTGATGATGGACCACAGGTTCTCAATGGGGTTCAGATCAGGTGAACAAGGAGGCCATGTCATTAGATTTTCTTCTTTTATACCCGTTCTTGCCAGCCACACTGTGGAGTACTTGGACGCGTGTGATGGAGCATTGTCCTGCATGAAAATCATGTTTTTCTTGAAGGATGCAGACTTCTTCCTGTACCACTGCTTGAAGAAGGTGTCTTCCAGGAGCTGGCAGTAGGACTGGGATTTGAGCTTGACTCCATCCTCAACCGAAAAGGCCCCACAAGCTCATCTTTGATGATACCAGCCCAAACCAGTACTCCACCTCCACCTTGCTGGCGTCTGAGTCAGACTGGAGCTCTCTGCCCTTTACCAATCCAGCCACGGGCCCATCCATCTGGCCCATCAAGATTCACTCTCATTTCATCAGTCCATAAAACCTTAGAAAAATCAGTCTTGAGATATTTCTTGGCCCAGTCTTGACGTTTCAGCTTGTGTGTCTTGTTCAGTGGTGGTCGTCTTTCAGCCTTTCTTACCTTGGCCATGTCTCTGAGTATTGCACACCTTGTGCTTTTGGGCACTCCAGTGATGTTGCAGCTCTGAAATATGGCCAAACTGGTGGCAAGTAGCATCGTGGCAGCTGCACGCTTGACTTTTCTCAGTTCATGGGCAGTTATTTTGCGCCTTGGTTTTTCCACACGCTTCTTGCGACCCTGTTGACTATTTTGAATGAAACGCTTGATTGTTTGATGATCACGCTTCAGAAGCTTTGCAATTTTAAGAGTGCTGCATCCCTCTGAAAGATATCTCACTATTTTTGACTTTCCTGAGCCTGTCAAGTCCTTCTTTTGACCCATTTTGCCAAAGGAAAGGAAGTTGCCTAATAATTATGCACACCTGATATAGGGTGTTGATGTCATTAGACCACACCCCTTCTCATTACAGAGATGCACATCACCTGATATGCTTAATTGGTAGTAGGCTTTCAAGCCTATACAGCTTGGAGTAAGACAACATGCATAAAGAGGATGATGTGGTCAAAATACTCATTTGCCTAATATTTCTGCACTCCGTGTATATATAAATACCAGAAAAAACATTTTGTAAACTTAGCCCTACTGCAATTATTTTTTCAGATAATTATCTGGTCATATTAAATACTGTCTACACACCGACATCACCAGATGGACATTATAAAAATCAGATTGACTATATAATTTGTAGCCAAGGATGGAGAAGCTCTGCAGAGTCATCAAAAACAAGACCTGAGCTGACTGCAGCTCAGATCATAAGCTTCTTATTGCAAAGTCTGTAATTAAACTGAAAAAGAAGGAAAATCATCATACCAAGCAGATCCAAAATGGATAATTTCCCCTGTGAATATGGAGTGGAGGTAAATAATATATATAAGGAAGTAGACATGGTGGATAGATTACCTGAAGATCTTTGAACAGAAGTTTGTGACACTGTCCAGAAAACAGCAACAACGAATATCCCCAAAAGAAAGAAAACCAAGAAGACAAACTATCTGATGAGGCTTTGAAACTACCCCAGGAAAGAAGGACAGTGAAAGGTAGTGGAGATAGGAAAATATTTGTCCAACTAAATGCAGAATTCCAGAGTTTGACATGAACACATTCTGTAAAGAGAGCTGCAAAGATACAAAAGAAAATAACAGAATGGATAAGTCAAGAGATTTCTTCAAGAAAATTGGGAATCCCAAAGGAACCTTTCTTGCAAGGGTGGGTGTGATAAAAGACAAAAAAATGGAATTTTCAGAAGCAGAAGGGAGGAACTTAACAGCACTGATAACTTCAGTGCCAGACATCTTGGAGAGTGAGTTGACCTGGGCCCTAGGAAGCCTTGCTGGTAACAAGGCTGCAGAAGCTGAGGGGATCCCAGCTGAACTGTTTAAAATCCTTGAAGATGATGCCGTAAAATGTTCCTTACATTATGCCAAACAAAATATGGGAAAACTCAACAATGGCCAGTAGACTTGAAAAGGTCAGTCTATATCCAAATCACCAAAAAAGGCAGTGCCAAAGAGTGCTCTACTTATTGAACAATTGCACTCATTTCATAAACCAGTAAGGTAATGCTTAATATGCTGCAAGCAATATATGGACCGAGAACTACCAGACGTGCAAGTAGGGTTCCACAGAGTAAGAGACACAAGAGATCAAATTGCCAATGCCCACTAGACAATAGATAAAACAAGAGAGTTTCACAGAATAATTTACTTTTACTTCATATACTATTCTAAAGCATTTAACTGTGTGTATCATACCAAAATGTGGCACGTTCTTAAAGAGATGGGAGTACCAGACCATCTCCTAAGGAATCTGTATAGGGACCAGGAAGCTAAGGTCAGAACTGAACATGGAACAACCAAGATCCGGAAAGGAGTGCAACATGGTGGTATATTGTCGGCTTATTTATTCAACTTATGTGCCAAAATCATCATGAGTACGGCCAGACTAGAAAAATACAAAGCCAGAATTCATATTGCTGGGAGAAATACCAACAAAGAAATACCAACGTCAGATATGCAGATGATACTAATTAGATATCTGAAAATGATGATGAACTAAAGGAGCTATTGATGAGGGTAAATGAAAAGAATGCAAAAACTGTCCTGTTGCTCAACATTAAAAAGATGAAGATCATGGCAAACAGCAATATCAGTTCCTGGCAAATAGACAGGGAAGAAGTGGAGGCAGTGACAGTTTTTATATTCCGGGCTCCAAGATTTCTTCAGATGCTGACTGTAGGCATATTAAAAAGTAAACATGTATCACTATTAACAAAGGTTTGCATAGTTAAAATGATGGTATTCACGGTAATAACATACAGGACCATAAAGAAAACAGAGCACAGTAGAAATAACACCTTTTAATTGTGGCATTGGAGAAAACTGCTTAGCATTCCTTGAATTGTAAGAAGATACAATCATTCCATTCTACAAGAACCCAACCCAAACTTCATGAGGTTAAAGCACAAATATTTTGTGCATCTCATGACAAGAGAGCATTCCCTAGAGAAGACTCTAATACTGGGAAAATTTGAAGGTATAAGAAGAAGGGGACGGCAGAGGCGGAATGGATATATGTGGTCATTGAAGTAATGACCATGAGTTTGATAGATCTCAGAGTGGAAGTAGCTGACATATGTGCATGGCGTGCTGCGATCCATAGGGTCACAGAGAGTAGAACACGACTGAATGACTAATACAACAACAACAAACATTACTTTGAGGTCAACAGCAGGTAAGATTGCTTATTAAAACACTAAAATGCACACCTTACTAAAGTCACTAGTTATCAACACCGCGGCTCTGTTATTAGCAGATGTGATTAAATTGTTTGAACAGACATTTATCATTGTGATTTAAATGAAGACTATTTAGTATTGTTTTAAAGGACTGTTTTAACCATTAGGTGTTTTTTTTTCATCTGTTTTAGGATATGTTGGCTTCAATACATCTTTAGACTATTTTAAGCTCTTGAGGGAAGTTAGTTTACATGCAAGGGTGTGTCTCACTTAAGACTTTCTGTAATTCTTTAAAGGAGCAATGTAATAGCAATTTTTTGTAAGATCTCCTAATACATAGTGATCACACATTAGGGTTTACTGGTAAGCATTTGCAGGAACAGGTCCCTCTACTAATTCTATATCAGTACATTAACTTTTGTCATGGTTGTCTTATGTACTTGCAATATCCCCTGTACATCATTGTATTCCTGGTATTAACCATCATCTGTAAATAGATCTGAGTATCTGTAGCTCAACTACAGTGACTTGCAAAAGTACTCACCCCCATTACCTTTTACCTATTTTGTTACATTACAGCCTTAAATTCAAAATTTTGTTAATCTGGATTTTATGTGATGGATCAGAACACAAGAGTCTAAGTTGGTGAAGTGAAATTAAAAAAATATATACATAAAACTATTTTTTAGAAATAAAAAACAGAAAATTGACATGTGCATATGTATTCACCCCCTTTGTTATGAAGCCCATAAAATACTCTGGTGCAACCAATTATCTTCAGACGTCACATAATTAGTGAAATGATGTCCACCTGCGTCCAAAATAACTGTCACATGATCTGTCATTACATATACAGTACACACCTTTTTTGAAGGGCCCCAGAGGCTGCAAAACCTAAGCAAGAGGCACCACTAACCAAACACTGCCCTGAAGATCAAGGAACTCTCCAAACAAGTAAGGGACAATGTTCTTGAGAAGTACAAGTCAGGGTTAGGTTATAAAAACATATCCAAATATTTGATGATCCCCAGGAGCACCATTAAATCTATCATAACCAAATGGAAATGACATGGCACAACAGCAAACCTGCCAAGAGACGGCCGCCCACCAAAACTCACAAACTGGGCAAGGAGGGCATTAATCAGAGAGGCAGCACAGAGACCTAAGGTAACCCTGGAGGAGCTGCAGAGATCCACAGCAGAGACTGGAGTATCTTTATATAGGACGACAATAAGCTGTACGCTCCATAGAGTTGGGCTTTAGGGCAGAGTGGCCAGAAGAAAGCCATTACTTTAAGCAAAAAACTAAATGGCACCTTTTGACTTTGCAAAAAGATATGTGGGAGACTCCCAAAATGTATGGAGGAAGGTGCTCTGGTCTGATGACACTAAAATTTAACTTTTCGTCCATCAAAGAAAATGCTATGTATGGCGCAAACCCAACACATCACATCACCCAAAGAACACCATCCCCACAGTGAAACATGGTGGTGGCAGCATCATGCTGTGTTGATGTTTTTCAGCAGCCGGGACACTGGTCAGAGTTGAGGTAAAGATGGATGGTGCTAAATACAGGGATATTCTTGAGCACAACCTGTATCACTGTGTGCGTGATTTGAGGCGAAAACGGAGGTTCACCTTCCAGCAGGTCAATGACTAGTGATGTCCCGAAACAGTTCGCCGGAGAACTATTTGCGGCGATTTTCACATGTTCTCGTCCGCCGTGAACGGCGAACACATGCGCTTTTCGGTTCGCCCCCTATACTTTATCATTGAGGAAACATTGAACATCATTTATTTTATTTTATAATTTTTTTGTGTGTAATCTATGCCTGCCTGCCAGCGTGTGTGTGTGACAGGCTAACACCTAACAGCTTATATTGTGCTTATTTTCACTACTGATATCTGGTGGTGTAACATACATTGAAAACAACCATTTTTTTCCTGTAATCTAATTTCAGTTGCCTGCCTGTGTCAGGCTCACATCTTATATTGTGCTCAGTGACATAAAACAACACTTTTTTCACTGTAATAGATTGAATAGCAATTGCCTGTCTACAGGCGTTTGTGTGAAGCCTATTGCATCTACTCTGCCAACTTTTGCCAGTGCACAGTGACACTCATATCTGGTGGCACCTTAGATTGCACGCGCAGTGCCCCAAATTTGAAGTGGGAGGACCGACCAAGTATCTTTTTCCATCTCCCGCTTCCAAAAATCCATGCCATATACACGTCCCCTGATAGTGGACGTAACAGGGATTAAACCGATAGGAATAGTACTACTTAACAGTACACACCTGATAATAACGCAGACAGAGGCAACACGTATAATCTTCCATGCTGGGCAGTGGAAGCCCCCAGACTCTGACCTGTGTATAATCTTCCATGCTGGGCAGTGGAAGCCCCCAGACTCTGACCTGTGTATAATCTTCCATGCTGGGCAGTGGAAGCCCCCAGACTCTGACCTGTGTATAATCTTCCATGCTGGGCAGTGGAAGCCCCCAGATTCTGACCTGTGTATAATCTTCCATGCTGGGCAGTGGAAGCCCCCAGACTCTGACCTGTGCATAATATTCCATGCTGGGCAGTGGAAGCCTCAGACTCTGGGAGTCTGAAGAAGAGGAGTCAGAGGAGGAAGGTGGCTTTGAGGAGGTGGAAGACCAAACACAGCAGACGTCCCAGGGGGCTTGTTGTCACCTTTCGGGGACCCTTGGTGGCTGGGTGGAGGAAGAGACCTTCAATGACATCAGTGAGGACAAGGAACGGGACATGGCTAGCTTGGTATCCAACCTTGTGGAAATGGGGAGTTTGTGGTTGTGCAAAGGGAATGTTTGCGGTTGTTTGCGGTGCATTAAACGGGGAGATTGGTCTGTTACTGTGAAGCGAGTGTAACCCTTACATTACCTGATCGATACAACATCATACCTGATGTTTTAAAGCATGTTATTCCAAACACTTTAGGAATGTTATGTGATTTATGCAGTTTATGGCTTAAAACCAGACTCTGCATCAACTATGTAATTTTCCGTGGGAGTTTTGCCATGGATCCCCCTCTGGCATGCCACAGTCCAGGTGTTAGTCCCCTTGAAACAACTTTCCCATCACTATTGTGGCCAGAAAGAGTGCCTGTGGGTTTTGAAATTCGCCTGCCCATTGAAGTCTATGGCGGTTCGCCAGGGTTCGCCCGTTCGCGAACATTTGATGGAAGTTCCCGTCCGCTGTTCGCGAACCGTAAATTTGATGTTCGCGACATCACTATCAATGACCCTAAACACACTGCTAAAGCAACACTTGAGTGGTTGAAGGGGAAACATAAATGTGTTGGAATGGCCTAGTCAAAGCCCAGCCCTCAATCCAATATTGGTCAGACTTAAACATTGCTGTTCACAAGCACAAACCATCCAACTTGAAGGAGCTGGAGCAGTTTTGCAAGAAGGAATGAGAAACAATCCCAGTGGTAAGACGTGGCAAGCTCATAGAGACTTATCCAAAGCGACTTGTAGCTGTGATTGCCACAAAAGTTGGCTCTACAAAGTATTGACTTTAGCGGGTGAATAGTTATGCACATTGACTTTTTCTGTTATTTTGTCCTATTTGTTGTTTGCTTCACAATAAAAAAAACATCTCAAAGTTGTGGGCATGTTCTGTAAATTAAATGATGCAAATCCTCAAAAAATCCATGTTAATTCCAGGTTGTGAGGCAACAAAGCACGAAAATGCCAAGAAGGGTGAATACTTTTGCAAGGCATTGTATATAGATTATAGCAGGTTGAGTCTGCTATGTCCTTGTCATTCTCCATGTTGCTAATATTTTCCATTTAAATATAATTATCCCTCCTTTTAAATTTCTATATGGGCTAGTGTAACTATCTATTATTATTTATTATTATTTTTCTCTCCTGCTCAAGATTATTAGCACCATAAATACTATTGTATCTGCCTCTGTTTGATTTGTTGTACTTGCACCACTCTCAGTATGTTTGTATGTTCTCGAGGTTAGCGTTGTGTTTTTACAATACCTGTCATAAGGCCATCCTGAGACTTATAGGTAGCTAGAATGAGCAGTCTAGTTGGGCCTATGTGTTTTATCTGCCACCAGTTTTGTGTAGATGGTCACATCCCCCTTGATAATACAGGTTAACAAATACTACAACAGTCCTAAATACAGCATGTAACTGCATATAATTAATACTCTAATAATAATTCTATTTCTAAAACATATTACTCATATGGGATTTCAGATCAATTTAAATGTACTTACATTTCTGTTCTTTGATTCTTGTTTACTTACACAATATTGATTACCCTTAAACAAATAAAAAAGATGTTGACATGAACAAAGTCCTGAATATTTTACATGTACACATCTATCATTTAAGCAGAAAGCTATTGCAGTGAATTTGAATGAATTTAAATAGGAGAGATAAGACTGGAAAATAGCTGGAAAGGAAAATGAGGAACATCAATTAGTTGAATATAAGCTAATACATTTACTTCAGTATTAGATTTAAAATTACAGTGATTTGTACAGTTAAAGTGTAGGACTGAGGGCTACCAGTGAGCATGTTTAAAGTTCTCTGAGTTTCAAACAGTTTGTCCTGTCAGGAATATCCATAGACATTAATGGACTCCTGGGTAGTCTGATCCATGAATAAATATAGTTGCCAGAGATCAATGTGAAGCTAAGTGATGCCACATGTGATCAATAATACGATATTATCCTGCTAAAAAGCCATTCAATAAGTATCCTAATGATGCATTGAGATTCTCCTGATTATGAAAATATGACACTGAAAGGAGCAGATTTTGGTATAGTTTAACAGACACATATTTTTCTCCAAAATCCAGCAAATGGAAACAAGACAATACTCATTAAAATTATGTTCTGCAGTAGGCATTTTTCAGAAAACACCTCCAAACAAGCTGATTTTGTAGACTTAAATAAAAAATGTTTGGCGGTTATGACATTATTGATGTGGACATTTTCTTGAAACACGCCTCTGTTCTGTTTTGGTTTTCATCATCCTAATATAATTTTTGAGGGAGCAGCCACTGGATATAGCTGTATAAATAGTTTACCCATTTGAATTGTCACTGTCCTCCTTTACAAGTCATCACATGAGTGCTTACCCTTCCTTTACTCTTCAAAATCCATTTCCTTTTCTTGCCTCTTTTTGGTCACTCTCTGCTTTATATTTATAGAGGCAGATACACACTCGTTCATGAGTTCCAACTGGTGGGTAGAGCATTTTCCATTCCACCGGATGGAGGATGAGTTTGTCCTACACCTACATACTGAGTATTAAAGTAACACATTCCATATGCACACAACTACCCATCACCTCTACCCATATTTACTGTCTGTATTTCCTATTTTGTTATGAAAGTTTTCTTTGTCTACAATATTCATTAAGAAATCTCCAAATCATTAATTCTTGGGTCGTTTTCATATCTTGCTGATTCATGGCCTCTTTATCAACACCCTCTGTCAAAGTGGAAGTCTACTTTAGAAGAATTAGGATGTATCCAAGAAGTTTAGTAGGAAATGTGTGAATTATTTTCTTTTTAGTCACTCTTCCTGACATTATGAAGGGTATGAAAGGGACAAACTGGGAAGGAAAGACATATGAGAGATAAAAAATGGAATAGAAAGGAGAGTGAGAGAAGGGGAAAGTCAGAGTGGAAGAAAGATTAAAAGAAGATAATGTGAAAGAGAGAGAAAGGATATAAGAAATACGTGGAGGGAAAAATGGTAGAGAGAAATAGTTGAGACTTGGAGACATTGGTGGGGCAAGAGAGTGAAGGAGAAAAGGGGCAAAGGGGGAAGATGGGAGGAGAAGTGGTTAAGGAGGAAGGTTGAGAAAGTGGAAATGGGGCAGAAGAGAGAAAGGGGGAAAGGAATTGGGAAGAGTTGAAAAAAGAGGATAGAGGTGTAGAAGAAAGAAGAGGGAAAAGAGCAAGAAATAGGTTAGAGAGAGAGTAGGGTGAGGGAGTGGGAGAGAAAGAGAAAAGAGGGGAGATGGGCAATCCAGAAGAGGTCAGAGAAGGGAAAGCGAGCAGGAAAAGGCAGAGAAAAAAGGGGGTGTAAAAGGGGGAAGGAGATGGATAGAGAGAATGTGGGGAGTATGGGATATGTAGATAAGAAGAAAGTGAGCGAGAATGACGGAAAAGAGATAAGAAGGAAGGAGAGAGAGACGGAGAAAGATGAGAGAGTGAAAGGAGGTAAGAGGATAGGTGAAGAGTAGAGGGTGAAAGGGGAGAAAAGGGAAAAGAGGGAAACAAAGGAGAGGGAGAGGAGGAAATAGGGGACACAGAGGGGAGAGAAAAAGGGTCAAGGAATCAATTAGATAGAGAAGGAGGAAGTGTGATGACCTACTGGTTCTGTTGGGCTCAGAAAAATCCTAGCTCAATCTAACTGAATAGGAGCATTTGGTATATGCCTGAAAGCAGGAACTGAACCAACCCAGCTTACATCTGCCGAAGTGCCCAGCAAACTACAGGAATCAGTAGAGCCACCCAGGAAATATTACCTGACTGTAACAAAGTGCAATGCAGATTCAGTAGTAATAATCCTAATAATAAGGATTATGATTCACTCAGAATGAAACATACACATCAATTTATGTAGTTCAAACTGACAACTCTTTATTGATACATAGCATATTTTATACACAACCCAGTCCTTTCATTCTCCACCAGCCCCCACACTGACCATGTCCATCAGTGATGTCACCCCCTCCCACTCATCCCCCCTGGTCACTTAATATCCAGGTCAATTGGCCTTTTTATCATGGCCTCACCGGGGGGTATCTGATCAGATCAGGAGTGCAGACACTAAGTCTCTGATGTATGGGACCATCTATATGCCCAGCGTGTTTCCCCATTCACACCTAAGTGTCCACTGTCCCCTGGTGCCAAACATGCCTGGGTTTCCTTCATAAATCAATAATATCATACCACTACAATAATTCCTTTATGTTAATGCCACAATAACTTGTATAATACAAACACACTGCCCTGTGTATAATACAGACAGACACAGTGCCCTGTATACAACTCACACACACATTGTTCCTCATATAATACACACATATACTGTCCTGTGTAAAATATGCACACATTACCATGTGTATAATACACACATACAATAACTCTGATCACCCCCATCCCACAGGGCACACAATAATAATGTCGCTGTCATAGTTCAAGTATTAAGGCTAGGAGGACAGTGTTGGGGGAGAGAAGGAAGGAAGAAAGAATAACAATAGTCCACATTAATCCTGGGGTGCCCATAGTCCAATAGTCCCTTAAAGTCTTGGGGCCCCCTGGATGTTAGAGGTAGTGAGGAAGTAAAGGGGCAGTGGGGTACAGTGGGAGGTATGGTGAGGCTGCATGGGGTAGGAAAGAGGGGGAGGGGTAGAGATTCCACTGGGGAGGTGTAGTAATTCCACTGGGGGGGGGGGTGGAAAGAGCCATGGGAGTGGTAGCTCCATCATTTTTGTCCATACCACTCTCAATGGCTGTCTTCTAAGACCAGACTTGTATTTATTATTATTATAGTTCATTTATAATGCTCCAACACATTCTGTAGCGCTGAACATTAGTTAAGTTCAGAGAAATAATAAATACAAATTAACATATAGCAAAGCAATGAGGGTCCTGCCTTTGAGCTAGGAATCCAATGTCCATGGTGAATTCCCAAAGTACTTAGGATAGAAACTCACAGACTTACAATCTAAGGTATAGTGAGTGGTAAACGAGGGAGAGAGAGAGGTGATAAGCGTGTTAGGGTAGAAGGTAATATACTTCTTTAAAGAGATGGATTTTACTTTTTACAGGCAAGTGGATTTTACTTTTTACAAGTAAAGGCTGATAAACTGCAGAGTGCACTAAGTGTGCCCAGATGAGAGGGGTGTGGTTTGACTTTGTTAAACTACTATAAAGTTTTGTGAGCTATACAAGTAAAGTTTTACAGAGTGAACTAATTGTGCCCAGATGAGGCAGAAGTTAATATAAACAGGAGAAGGGGTGAACATTTCTAGTATAAGTGCAATTCTAGTAAAAGTGTAGGAGTTTAAATAAAAGGAGGGAGTTTAAAGAAAAGAGGGTGAATATATATATATTCTATATAAAACTTTATACAAATATATTATTTGTTATTTTTGTTTATTTTTCCCACTGAATGTTTGTAGACAATAATAATAATAATTATAAGTCAGCTCAATGGCAACCTCACTCAGTGTACATCTTGTCATATGTATGCAATACTGGAACAGATGATCCAGGGTCCATACCTCTGTGAGAGGTGTAAGCATGTTGCCACTATGGAAGCTCTAATTGGAGTACTGGAGAGGAGAATTGCAGCACTTAGTAAATATTGCTCCACTGGAAAGGAAGTAGGTGCTCACTGAGCACAGTTTAGCTGGGCCTAGCATGGAGAGTGGAGCTTGGGCTAGTGAGGATGTCTAGGGAGGTAGCTGGGTTACAGTTAGAAGGGGGATCAGGGGGAACAGAGGAGGCAGGCCAGTTCCGAGTTGGCAAACAACAACAGCTTTTCCAGATTGAGTGAAACTGTTGAGGATGTCCATTCAGGAATGGCAATGCCAGATAGAGCTGCTCCCTCTAACAGCCAGGAGAACAGTTGTACTGGAGAAGTGAGAGGGCAGAATAGGTAGAGCAACAGACAGGTTTTGGTGGTAGGGGGATCTATTATTAGGAAGGTAGACTTGGTGATTTGTCACCCAGATCGAAGCAATCGAACAGTTTGCCGTCTCCTGGGTGCTTGGGTTCGGCATGTTGTGGATCGGGTAGATAAATCATTGGGGGGGATAGAAATGAACTGGCAGTCTTGGCACACATTGGTAACAATGATAAAGTTAGTGGAAGATGGAGTGTCCTAAAGAATTAGTTTAGAGAACTAGATAATAAGCTGAAAGCAAGGATCTCCAAGGTAGTATTTTCTGAGATACTACCGGTGCCCAAGGGATGCAGATGGAACTTAGGGAGGTTAATGCGTGGCTAAAGATGTGGTGCACTAAGGAGGGGTTTGGGTTTTTAGAGCACTGGGCTGACTTCTCACTTCAGTACAATCTCTACAGCAGGGATGGATTGCACCTGAATGATGAGGGAGCTTTTGTGCTAGGATGGTAGAACGGCTGTAGGAGTTTTCAAACTAGTAGTTGGGGGGAGGGACTAATATGATAGGTATAATATAATAAGTAATGAGGTAGTAAGTGTAGAGGGTATAAGGGATGAATTAACAACTCATAGGGGAGGAGATGGGGGAGGGGTAGTATAGTCAATAGGGAGGTATTACTAAGAATCTCAGGTATAGTGGCAGGCATCACAAAACTACAAACTCATAACATAAGGTGTATGCTTGCTAATGCCAGAAGCTTGCCAGGAAAAATGGGAGAGTTAGAATTATTAGCAGTTAATGAAAAATGGGATTTAATAGGCATTACCGAAACGTGGTGGGATGAATATCATGACTGGACTGTTAATTTGGATGGTTATAACCTATTTAGAAAAGATAGGGGCAATGGGAAAAGAGGAGGAGGGATTTGTCTGTATGTTAAGCCTGAATTTAAGCCTATAGTCAGAGAAGATATTTATGGTGGAACTAGCAATAATGTTGAATGTTTGTGGGTAGAGATAAAAAGTAGAGCAGCAAATTCCAAAAGGATATTAGTAGGAGTATGCTATAAACCCCCTGATAGTGAAGAAATACAATTATTGTTACAGATTGGAAATGCAACTAAGCATGGGTAAGTTCTAATAATGGGAGATTTTAATAACCCTGAAATAAACTGGGCCAGGTTATACAAGAGCCTACTAGAAATGAGGCTATGTTGGATATAGTTATCACAAATAATATCGATATAGTATCAAATGTTGAAATAGGGTAACCTTTGGGAAACAGTGAACATAACACAGTTTCATTTGAGATTGAATTAAAAAAAACAAAATTTTAAGGGGCCAACAAAAACTCTTAATCTTAAGGGCAGATTTTAACGGTCTAAGGGTAACAATACAAAGTATAGACTGGGACAGAGAACTGATAGGTAAAAATACTGAACATAAATGGACAATGTTCAAATCCTTACTAAATATACATACACATCGGCATATACCATGTGTTAATAAATGTAAAAGGAGTAAATCACATCCAATGTGGCTTCACAATGATTTAAAGATCAAGATATGTAGTTAAAAACAGGCATTTAAATTATACAAACAAGAGGGGACAGAGACTGCTTTACGGAAGTACAAGGAAATCAACAAGGCAGCAAAAGGGCGATTAGACTGGCTAAAATAGAAAATGAAACATTAACTGCAAAAGAGAGTAAGACTTACTCTAAAATATTTTTTAAGTATATTAAGAAGGCGAGGAAGGAAGGCGAGGAAGGAAGCTATAGGAACATTATAATGTGACACAGGCCATCTGATAATTAGTGACCAAGAAAAGGCAGATGAGATAAATAGGTTATTTTCTTCGGAATACACAATGGAGGTACCAGTGGTTGGGACACAGCAACATAATGGGGCTACACTACCGTCACCAAATAACTGGTTAACGCAGGAAGAAATCCAAAAGAGGTTGGAAAAACTATACGTTAATAAAGCCCCGGGTGCTGATGGAATACATCCAAGGGTACTAAGGGAACTGGGTTCTGTAATAGCCAAACCATTATCTTTAATTTTTCAAGATTCACTCAACACTGGGTCACTACCGGATGACTGGAGAAAAGCAGATGTAAAATTATGCATCTGGGAAGGAAAAGTAGCCATGCAATTTATAATGTTAATGGAGCAAACATAGGGGTATCAGATAATGAAAGGGATTTGGGAGTGCTTGTGGACAACCACCTAGGTAACAAAGCCAAGAAGCAGCTGCAAAGGCAAATAAAATATTAGCATGGATTAGGAAGAGTATAGAAATAAGGGAAGCAAATATAATTCTACCACTATACAAATCTCTAGTGCGCCTTTATTTGGAATATGGAGTACAATGTTGGGCACCACTTCATAAAAAGGACATTTTAGAGCTGGAAAAGGTACAGAGGAGGGCAACAAAACTAATAAGGGGAATGGAGGGGCTAAGTTATGAAGAAAGACTAACCAAATTAAACTTATTTTCTCTAGTAAAAAGGCGCCTAAGAGGAGATATGATTACATTATTTAAATACATCCAGGGTCAATATAAAGAATTGTCAAGGGAGCTTTTTGTGCCAAGATGTTTTCAACTGACAAGAGGACACCCCTTGAGGTTAGAAGTAAAAAGATTCCACCTTAAAGAAAGAAAAGGTTTCTTCACAGTAAGGGTGGTTAATCTGTGGAATTCTCTACCAGAGGAGGTGGTGACAGCGGATTCGATAGATAACTTTAAAAGGGGACTGGATTTATTTCTAATTAAAAAGGGAATTCAGGGTTATCCTGGATAATTAGAGAGACAGTATTGATCCAGGGAGAAATCCGATCGCCAGTATCTGGGGTCAGGAAGGAACTATTTTTTTTCCCCTTTGAGATGATTGGCTAAGTTTCACTTGTTTTTTTCTGTTTGCCTTCCTCTGGATTATCTAATAATTAAAAAAATAAAAACCAAATAGTTGATTAATAATTAATTAACAACTAATTCATTAATACCTAATCCTCATATTGCAGATCAGAGGAGATCTTAAAAGGTTGAACGTGATGGACTTTTTTCAACCTTAATTACTATGTAACTATGTAACTATGTTTTAAGTGAGGTTTTAAATGTTTTGAGGCAAGAGGATAATCTGGTGGAGCGAGGCACTAGAAATCTATGTAACAAACTGCTCAGTTGAACAATATGTTTATACAGAAGTGAAAATCAAGTTATAGCTGATGATGTAGAATGCAAAGAAGGTAATAAGTTACGATTATTGGTAATTACTAATTTAATTGGAAATTTAATATTTAAACTAACATCAGAAACTTCATTTGGTGATGTTAGTTATAGATAATGATTACAATTTTCATCCAATGGAAATTCCTTTTGAGGCATCCAATCAGAGAATGACACAAGGAGAAAGCAGAAAGTAATGTATATAAAAAATTCAAAAAAGTAACTAGGAAGCCACTGGTGGACTGTGACTGAAGAAAAGAAACAGACGAAAGGTAGTATTTACATTAAACCTAGTAACTTTTTTGAGAATCGATTTATTCTTTTATTTATATTTTCTCAATACTACTGAATAATTATTCAAGATTATATATGCATATTTACTAATTCCTGCAGGAATCTAATTCTAAATAGAGTTTAAATAAAAACAAAGTCACTGATTATAAATCAAAGTGAGAGACAAAGGAACTGAATTAAAAGCTGATTCTTCTACTCTCTGACTGGTTACCCAGGGAAACAGCCAAGAAATTCTCATTTAATTTATATTTTGATGATTATTATATAAGGGTTATATATATTATATTCAGTAATGTTTTTATGTTTTTTATAAACAGGCAATGATATTTTAGGGTGACACTTACACCTCTTAAACTTCTAGGTGTCGAATGGCAAATTATTTCTGTAAATAAATATTGGATTATTTATTATACTAGCGACTTGCCCGTCAAAAATGACGGCATGATATAGTGTCATTGTGTTTCCTGCTTATGTACTATCTCTGTGTACCGTGCTTGTCTCTATTTACCCCCCTCTCGTTCCCCACTTCTCCTGTGTCTCTTTCCCCCGCTGTGTCTCTTCACCCCTCTCCGTCCTGTGTCTCTTCTTCCTCCCCTGTGTCTCTTCCTCCTCTGCTTTTCTCCCCACTCTCTCACCTGTGTCTATTTCCCCCTCTCCCTCCCCTGTGTCACTTCCCCCCTTCCTCCCCTGTGTCTGTGCCCCCCTCTCCCTCCCCTGTGTCTCTTCCACTTCCCTTCCCTTGTATCTCCCTCCTCTCCCTGCCTGTGTCTCTTCTCCCTCCCCTGTGTCTCTCTCCCCTGTGTCTCTCCCCCTCTTTCCCTTCCCTGTGTCTCTTCCTCCCCCACCCTCCCCATGTCTCTTCCCCCCCTCTCCCTCTCCATTCCCCCTCTCCCTCCCCTGTGTCTGTTCCCCCTCTCCCTCCCCTGTGTCTCTTCCCCCTCTCTCTCCCCTATGTCTCCTTCCCCTCTCCTTCCCCTGTGTCTATTCCCCCTCTCTATCCCCTGTGTCTGTCCCCCCTCTCCCTCCCCTGTGTCTGCCCCCCCTCTCCCTCCCCTGTGTCTCTATCCCCCTCCCTCCCCTGTGTCTCTCCCCCCTCTCCCTCCCCTGTGTCTCCTTCCCCCTCTACCTACCTGTGCTTCCTTCCCCCCCTCTCCATCCCCTGTGCCTCCTTTCCCCCTCTCCTTTTCCCCTTCTCCCTCCTGTGTCTCATTTCCCCTTCTCCCTCTGCATAGACATGCACGACTTTCTGCTCAATGCACATGAGTGACCCTCTCTGCGCAATGTGCATGCGTGGATTTCACCGCGCATGCGCAACGCATGCGCGTGTGCAACCTGCAACCATGCGCAAGTTGATGTAATTGCGAGCGTTACCGACAATCTCACAATTACGACAACTATTATAGTTGATTAGAAATTGTAGACTATGTTGTGAATTATTGGGTAGATCTTAGACAAGCCCTCCATTCCTCTGTCAACCCATGGTGTTAATTTACCAAGATTTGATATCTCTTTTCTCTTTTTTTCATACAATTCGCCCTTTAGTAAATATGGCACATTGCCATTTAAATGAATAATAGACATAGGAGGACTTTAGTCTATATTGCTCCATGTTAACGCAAATAACTGTATTTGACTTTCTTTGGCTTTTTTTTTAGAATGGAATTTCTACTCTCTGTTGCCCTCTTGTGGATCTTGTCCTGTGACGCTGCTACCATCAGTACTGGCAAGATATCGCAATATTATTCTCTTAAATTAAGATGTGTATTTGTAGAGTTATTTGGCAGGTTGAAAAATTGTTTCTCTGAGACAAAGCCTCCTACGTGCTCCAACTGTTAGAACACAACAAATGTTTTCTTTTTTTTTTATTAATTATAGAATGTTAAGGATTTTGCAGCAATATTATTATGGCACTCGATAATTAGAAGATACACTGTAAGAAAAGTTCTGTATTTCAAAGTGAATCTATAGTAATGCTTTATGTGCTATTGATCAAATACATATTAGATATCTTAATACATTAGCTTCCCCTTGCATCTGTAAATTACTCATTTCAATCCTGTTCTTAATAGATTAATAATTAAAATACAGGAGTTAGTTAGTGTCCTATCGTATTCTAATCCAATCCCTTACTGAGCTGCTATAAATATTGTGGTGACGTGCCACCAGGGGTCAGAAGAGAGCTCTTCAAGACTTCTCCCGAGGAGTGAGAGAGTTAACTCCTGCTATAAAAGGCTCCCTAGGAGAAATGGGTGTGGTCCCTGTCAGAAGCCTGTCTGTGAGACAGAGTGTGGAGCTGCAGGCAGAGAGGAGCCTGGGACACACAGGCCCCAGTAAAGAAAGGCCTGAGCTGTATTTTGTGAGCAGAGGCAGTTGCTTACAATATGAGAGCCTGGAAAGGTTGCAGTCCATGAGGAGACCCCAGAAAGGTGATTACCCAGGAGGGGAACGGCTGCAGAGAGAGAGAGAGAGACAGAGAGAGAGGGACCTGAGATTACAGGCAAGTGAAACCCCTGAAGAGGGTGAAGTCTTTAAAGACACAGATAGGCCTATGATTACAGGCAAGTAAACCCCCTGAAGAAGGTAATGCTGAACAAGAGAAGCCAGTATTAAGTATTGGGACTGTATATAATGAGAGCTGCAAGGAAACTATATTTCTTTTCTGTTCATGTTATTTTCATGTGCTGACTGTATCTTAATAAAATGTGGAGTGGAATGAAAAGCCTCCTGTGCCTTCCTGTTTATTGGTCAGCATAAAAGCAAATAATCAAAACAGAAAATAAATCCTAGCTTCTCTTTGAAGCACTACTTACACTTTTATCTGCAGTTCCCTCACTGCTCTACTGTAATTCATAATACAGTCCAAAACACAGGCCTGCACACGTGCCTGTTTTAGAGTCCACTCCCTTCAGGGTCTTCAATCCATCTGCAGAGGAGCTGTGTCTCTTTGACCTCTCCGGTCACGCTGGACACTCTTCTCAATGTCTCTCAACTGCGCCTGCTGTACTCTTCCGGGCAGTCAGACTGGCTTTTCAGGTCTCATTGACCTCTCTCTCACCACACAGAGCTGTCTCAGGCTTCCTCTGTCTCTTCACAGGCTCCATACTTACAAACAATCCTCCAACTGGAGGTAGCAGCAGCTCTGGATTGCAGCCACACCCAAGCTTTTTAGGGATCTTCTTAACCATCTCACTCCTGGGGAAAAGTCTTGAAGGGCTCTCTACTGCCCTCTGGTGACATACCATCACAATATATATATATAGCTAAATCTAAAATCAAATCTAAAATGTTTATTCTAGTAACATTGTACATTGTATTATATATAATAATTAATTATATCACATAAGATATGACTAAAGATATCAGCTCATTAAATAAATCACATATAACATAAAAAATGACATAATACATTAATTACTGATCACACTAGACCCCTAAGATGTCACATAATGCTTTTATAATGGTATGCTGTTTTAAATAGATAACTTTGGTGGATTACAATTCCAAACTGAAGCCGACCATGAAAATAATATATATTTCTAAAATATTTTGCTTATATGTTAAAACTGCATGTTTATATATCTGCTTGTCTAAAGCCCATCTATTAAGGTTATATTCTTGAACTGTGGCATAGTTATGAGGTCTGATATCGTAAGCCCTGAGTGTCTGCCCCATAGATATTTCGGCTCCAGTGGTGAGATCACTCAGAGGTTTAGGGCCATGTGAAATTGGGGCTATGTTTTAAAAAGTAGCCCGTATTGTAGAACGTAGGACTTACGGCTATTAAATTAGCCACGTAAACCGACCTGCCGATGACTTGCGCGTTACTCCAAATTTTGCCTTTGTGTACAAAATGAAGCAGTTCAGCGATTAATTAAAATCTGTCATTATCATAGAAACCACCCTCTTCCATTGAGCAAAAACAAGACATAGAGCTGACTACAGCTCAGATCTTGAGCTTCTTATTGCAAAGTTAAAATTAAACTGCGCAAAAGAGGAAGTATCACTAAACAAGCAGATACAAAATAAATAATATCCCCTGCGAATAAGCAGTGGATGTGAAGAATGGATTTAAGGGACTAGACATGGAAGATAGAATGCCTGAAGAACTTTGGACAGAAGTTTTATCACTACTCAATTTTATAATATATTTTATTGTATTGATATAATATTAAAATAAAGGGAAAAATATTAATTACTGATGATCTAGGCTTTGTATTTTCCCCTGTCGGTGCAGCCATGTGTTATTAACAGTCTTCCTTTGTTAACAAAACCTCCATTCTGCTAATTTTTCAGTGTGTGCGCATTTCAGTGAATTTCACTTGGTTCTAATGCCATTGGTGACGACACTGCCACTATTGGGAGGACTGTTAATAGTTCTGTTAACAGCAAAATGGCAGCACCCATAGTGGAAAATACTAAGCATACATTGTGATTAAGTAGTGTTATTCCTTTAGTTTAATAATGTATTAATACAAGAACATATGTTATAAAGTAGAATATAGATTAAACTGACATTTGTTTAGACTTCAGTGGCCTTTTAAGTCAAAAGACAATCATTTTCAGTTTGGTCTACAGTCTTGTATATTGTCACTAGTGTCAAGTGTCTCATAAATAAAAACAATTATGTGACAATAGCAATGCCATAAGTGACATCATAGGGGCCTAGTGTGATGTCATCAGTAATATAAAGGATGATGTTATGTTTTATATATTATATCTGATGTCATCAATGATGCCACAGCTGATGTCATTAGTCATATCATATATAACATGATACATGATGTTACCTAATGTCATATGTAATGCAATGAATGATATCATCAGAGCTCCCAGATGCTGTCTCTCTGTGTCCTTTGCCAGCTTCAGATACCCGCAAGCACTTTATGTGTGTCTCTTTTCCCAATTCAGAGCAGCTGCATGCACTGTGTGGTGCCATTTAATCCAGCTTCAGACAAAACACTTCTTTCTTTCAGCAGGTCAAACCAACTCTGCACACACTCTTTCTCTAGCTCAGAACAACTATACTCTATTAGCAGCCTCACATAGACTGGAAAACTCAGTCACACACAAAATGCAAACTGTAGTCCCAAATAGCCCCATCCAAATCCCAGGAGCAGTCTTAAGTCAGGTCTCTCCAGAAGCAACTGCTCAGGAAAATTAACTTCTTCGGACCTCCTGTGGAAATGGAGCTTTGTAAAGTATGTGGCTCACACAAACCCCTTGCATCACTCTGTCACAATATATATATATATATATATATATATATATATATATATATTTATATATATATATATATATATATATATATATATAAAGAGAGAGAGAGAGACATTAAAATAAAACACATAACTAAACACTGTTGACTACATATGGTATAAAACATAATTTTATTAACTAAACAAAGCAGAATAAAATATTACATGCCCACTAGAAGTCAATATCTGTCGGGTACTGTCTACTACATCAAGTCTAGCCTTTAGCAATCCTTTTCCTCTTTTGGGACATTGTGCCCATAGGGGTGTAATTACAAAGGGCATTATAATTATAATAATTCTAAAATTCTAATACATTCTAATAAATATATAGTAAACAAATAGTACATGTGTGTTCACAATGTCTAAAACAAGTAAAAAAAACTTGTTTTCTGCCCAGAATTCTGAGAAATACAGTTATTACACTGCATTCTGGGAATTTTAATTAATTTTAAACATGGCCTCCCTAAAGCATATGCCTGCTGTATTACACAGCTTTGAGCAAAGCTAACGTTGAATTATACACAAGATAGGAATCCCACCCACGTACAGCTATTTCAAGGTTACTGCCTCTCATCTGGGGCTGGTTCCCTTGCTTGTGTAGTAGATGTTTTGAGAAGGTAGTTTACCACCACAATCATTTAATTTATGGTGTGCAAAAGAGTTTTAGAAGCCACCACCGTACATATATAGAGTGAATTGTACATATATAGAGTGAAATATATAGAGAGAATTGGTTTCAATAAGAATAATCATAATTTCTTATATTATTGTTGGTATTTCTCTATAGTTGTGTTTGGTTAAGGCAAGTTTAAGATGTTCCTATCTTTCGCTTTAATCATTCGAGGAAGATTATATGGAAGCACGATTTCATGATCTGATTGAAATTTGGGAAACGTCAATGAGTGTATCATACATGGCAGTTTTTATTATCATGTAAACAACACATTCTGTGCATCTTACTGATTTTTCTTTGTGTTTTGACTTTCTAGAATCACATATTTGCAATAATGAACCTGTTCCCAGAACCTGTAAATGTAAGTGACTTTCTTGTTGTGTTAAAGTGGCCACTAAAGTCATTTCTACACTCAGTTCATCCATGCTTAGCAAGATACCTCCCAAAGGCAGTCAGATCCCACCTAAAGTTCTAATTTATTTAACGTAAGGTAAAGTCTACTAATATTTAATTATATTATTTCACTGCAGATGAAAATGTTGCCCTTCGAGGACGTGCTACACAGTCATCTATATACGTTAATGGTGATTATGGATACTTATCCATGGCTATAAATGCAATTGATGGGAACCAGGATTCTAATTTTCACCATGGATCATGTTCTATGACAAATAACGACTACTCTGCTTGGTGGAGAGTGGATTTACTAAAGCCCTATAAAATTTCTCATATAATAATTACCAATCGAGGGGACTGCTGTGGAGAAAGACTGAATGGAGGACAAATTCTAATCGGAAATTCAAATGAAAACAATGGGAATAACAATCCAAGGTATAAATGCGTTGAATGTTTAAGCTGTACAAAAAGTATGTGGATAGGACAATTTATTTAAATGCTGTAAATCTTTTTTTGAGGACCTACTAATACCAAAGACAAAAACTTGTATGCAACTAAGGGCCTCATTAAATTCCAAGTTTGTAATTACCTTCAAATAGTCCGTAAGCCTGCGGGCTTGAACATTTCAGCAGTTACAGAGCGATACAATTCAAACAGCCTGCAACTACATGGCCAAAATCTAAAACCGTAAACCATGCTTCCGTATGTAGCATTTCAGGGTGTGACCATGGTCACTTAAGCAAACCGGTAGGTACAGGTTTAGAAGGAGCCAATAGTAAAAGAGACCATCATCATTACGTCAGTAAAACATGGAGGTTAAACCACAATCAATTAGTGTTTTGAAGTCTGAGTTGCGATTGAGCCCGCATTCCAGAAATAATGCAATATGCAAAAATCTGTAAATGTACTATTCTAGTCCATGCGAGTTCAATTATATGTATTAACACTTTGATTGCCAGGATCGTTATAACATGGAAATTACACATTTTTGCTTGACAATTTGCGAGCTTAAGACTTTTGTGCAATTAATTCTAATGTCTTTCATCGCTTTTCCCGAATTTTGAAGTACAGTAGTGTGTTTATATTTGATTTTACAGTGCTAAGAACAGGTGTTTTAACCCCTTGCGGGTCCTCTATAGTACCCATAGGATTTTTGGCTACATTTCCCATTTATAGGTGTGAAAGCAATGATGGGCTAACAATATAATAGCAATTTGCGATTTTAGCGATTGTAAGATCAAAGGCTTAACTGGGTCAGAGTTACAATTTTGCCAGTTACTTTTCGGCTTCTAACCCGCAGATCAATTGCAGGTAGCTAAAAGAGGCCAATTTTATACCCGTAACTTTTGCGGGCTACATCACGGGCTTCAGTAACTCCAATTCAGACAATTTAATGAGGTTCCAGAGGTTAAACCGAAACCACTTAAACAAAAAACATATTTTACTAATATCAACAAGTTCCCAACTAGTTTGAATAATAGCAGATAAAAATACAAAGTAAAAATAAAAAAATAAACAAAAAAAATAATTTATTAATAATTTATAGTAACATATTTTGCATTTATTTTAGTTTTGTCACCATTGATCACATTCCAAATGGAGGCGCTCGGAACTTCCAATGCAATAATGTGGTGGGTCGGTATGTGAACATCATTTTACCTGGAAAATCTACCTATCTGCAGATTTGTGAAGTTCAGGTCTTTGGAATTCCTGCTGATAATTATTGTGATGTTTATAATTAATAGCAATAAATTATTATTGTTCATATTGATTTTATGTGTTTTATTTAGGGAGTCTGTACTGATACAAAGACCAAGTCCTATCACATACATAGTTCTCAGCAATACGGGTCATTGTTAACGCTTGCAGGCTCGCATAATGAGCAATGTGGGCCTGCCGCAGTTGCTGGCAAGGAACGCCGAAGGACGCTAAATCATTCACACTTGCGTACCACATACACATTTGCCCCCATTTTACAACACTAACTTACAGAATGTGTAAGTACACAGCTACACAAATGGTTTCCCCTCGCGCACGCAGCCTATTTACACTACACACTGCACACATTGCTGACACTTACACCTCAGCTCCACAACACTGCAAACCTACATTGTATGCTGCAGCAATATCAAAACAGATTGTCAGCTCTTCAGCACAATGCTTGCTGAAATTAAATTACAAATAGGTAAAGTATATTAATTTATGATTTCATTAATTAATTAAATATCAGGAAAAAAAAATATACAGAAAAAAAAAGACACCACAGTATCGCAATAAACGACAAAGACCTTCACCGCACACCTCACAAGTAGTGCCAACGGTGCTCATAGGACACAAAGTACACCAGGGTAGAGGCTTGCAATAAGCGCCAAAAGGAGATCAGCGCGGACCTTACAATAAGCGCAAAAGCTCCTCTAAAAACAAAATAAGCCACGACATGAGCGCCAAAGCCACTCAGCGCAAGGCTCGCAATGAGCACTGAATGGTCTCAGACGACCAAAACACTTACTCTCTGTGGCAAACAGCATTACCTGGCTTACAATTTTAATGCCGTCATTTTTTGATGGGCAAGTCGCTAGTTGAACATATAATACTGAGTGCATAACTCTGCCCGAAATGTCTCTAATTCAATTTTACTAGAAACACAACATATAATGCCATCAGAGCTCCAAGCTGCTGTCTCCCTGTCTGTCTATGTGTGTCTACTTAAATTGGTCTCTACATATAACATTATTATTACTGTGGTCAAGCTAAACCAGATGCTAAGTGTTTTTTCTACATGTTAAGTTTATTAAAAGTGCTACATTATTAAGGCTTATATAATTGCAATAATCCAAGACCGCCTGTGTATGTTCTTGAGTAGGTTTATTCAAGAAAGGCAGCTCTAAAGAAATATCAAGTTGCCACATCCCTGTGAAAGTCTATGGTAACCACCAAGAGTGAAGAATGGTCACTTGGTGCAGATGGTTTCTCAAGTCTACCGGTGGTTCCCAATTCTGTTATTCAAACAGACCAGGATTTGAGAAAACTTGTAATCATTAATTTCTCTAATTTACGCAGAGTGTGGTTAGGTCAGATAGGCATTTCATCATATCTTGGCTTTTGGAATGTGGTGAAGATAAGGGTTAGAGACAGCTAAGTAAAAAATTCTACAATGACCATAATTAAATTAATAATTTAACATACATTTTGTTAGTAGAAATTAAGCAGTTTTTTTGAAGTGCAAAACCTCACCATTAAATTGTTTATGAAATTATTTGTCTGACTTTCCACAATTGAACCCTTCAGGTGTAAGACCATGCAAATTTATAAAATATAGCTTAAATCCAAAGACGAATGTGAGTCTTCTTATCACTCTCCTCCAGCTCTATAGTCCTCTCATCCAGCTCTATAAAACTCTCATCCCATTCTAATAACACTCTCCCAACTTTGTTCTCCCAGGATTCCCAGAACCTCACCAATTCCCTGTCTGTTGTGCTCCCCAAACTCTCTAACATGTCTTTCACTCCCCACTCAACTCTCTCCTTCTCTCTGTCCCTGAATCTGTCACTAAGCTCTGCTCTCCCCAGATGTCTCAGATCTTTGCTCCCTCTTTCTGTCCTTTTATTTATATTGCCTATATAGTTGTCGTCACGCTTTGCGAGTCTTGCAAAGCAAGACGAGCCGTCAACCTCGAGCCTTGCAAAGCGAGGCGAGCAGTTGAGGCATGCAGGACTTAGGCTACAATGAGTGCCAAAGGCACTCTTTTCATTGCAAGCCTCGTCAAGTGAGGCAAGCAGTTGAAGCACGCTAATTGCAGGTGTGGACACGTGGGACTTAGCTGACACTCATCCCGCGGCACCTGGACTTAGCGATGGGCGCAAAATTACGGCCCATATTGTTTTGGAAGGATAAAAATAATCCCATTATGTAATATCTGTTCCTGTCCAAATCATCCATCTGTTGGCCATGTGTGCACACAGAGACAAGAATTTACACAGACCCAAAAGTTCTGGTATAAAACTTCTTGTATTCTTCCCAACGAACGAACCCCCCCAAATACAACATAGGAACTTATATAATATAAGTTGATCAGATATAACAATCATACGACTCATTGTTAGACAGTGAGTGAGTTATTGATTGGTTGACAAGGTAGGAAGGGTCCTTCCATATTTGGTCTTGGATGTTGATGTCATTATGGTCAGTTTATGTGAAGCTTCTGATTGGCTCTGGAAGGTGGCGGGGCTCATATCCTTATTTGGTCCCGGATATGAATGTCATCTTAGGACTCCCAGGATATGACTCAGTAGCCATCTTAGGACTCCCAGAATTCAGCTCAGTAGCCATCTTAGGACTCTCAGGATAAAGAATAAAAGTAATTAGTGCCTTATCTTATGATATATTCTAAGGAAAGGAATGCAGCATGGACATAAAATACATTTTCATGAATTTCGTCCACAACAGTCCCCCCTAAAATGTTATAGTATGTTACATACTACACTTATATTCTATTCTTGTAGATATGACAGGTTAGATGTATTATATCTTCCTCTTCTAGAGAGTACTACATAAAATGTCTGTGTAAAGATATAGGTTTTTTCTTAGTAAAACATATTAATTAAGGTATAAAGTCATATAAACAGCATATAAATAGTAACAGTCCCCCCTAGAGACTATGTGTACAACTGTCCCTGTGTATGAGATGTATGAATGTAAGAAAGCCCTAGCACATCTGCACCAATGAACGCCCGTTCTTCTTTGTACGTTAGAGTTGCCATGGCTTGTCCATGACCCCTCTTGCCACTGTCATAGGCGAGTCAGATGCTATCCTATACCCCTTGTTTCAGGAACATGTGGGATAAGGGGTTTATGTAGAACTTTCATTTCTAGACAAAATAGACCGTAACATCTTATGTGACTCATCACAGTCATCTTCATAAATTTCTTGGTGCACAAAGGTTGGTGTGACTCTAGTAACTGACTTCTTTAAATATGTTCGGACACAGGGGATAATACAACAGGTAACAAATGCAAGAATTATCAGTATTGAAAGAAAGACAATTCCAACCTGTGACAATACCTTCTGCCAGTTATTCATCCACCCAAACCATTTATCCCAATAGTCTGTGGTTCCAGAACTCTCCTTCAATTCTTGTGCCAAGTTGTTTTGTTCTTTAATGGCTAAAGTAATCTTACCGTTTGGACCCATATTATCAGGTATGTAGGTGCAGCAGTTGCCAGTGTCGGGGAGCATTTTACACTCCCCCCTTTTTAGCAAGGATCATGTCTAGTGCCATTCTAGTTTGGAAGGCCATGTGTGATGTGGCCTTCAATTGTTTTGCAACTCCTTGCAGAGCGTCTCTTGTGTAATCCACAAACCTTTGTTGGTTATAATATATATAATTGATTCAAGCAACATTTTTATTTACACCAATCATTGGTATCAGTGATTCAAAACCTGCTGCTATCTGGTTTTAGGCCTTAAACTCAATAGGCACCCCTCTTGGGACTCCAATAGAGTCTATGCACACATGGGGGTCAAAGCTACCTTGTGGGGGAGAGACCTTTCTTTTGTGTCTAGATGTTGTCAGTAGGGTGTGTGGTGAGGTATCAGCTTGGATGGGCACTATGTGCACTGGCATTATGACCTTTGCCAGGGTACACTCACTATACCAGATACCCTCTAGTCTTGATCTGAGCTTCATGTCCCCACATATCCAATATATGTCTCCCAATGTTTGTGTCTGCTCTGTAAACTGTGAAGCCAATACAATATATAATGCAGAACCCTTGCTTAAACCTCTTTAGGTTTCTCCCTTGAGGTGTACTCCTTGTATAGCATGTGTAATTACCTGGGTATATGGTTATACCATTCACCTGGATGTAGATTGTCAGTTATAATGGGATACCTGTTCTCCCATTGTTAACAATTTAGATCTTTTAGTCTGGGTAGTTTTATAAAGACTTAAGAAACACTTTTCTTCCTTCATAGTTACCATAAGTGGAACAGTGCCTAGGTGAGGTCTGGCACTTGCACAAACATAACAATTCATCTTATTATGTGACTCTACGTTATATTTCATCCATTCCAGCCATAAGTGGAGGTCTGTATACAAGTCTCATTTGCTAGGGTTTCTTCGTACGTAGGTTCACTGATATCAGTCGTTTGGGGTAATGCCTGTGTAATGATATGGAATCACAAGGTTGTGGAGACCAGCAGCCAAGGTCAGCAATAATCCAGTTCAGCAATTTGTAGGTGAAGCAGGAACAAGATTTATTGAAGTGATCAGAAACCACACAATAATCTGGCAAGGTACATTTGACAGGAAGTGCCTTATATAGGCTAAGGACCAGACACCTGACCAGACACAGCTGAAGAGACTTAGGTACTGATACTATTGCTAGCAGAGTCAAGCTTATCAGATCTCAATGAAATTCACAAAAGGCAGGCTGGCGCAGTGGTAGGGAAGAGGTATAGCAGCCTGGGGACCAGGGTTCAAAACCCAGCAGAGTCAATTCCTCACAGCCTGAGTGTGTTGTACTTGCATTAGTCCTTCTGATATGAGTGGTGCATTTAGATCTCTGAGCAAAAATTTACCAATCCGTCCTTTTGCTTCTCCTCTAACCCAGCCACCCATTAGGTATGTACCTGTGTCTGTGGGTCTGGGGTTCTTGATAGTCAGAGTAAGTAGCATGTTAGCTCCAGTCTTGCCATTTGGCGAGCATTTGCCTGGCTTTATTAGAGTCATACGTTCAAGTAAAGGGCTTCCACTCAAATCTGTTCTATCTGAGGCACTCTGTGGTCTGTAGCCCCAAGCTGTCCCAGTGTTCCATCCTACAGCTTCCCAATGACTACAATCTTTTCCCCAAGTATGGTCTGTAACACATATGTATATAGATGTGCTGTGAGTATCTTCGTACAAGTTACATTGTTGAGTCACGCTTAGCTGTTGGCAACATACAACATGACAATAATCAAAGGAGAATGTGATCATATGTGTTTTAGATGGATTGCACCAAAATGTAATACCATCTTTCTTCTCACTAATAAATGCAGAAGGTTCTACTTTAGTTAAGAACAGACAGGAAAGGATATGTGTTATGATCATCATGATGTTGGTTGCTATGGGTCTGGTGCTGAATTTTTTTATTTTTTTTTGCAATGAGATGCGTGGATCCAAGTAGGCCGTCCTTCAAGTTTAACTGACGGTGTAGCAATTAAAGGAACTTGAAAGGGACCATCATATCTGGATTCCAGAGGATTCTTTCTCACAAATCTCTTGATCAGGACCCAATCTCCAGGAAGTAGTTAATGATTACCAGTGTCTACTTCCAGATCTGGAATAGAAGAAAACACTTGTGCATGTATTTTAGTCAGTGCTTGAGATAAAGCAATCACATAATCAATAAATACATCAGATTTAAATTTCAGTTGCTGAGGATAATAACACCCTAATCTAGGAGCAGACCCAAATAGGATCTCGTGAGGGGACAGAGAAATCTTCCCTCCAGGGTTGTACCCCACGCTTAACAGTGCTATAAGGAGACTTTCTGGCCATGAGATACCAGTTTCTTGTGCTATTTCAGCTACTGGTTTTAACTTCACCATAACTGGTGAAACCCTAAGGTGTCCAACTTTGTTACAATTAAAACACTTTCTTGTTTTTGTTGGCTCTGTCTCCTCCTGCTCAGAAGACACCATAATGTGTGTAGTCTCCTTATTACCTTGTGAGAACTCAAGCCCTTTTTGCTACTAATAACAAAGTCTCTAATGGCAACACCTTGTATTCAGGACGAGATGTTAATAAATCTTTCCTGATGGATTCTCTTCAATCCCTCCACAAAGGCTGCTCCTAGCATCTGAGACTCGTGTCTGGAATGATATATTACCACTGACTGTTTTATCCTGTGTAATATCTGACAAATTAATAGCCTGATTTGCTATTTCATCCGTAGCGCATGCTATTATTAACTCGCAGAATTCTATATCAGCGTTGCAGACAGGCATGCAGGAGTTAACTACATGAGCAGAGACTAGCAGGGGGAGTCGCTCACAGAGAATCTAGAAAAAACAGTGTATGAGACAGAAATTGTCTCGGAGTAACTTTCTGAAAACATCCTAAAGTAACGTTGCGTTTACTTTTTCTTTCGCATACTTCTTATTCCATAGTAAAGCTTAATGAAACATTGAATGTCTCCTATATCTTCCTTTTAATAAAGATTAATATTGCCAAGGAGTAGTGGATACAGGGCACTGACTCCAGCAGTAGTGGTATAGTAGGTGTTGTTTACCTTTAAGATGGGGTATAGAGGCGTGTCATGTTTTTGTTCCACAAACCACTATCTTGTAGCAACCTTTGGTTCCCACCCAGAACCAGCCACCATTCTTCTGCCTGCAATCTCCCTTCTTCTCAATTCCACTCAATGATACAGACAGACATATTTTCACATAAAAACTAACACACACACAGAGAAGGTGGGAGGAGTAAGAGGAGTGGTCTGCTATGCTAATTGTGAGGGGGCGCCAGTCCCTCCCACATTTTATCAAAATGCAGACTAGTCACCTCCCTTTCGAAAGAGTAAAGTATCGAGTAAAGTTACAAACACACAGAAACTTCAGACAAAATATTTCAAAAGAATACACGCATATACATACATATATGTATATATATATATATATATATATATATATATATATATATATATATATATATATATATTAGGAAAAGGCGGGATTTCCACCAGCATAGTCTATTGGAAAAATGGAATGCAACAAAGAGAGAAAGGGGACTGGGTGAATGTGCTCATGCGTAAAAATAGTTGCTGAAAAATATGGAAATGGGAAAAAGAAAAGCGGCAACTAATAATGTACAAATGGGAAACACAATAATGCCAAATGCTAAGAGAAGGGAGAAAAATAAAGACCAACAGCTCATACGGTTTGACCACAAGATTGTAGAAGTGTTACAATCAAGAAAAAAGGTCAAGGACATACCAAATCATCGCTGAACGAGTCAGATAATAGCAAAGGAAGTAAAACTTAACCTTTAATAAATATGTGTAAAAAATAAATGTAAAGTATAAAAAAAAACAGTAAAAAAGTGTGTCATAAAACAGACACACAAAACCTAAGTGTGGTAATGCTGCGGTGCTCAAAGGAAGGCAAGGGAAAATGAATGTCCTAAATGACTAAAATAAGGCAAATAAAGGACCCCAATGCCTTAAGGGGAGACAAGGGACATGCACAACAGTGGGTACATACAGACACAGTCGTGTCAAAAGTCGTGAGGCAAAGTGTGTATAAATCCACTGGAAAGAAACACACAAATGTAACTCACTGTTGTGGAGGTCCCAGGTCTCTGTTCCCGAAATATGCCGGTTGAGGGCTTAGCAGTCTCACACACTGCGCGCCGCTTGCTGGCGTACCATAGCGCTGCGTCACTCGTCAGTGACGTGTTCGCGTATTGCTCGTGACCGGCGCCAACCAGATGTGCGCGTACCTACGCTCAAACGTGACCTGGCTTGTCAGGGCCGATAAAATGATCGCGCATGCGCTTACTGAGTCACCCAACGCGCGTTTCGCACCAGTTTGCTTCTACTGGGGCTGTATTGCTAGGAATTCCACCTGCTTTATGTACCTAAGCAGCGATTTCATTAACCCCTCATGTGTCATATATATCCTTAAAGGAGAAGACGAAGAAATATAAGGTTGGAGAAAAACAAACAGCCGTCGGCTGTAGCATACAGAATTGTTACTGTGTAATATATTGGTGGCTAAATGTCAATAAAAAATACAAATAGATACACCAGATAAGAGTAAAACGTAATGATGTGACTAATGAGAATGGAAGTAAAATGTACAGAACTGAGTGAAAACTGATACATGGTGATAGCAAGGTAAAAGAAAAGTAAGAATCAATATGTATAATAAGTAACTAGTAATAAAAATGCACTAAGGAAAAAGGAGGGTAAGGGGAAACCAATGGTGTGGGAGGGATTGATAAACTGCCACAGACCACATACTGGCCTAGTGATACAAAATAATGATGAAACACTAGGTAAAGAACAAAAACGTGAAAAGATATATGAGTGGAAACTAGGCAATCAGAAAAATTGAGCATCAAATATCCCTTGGAGACAACATGAATCAGTATACAGAGCATGTCCAGATTTGGTTAAGATACATAGACGATCTTTTAATACTATGGGATGGCTCCAAATAACTTTTGGACGAAAATATGCAAAAACTTAATGATAACAACCTTAATCTTAAATTAACATATCAAATGGATATGAATAAAGTAGATTTTCTTGACATTACCATATTTCGAGGATCCAATAGTCAAATTTCAACAGACCTATTTCGCAAAGAAACTGCTACAAACAGTCTACTACACAATGAAAGTTTTCACCTCCCTTCAAAAAAAAAAGTATACCATTTGGGGAATTTGTCCGTCTAAGGCGTAATTGCTCTCAAGTTGAAATTTTCAATAAAAGGGCACAAGAATTACGCAGTCGCCTCAAACTAAGAGGATACAGCAATAGACACATTAAGAAGGCTTACCATCGTGTCCTTTACTTAGTTAGAGACACTTTATTAACCCCTAAACCCAAGAAACCTGTGGACGACAAAATTAGATTTATTGGATCCTATCATGCTCAATGGAAGCAAACCCTTAGTATACTGCATAAACATCTTCATATCCTGAGGACTGATGAAGATCTTAAGCTTTGGTTCAAAGATGGAATCCGAGCAAGTTGGAAACGATCTCCCTCTTTGGGGGACATGTTAGTATCAAGTCATTTTATCAAAGAGCAGACCAACAAAAAGGATAGGATTAAGAGCAACTATCGCTGTGCACACTGCAGCATTTGTTCACATGTTAAAAATGTGACAACTTTTTATGACAATTTTGGACATAAACACTCTGTTCCACAAATTTTCAGTTGTAGCTCCAAACAAATCATATATGTTTTGGAATGCCCTTGTAAACCATCTAAAAAGTACGTGGGCATGACCACCCGCGAGATGCGTAAACGTTTGGGCGAACACATTCGCAATATCAAAAACAGTAGGAAAGACCTGGAAAACTTTAAGAAATTGACATCGGTCGCTAGACACTTCTTCCAATTCCATAAGTCTGATCCTACAAAATTGCAATGTTGGATGATCCAACAAATTTTGCTTGGCATAAAAGGAGGCAATTTGGAAAATGCCCTTTTAAAAGCAGAAAGCAAATGGATTTTCCTTCTAAACACTATGGCTCCGTCAGGTCTCAATGAGGCAATTAATTATACTGTATTTTTATAAATTATTCCCTTTCATCATTTAATTTTTTTCTGATTGCCTAGTTTCCACTCATATATCTTTTCACGTTTTTGTTCTTTACCTAGTGTTTTATCATTATTTTGTATCACTAGGCCAGTATGTGGTCTGTGGCAGTTTATCAATCCCTCCCACATCATTGGTTTCCCCTTACCCTCCCTTTTTCCTTAGTGCATTTTTATTACTAGTTACTTATTATACATATTGATTCTTACTTTTCTTTTACCTTGCTATCACCATGTATCAGTTTTCACTCAGTTCTGTACATTTTACTTCCATTCTCATTAGTCACATCATTACGTTTTACTCTTATCTGGTGTATCTATTTGTATTTTTTATTGACATTTAGCCACAGATATATTACACAGTAACAATTATGTATGTTACAGCCGACGGCTGTTTGTTTTTCTCCAACCTTATATTTCTTCGCCTTCTCCTTTAAAGATATATATGACACATGAGGGGTTAATGAAATCGCTGCTAAGGTACATAAAGCAGGTGGAATTCCTAGCAATACAGCCCCAGTAGAAGCAATCTGGTGCGAAACGCGCATTGGGCGACTCAGTAAGCGCATGCGCAAATTATTTTTCGGCCCTGACAGGCCAGGTCGCGTTTGAGCGCTGGTTCGCGCACGTCTGGTTGGCGCCGGTCACGAGCAATACGCGAACACGTCACTGACGAGTGACGCAGCGCTGTGGTACGCCAGCAAGCGGCGCGCAGTGTGTGAGACTGCTAAGCCCTCAACCGGCATATTTCGGGAACAGAGACCTAGGACCTCCACAACAGTGAGTTACATTTGTGTTTTTCTTTCCAGTGGATTTATACACACTTTGCCTCACAACTTTTGACACGACTGTGTCTGTATGTACCCACTGTTGTGCATGTCCCTTGTCTCCCCTTAAGGCATTGGGGTCCTTTATTTGCCTTATTTTAGTCATTTAGGACATTCATTTTCCCTTGCCTTCCTTTGAGCACCGCAGCGTTACCACACTTAGGTTTTGTGTGTCTGTTTTATAACACACTTTTTTACTGTTTTCTTTTATACTTTACATTTATTTTTTACACATATTTATTAAAGGTTAAGTTTTACTTCCTTTGCTATTATCTTACTCGTTCAGCGATGATTTGGTATGTCCTTGACCTTTTTTCTTGATTGTAACACTTTTACAATCTTGTGGTCAAACCGAATGAGCTGTTGGTCTTTATTTTTCTCCCTTCTCTTAGCATTTGGCATTATTGTGTTTCTCATATGTACATTATAAGTTGCCGCTTTTCTTTTTCCCATTTCCATATATATATATATATATATATATATATATATATATATATATATATATATATATATACTCACAAACACACAGAAATATGCAAACTGTTACATGCAATGCATTCAAACAAAATAATCTCCCATTACATTGTAGATCTTATGGAGATTTCTTTCTCGGTTCAATAATCCGAAAACCCAACATACCTGTCTAAGGTGTGTTCATTGACACCCCTGATGATTGTTACGTTGTTGTGTTTGTTACATAACCAATTCTCAGTCTGCGTCATATATATACTGTACGTTTAAAATCCTAAGATACTGTTTCCTTTGAGGTGCGGTCTCAAAGTCTAACTCCGTGTATATATCTTGAACTATTTACTTTTTAAATCAATCTCCTCCCGGAACACACCTACTTTCACACAAACATTTAATTCACGTCAAAATCTAACAACATCATGAAAACATGAATAGAAACATGACAGTTATTTCACTTACTGTACAAAATTCATACGACCTTAAGCATTGGCATAGAAAGAATTCTCTTAACTAAGATACGTCCTTAAAAGAATTAACGAGATGGGAGGGGGAGGAATTTCTCCTTTTCGCAGCCTGTGTGTTGACCTTGACTGTCACAGCTGCAGAAAATCAGCTTTCAGCTTCAGTGTACAGGGAGATAAATTCTAAACTACATTTCTCATTAAAATATGCATCACAACCAGCAATAACAGATCACAGTAATATTTATCAATTTCTGCAGAAAATTTCTGACTCTTAAAATATTGCAGTCCAAAATCTCACACCGTCGTGTGCTAAAATTGACGCCTTCAGAGAGTTATTGTGCTATTCGGACACAATAAATCTGTCCCTGAAGTATGCATCCCACATACATGCCCTTACCCCTTAGTGTGTGATAGATATCTTCCGGGGTCATCACGCTACCAAGGCACGAACATAATGACCCCCAAGAGATACTTGGCTATCCAACATGCATAGACCCTCCTAAAGAAAGGTATGCATATGTACGTCTGTACGTACGGCTATTTCAGGGCTATAGTGTTATTCGGACACTACCCAATCCGTCCATGGAGCCTGCCGCATGCAAACATGTATGTCTTTGACCACAATATCTAAGAAATCACAATCACTCGACCCACACTCTCAACAGTCATACACAGGTAACAGATATTATTCAGTACAGATATTTCTTCAAGGTAGACCCTGGGAAAGCAATTTATCTGTACTTTTGGTGCCTTCAGTAGCAGCCCAAGACAAAGTGGCAGAACTATAGCAGCATTATTCATATATAAGCAAGGTTTTTAAAACATTAAACATTACCATATATTAGAGTTGAGTTGATCAGGCTCCTTTATGCCACCATAGATCGTCCCAAAGTCTTCATCTTGCCATCAATTTTTAAAAGATTCCCCTGTGCCTTTAGAGCTTCCCCCCCCCCAAACATCAGTGAGCCACCACTATGCTTCACAGTGGGGATGGTATTCTTTTCACTATAGGCCTTGTTGACCCCTCTCCAAACATAGCGGTTATGCTTGTGACCATAAAGTTCTATTTTGGTCTCGTCACTTCCAATTACAGTGTGCCAGTAGCTGCAAGGCCTGTCAATGTGTTGTCGGGCATATTGTAACCAGGTTTTTTTGTGGCATTGGTGCAGTAAAGGCTTCTTTCTGGCAACTCGACAATGCAGCTCATTTTTGTTTAAGTAGCCTCGTATTGTGCTCCTTGAAACAACCACACTGTCATTTTCCAGAGCAGCCTGTATTTCTCCCGAGGTTACTTGTGGGTTTTTCTTTGTATTCCGAACAATTCTTCTGGCAGTTGTGGCTGAAATCTTTCTTGGTCTACCTGACCTTGGCTTGGTATCAAGGGATCCCCAAATGTTCCACTTCTTAATAAGTGATTGAACAGTACTGGCTGACATTTCCAAGACTTTGGATATCTTATTATATCCATTTCCATCTTTATAAAGTTCCTATTACCTTGTTACGCAGATCTTTGGACAGTTCTTTTCTGCTCCCCGTGGCTCGGTATCTAGCCTGCTCAGTGCATCCACTTGAGAGCTAACAAACTCATTGACTATTTATACACAGACACTAATTACAATTTAAAAATCCACAGGTGTGGGAAATTCACCTTTAATTGCCATTTAACCTGTGTGTGTCCCTTTTGTGTGTGTGTAACAAGGCCAAACATTCAAGGGTATGTAAACTTTTGATCAGGGCCATTTGGGTGACTTCTGTTATCATTATGATTTAAAAAGGAGCCAAACAACTATGTGATAATAAATGGCTTCATATGATCAGTATCCTTCAATAAAAATAAAAAAAATTTGCATGATCAGTCATATTTTCAAAATAAATGCCAACATTTCACAATTTCTGCCAGGTTATACAAACCTTTGAGCACAGCTGTATGCTGTCTCCCTCCTTTCTTACACAGTACTCACACTTGATTCAGCCTCTGCTGCAGTTTCTCTACACTGACACCTGCTGATTTTAACAAATAACTTTAACAAATAAATGCAGCAGATTGGACTTAAATACACTTGGGAGACATTTACAACTACATAATTATGTTGTACTCCTGTCAGAAAGGTGTCCATAGACAGATGCCTAGTCTCCCTAGAGGTAAATCCAGCCATATCAGAGATGTCATGTTAGGTGAACATGCAGGGCTGCTCTTGTGAAGCGGGTATCAGGCACACCACTATGAGGTCCTGCCAGATTCTAGGTTAGATTCTAAGTAGCCAAACTCTAACAGTGCTAGAATCTATACGCCAATCTGTATGATATGAAAAATATGTTTTGTTGCTAGGGAATAGTACACATTGGCATACATACATATTCTGTAGAACTGCACCCCAGGATTCCATTTTACCCCTGGACTTTAGGAGAAACAGGGGCAACTCTGGAAAGTAGGACATGGTAAGAGCTACAAAATGGTTATTCTTTCAATAAATGTGAAATTTTCGTTCAAAAGGGCGACGGGGGGGATTTATCCTGAAAAAAAGGACTGTCCCCCGCTGCTGTGCTTAGTCTAAATACAGAGGTTGGCAACACACAAATGTCAGAGAACATAGAAATAGTTTATGCAGAGGACTGTCTTATTTTTTTATGTATTCTACATATTTGTGTATAATGAATGTACATGTCTGAGTGTTTACATATTTGAATTAAATAAACATATGTATGTTAAAAAATCTATATGTTTATGTGTGTGTTTTTGCCAAAATAATGGAAATGTATAGAAAGCAAACATAAATAAAGAAACCACCTAAATTAAAAGTCATGCATAAAAACATAAAAACTACAATATGCTGTCCCAATAATATATAAATCCATACCAGTATATTTCTGAGTATACATTTCTCTTCCCATTTAGAAAAGTGTTATGTGCAGAAGAAAAATTTATTGAAAACATTTATCAAAAATGACGTTCAAAATAACACATACTATTGTTTCTAAATTTATAGTTAGTTAAAAACGTCTTAATTGGGCAAATTAGGCTGCCCAGATTAAACCTGTTTTATATTGGTGCAATATACTTGTCACGTTACTGTGATTTATTAGCACATTATGGACCTCATGAAATTCCACTCCTGCAGTTGCCATCATACAAAAAAACAAAAAAACTAAGTCAGAGATGCTCATCAGAGAACAAACCAACCTTAATAGGCTAGTTCTATAGCCATGATAAGCCACTCTGAGAGCAACCTCTTTTAGCCACTTGTGCCCTTTACAGGGAGAAATATCCTGTAGTATATCAGTCTGGTCCCACTCAAAAGAGTGACCCAGCCCCAAAATACCAGGCAATTCTACCCTGAACAGGATACCCCGGGTCCAGCAAGACAGGCTCATTAGGTGGAGATGCTAGCCATCATGTGACAGATACTGGACTGCCTCCAGGAGAGCCAGACCCGCATATCTCCAATCACGCGGAGGTCATGAGCAGCCTTGCCAGGCAAAATAGGGAGGAGAGGAGACACCACCTAATAACAGAATCAAAACTTGTCAGGCTGCTAAGGATGGGGGCGGACCAGAGCGCAATCCCGAAAGTGACTGCAAATGCCATGTGCCGCACTCTGGTTCCAAGCCCCACCTTCTCCACCTTGGAGGCCTCCCCTGCGCACCAGCCACCTGGCTGCTCCTCTCCTCCCCCCATGCCTCCGCCACCAGCCCCGCCACTGCAGTTGCCGCTGCATCCTTGGGGGATGCCTCCCCTGCCCGCGACCACTACCAGTGAGATGGCGGTCGCCCACAGGGATTTGGGCCTTGATGCAAGGCAGAGGAGGATGTAGGGCCGCACATATTTTTGTGCCTTCTCAACAGCACTCCTCAGTGACCATCTATTGGTCCAAATTTTAACGTAATCTAGCCTGGCTACAAAGTATAGGATCATGGCCTATATGGTGGTGATATTTTGTACGCAGATGGCTACCTCCCATCACATGATCCATGAAACTCTTCTCTGTAGACACGACACGTAGGGTTCTGTTGAGAAAAGATGCTGCAGTTCCTATCTTTTTGTAAGGCCTTATTTTGCAGGCTATTATTTTCTTTTTTGTTTTAGGCACAATCCAGGTCCATGAAGGCCTCTTCTGCATCTGCAAGCAGTATCAAATAGTGCCTCTTCGGTAGATATAGAACCCAATGGCATGTTAATGAAAGCCAGCATTAATAGTGAAGCATGTGATCCTCTCCTCAATACCAGTATAAGAACAGATCTTTGGTCTGATATAAGTAACAGTGAATCTGGCTGCTGACCTTTGTGTCCTCTCCGTATTAATGGGTATTTTTCCTGTATTCCTGATATCATGAGTATCCTTTAACACATGCTAATAGCTGAATAGCTGATGGATGTGATATCAATGTTGATTAACAATATCATATTGCGAAGGTAATAGTACACCCGGACCACTGACGCTGGTCACAGCAAAGCATTTATTGTGAGATGACACATCACTATTAATGGTCATGGCCAGTGAGATATCCCAAGAACTAGCTAATAGTTAGTAATGCTAGCAGATGGAAATCGGGTGAGTTGGTATATTGTTAAAGTTACAGTATTTAGCACTGCACTGTACATGCATGTTTTTTCCATTGCCGTTGCTTTTCTGCCTGTAACCCGCAGATCAGTTGCGGGTAGCTAAAATATGCCAATTTAATACCAGTAACTTTTGCGGGCTACATTGTGGGCTACATTAATTGCGATTTTGACAATTTAATAGGGCCCTATATTTTTATTGGCTACATGTGGGAATGGAATCACGGGATTATTATGTATATGCAAGGCTGATATTTATTTTTATTACTTTTTCTGCTTAACTGTACATCTTGTTTGATATACTGTGACAAATAAATATATTTTATTATGGAAATGTTTTAAGGAGTGGAAAATACACAAGTGGAGACAAGAGTTGGGAACTTGGCTTTTTCATTAGTACTGACCAAAAACATTTCTGATTGTAGCCATGTCTGAATGTGGAGCATCAGAGATAGTCTAAAGTGGAAGGAAACTGCAATGCAAGTCAGACTAAGCTCAGTTCTCTAATATCTTAAAAAGATGACAGTGGATCCAGTGGATATAGGTACTACCTCCATCATGGCTCACAGCATTCTGCTCTTAACGGGCTCTACTCTCTTCCTTAAAATTACCACCCCTTCTGGAGAGCTACAAATTTGCCAATTGTATCCAGCAATCACTGATATCAGATATCTCCACCTGCATGTAGCTACCATGAGCTCCTCACTTTCTTTAAGATCTTATCTCCACCCTACCTTCCGAACAAAAATGGCCATGTGGTCACAAATCTCCTTGTCATCTCTTTTCACTCTTACTCCATCTATCCCTAAATCCTGGTCCATCTCCCATGCCTACATCCAACCACAGCTATTCCAAAATATCATGAGTCAAAGGAACTACATTAATCATAACCTGCCACCCATTCCAAGTTTGCCTTCTTTTTGCTTTAATTTCTAAGTCTTTTAAACCCCCAAATGTCAAAGACATTAAATTAGCATACTCGCCAGAGAGTTTTTCCAGCAGCAAGCATGTTACTGTGGTGGTCGTCATGTGTTGGATTATGGTAGTGGGATCTGAGAATACGCCGATCAGCTTAAAGTATGTTTTATATTTATTTTGATTTGTAGCTGTTCCATTTGTGGGGGATAGGGAGCAGTATAATCGACCCTATCATAATCTGTTACTCCTTAAATTCCACCTCATTCTCTCTTCCCCAACCGTATCTGCCTGCTCTGCAATCTAATCTGTCCCCAAAGCCGCCATCAAACCCCCATCCTCTCAAGCTTATCCATATTTTGGAGAGCTTTGGGGGCTCCCTGCCATAGAACTGTGCATTTTCTTTGTTGTGTAGGGGGGCGATCAGAGCAGTCAATGCCAGGAGTTTGAAAGGATGGGGCATGAGAGGGAAATTTGTTGGTGGGGCATGAGAGGGGTAGACTTGAGTGAGAGAGGAATTGGAGGGAGTGAGATGAGGGGAGGGGGATATTTGAAGGAAGAGGAAGTAGGAAGAAAATTAAGGGCAATGAGGGGTGATTTGAGTTAAAGGTGGATGAGAGGGGGATATTGGGGAAAGGGATGATTTTTTTTCACATACAAACAGGAAAACACATATACTAAAAGATAACTAATGGCTAAAATATAGCTAACTGAATTTGTATTATATATATAAATGTATTAGTGTACATGAACTGTGTATTGTGATACATTACTAATGAGTGTACCAGTGCTCTTGACAAGTAAATTGTAATATTTTATTAATATACAGTATCTCACAAAGATCTAAACCCTATTGAGCATCTGTGGGGCATCCTCAAACAGAAGGTGGCGGAGCTCAAGGTCGCTAACATCCACCAGCTCTGTGATGTCATCATGGAGGAGTGGAAGAGGACTCCAGTGGCAACCTGTGAAGCTCTGGTGAACTCCATGCCCATGAGGGTTAAGACAATGCTGGAAAATAATGGTGGCCACACAAAATATTGGCACTTTGGGCCCAATTTGGACATTTCCACCTAGGGGTGTAATCACTTTTGTTGCCAACGGTTTAGACATTAATGGCTGTGTGTTGAGTTATTTTGAGGGGACAGCAAATTTACACAGTTATACAGGCTGTACACTTACTACTTTACATTGTAGCTGAGGGTCATTTCTTCAGTGTTGTCACATGAAAAGATATAATAAAATGTTTACAAAAATTTGAGGGGTGTAGTCACTTTTGTGAAATACTCTAACTGTAATAGTATATGTGACCTGAGTATTGTGATTTAGTATTGATATGAATGCACCAGTGCATGTCATCTGAGTATTTTGATGTAGTATTAATATACTCAGATTGTTAGTATATTATAAAGTATTGATATGACTGTACCAATGACTAGGACATTTATATAGTGGTGTAAAACTTATATGGCTTTACAAGAACCAGTAAACTGAGCATAGTGATGTAGTATTAATGTGACTGTACCAGTGCCCTTTAGCTGTGTATAGTGGTGTAGCGTTGATGTGGCTGTTGCTCATGACCTGAGAATAGTGGGGTAGTATTGATAAGTCTGTACCAGTGCCCTAAAGCAGTTTAAAGTGATGTAGTATTGATGTAGCTGTACTAGTGCCCACTACCCCGGTATAATGATGTAGTGGTTAGGAATTTATGCTTTCACCGCTACAACCAGGGTTCAATTCCAGTCAGGTAACAAATAAGTCACCCCACCCTGAAGCCAAGCAAGGTTGGGCCTAGTCAATAATTGGATGGGAGACCACCTAGGAATATCAGGAGCTGTATGCTGTGGCCCACTGGAGATAGAACTGGCAACCCACTCCAGTATCTCTGCCATGAAAACCAAGTCGATCAGCATGACAATGGACATAAAGAGATGTGCCTGTTGTGTTATGGTCCATGAGGCCACGGAAAGTCGGAAACGATAATACGACTCAAAATAAAACAATGTATGTGCTACACGTGAACTGTGTATTGTCGTGTAGTATTAATGTGCATGTACCAGTGTCCAAGAGCTGTGTATAGTCATGTATTATTGATGTGGCTGCACAAGTGGCCATGACCTGAGTATATTATTATTGCTCTTTATTTAAGAATGCCAGAATTTTCCGTGGCACTTTTTACAAAGTACAGTGATATAGTATTGTTGTGACTATATCAGTTCTCATGAGCCTTGTTTAGTCGTATAGTATTGTTATTGCTGTAGTGATGTAGTATTAATATGGATGTACTAGAGTGTTGTAGTTTTGATGTAGTATTTATGTGACTTTACCAGTACCCATAACTTGGGCATAGTGATGTAGTATTGATATGAAAGCACCAGTATGTGGGACCAGAGTACTTTGATTTATTACTAGAGCTTGTGACATGAGTATATCGATGTAGTATTATGATGGCTGTAGAATAGCAAGTAAACTGTATATAGTGATATCATATTTATAAGGTTTTACCAGAACAAGTAACCTGAGCATAGTGATGAGGTATCAATGTGGCTGTAACAGTGCCAATGACCTGAGTATAGTGATGTAGTATTGATGTGGCTGCACCTGAGGCCATGACTTGAGCATATTTTTATTACTCTTTATAAAGCTCCAGCTTTTTCTGTAGCACTTTTGGGGGGCTCCCTGCCATAGAACTGTGCATTTTCTTTGTTGTGTAGGGGGGCGATCAGAGCAGTCAATGCCAGGAGTTTGAAAGGATGGGGCATGAGAGGGAAATTTGTTGGTGGGGCATGAGAGGGGTAGAATTGAGGGGAGGAGGAGTGAGAGAGGAATTGGAGGGAATGAGATGAGGGGAGGGGATATTTGAAGGAAGAGGAAGTAGGATGAAAATTAGGGGAAATGAGGTGTGATTTGAGTTAAAGGTGGATGAGAGGGGGATATTGGGGGAAGGGATTTTTTTTTTTCACATACAACCAGGAAAACAAATATACTAAAATATAACTAATGGCTAAAATATAGCTAACTGAATTTGTATTATTAATATATATATATATATATATATATATATATATATATATATATATATATATATATATATATATATATAAATTTACCAGTGTACGTGAACTGAGTATTGTGATACATTACTAATGAGTGTACCAGTGCTCGTGACCTGTATATTGTAATATCTTATTAATATACAGTATCTCACAAATATCTAAACCCTATTGAACATCTGTGGGGCACCAGTGCATGTCATCTGGGTATTTTGATGTAGTATTGATATACTCAGATTGTTATTATATTATAAAGTATTGATATGGCTGTACCAATGCCTATGACATTTATATACTGGAGTAATACTTATATGGCTTTACAAGAATTAGTAAACTGAGCATAGTGATGTAGTATTGATGTGACTGTACCATTGCCCTTTAGCTGTGTATAGTGGTGTAGCATTGATGTGGCTGTTGCTCATGACCTGAGAATAGTGGGGTAGTATTGATACGTCTGTACCAGTGCCCTAAAGCAGTTTAAAATGATGTAGTATTGATGTAGCTGTACTAGTGCCCACTACCCCGGTATAATGATGTAGTGGTTAGGAATTGATGCTTTCACCGCTACAACCAGGGTTCAATTCCAGTCAGGTAACAAATAAGTCACCCCACCCTGAAGCCAAGCAAGGTTGGGCCTAGTCAATAATTGGATGGGAGACCACCTAGGAATATCAGGAGCTGTATGCTGTGGCCCACTGGAGATAGAACTGGCAACCCACTCCAGTATCTCTGCCATGAAAACCAAGTCGATCAGCATGACAATGGACATAAAGAGATGTGCCTGATGTGTTAAGGTCCATGAGGCCACGGAAAGTCGGAAACGATAATACGACGCAAAATAAAACAATGTATGTGCTACACGTGAACTGTGTATTGTCGTGTAGTATTAATGTGCATGTACCAGTGTCCAAGAGCTGTGTATAGTCATGTATTATTGATGTGGCTGCACAAGTGGCCATGACCTGAGTATATTATTATTGCTCTTTATTTAAGAATGCCAGAATTTTCCGTGGCACTTTTTACAAAGTACAGTGATATAGTATTGTTGTGACTATATCAGTTCTCATGAGCCTTGTTTAGTCGTATAGTATTGTTATTGCTGTAGTGATGTAGTATTAATATGGATGTACTAGAGTGTTGTAGTTTTGATGTAGTATATATCTGACTGTACCAGTACCCATAACCTGGGCATAGTGATGTAGTATTGATATGAATGCACCAGTACGTGGGACCAGAGTACTTTGATTTATTACTAGAGCTTGTGACATGAGTATATCGATGTAGTATTATGATGGCTGTAGAATAGCAAGTGACCTGTATATAGTGATATCATATTTATAAGGTTTTACCAGAACCAGTAACCTGAGCATAGTGATGAGGTATCAATGTGGCTGTAACAGTGCCAATGACCTGAGTATAGTGATGTAGTATTGATGTGGCTGCACCTGAGGCCATGACTTGAGCATATTGTTATTACTCTTTATAAAGCTCCAGCTTTTTCTGTAGCACTTTTTATAGTATTGTAGTGGATATATTTTTTTATAGTATTGTAGTAGATATTGCTGTAGTGATGTACTATTAATATGTATGTACTAGAGCCAGTATAGTGCTGTAGTATTGATGTAGTATTTAGGTGACTGTACCAGGGCCCATTGACACCTTTGAATTGTGGTGTTGGAGAAAGCACCATGGACTGTAAGAAGATCCAATAAATCAGTACTTCAGGAAATCAAGACAAACTGTTCACTAGAAGGTATGATCATGAGGCTGAAGCCTAAATATTTTGGCCACATCATGAGATGGCAGGATTCCCTAGAAAATACTCTGATGCTGGGAAAGATTGAAGGCACAAGAAGAAGGGGACAACAAAGGCGGAGATGGATTAATGAGGTCACTGAAGCAATGAACATGAACTTGATGGAGCTCAGAGGGGCAGTGACTGAGAGATGCACCTGGCGTGCTGTGGTCCATAGAGTCACGGTGAGTCTGGCCTAACTGAGCGACTAAACAACAACAGCCAGTGCCCATTACCTGGGCATAGTGATGTAGTATTGATATGAATGCACCGGTATGTGTGACCAGGGTATTTTCATTTATTACTAGAGCTTGTGGCTGTAGAAGAGCCGGTAACCTCTATATAGTAATGTTATATTTATATGGTTTTACCAGAACCAGTAACCTGAGCATAGTGATGAGAAATTGATGTGTCTGTAACAGTGCTAATGACCTGAGTATAGTTATGTAGTATTGATGTGGCTGCACCAGTGACCATGAGCTGTGAATAGTAATGTAGTGTTGATGGGGATGCACCAGTGTCCATGACTTGATTTTATCGTTATTACTCTTTATAAAGCTCCAGCTTTTTCTATATCACTTTTTACAAAGGGCAGTGATATAGTATTAAAGTGGCTATACTAGCATCCATGAGCTGTGTATAGTGGTATAGTATTGATATTGCTCCAGTGATGTAGTGTTGATATGGCTGTACTAGAGTCAGTGACCTGAGTATAGTGTTGAGTATAGATGTTGCTGTATAGTGGTGTAGTATTGATGTGGCTTTACCAGTACCAGTCACTTGAGTATAGTGATGAAGTAGTAATATGGCTGTACCAGTGCTCATGACCTGTGTATAGTGGTGTAAATTTGATGTGGATGAACCAGTGCCCATGAGCTGTGTATAGTGGTGTGGTATTGATATGGCATTACCAGTGTTCATGTGGCATATTGTAAAAAGAGGTACTTTTATATTTATATTTCATCTTGTTAAAGATTGTAAATGTTTATTTTTCTAGATAACTGTCATTTGTGTCTCTTAAGAAATATTTGTGTGTATATATATACGGTATATATATATATATATATATATATATATATATATATATATAGGCTTGGCTATATATATATATATATATATAGGCTTTAAGAGGGGCGTCCACATCTATGGGCTCTTAGGTGGCTGAGGAGGCCAATGCGGGACAGGCAGACTCAACCACAGTGCTTGCACAGGAAGGTTTGCTCTTGGTTGGGTGCTGTAGTGACATCATTTTTTCTACGTTTCGGCTTTCAGCCATGCGTGTGGTCTCGAAAGGGGACAGCCTGGTGAATGGTACTTCTCCATGCCTTTCGGTCTGAAGCTAACCCGGACCATCGACGATGGTCAATATGACAGGCATCAGGGACTGTTTCAGTGTGTCCATTTACCTCTTCTTTGGCCCTCCTCTGTCACGATTGCTAGTGGTGAGCTCACCATATATCACAATCTTTGGTTGGCAATCATCCTTCATCCTAGAGATGTGTCCTGCCCAGTGTAACTGCTTCTTCAAGATTCCTGCCTATTCTAGGACTTCAGTGTTGGGGATGTGGTCATTACAGTGAATGTTGAGGATGGTGCGGAGACAGCATTGATAAAAGCGCCTAAGAGGCGGCGGAAGGTAACCCAAGACTCGGAATATACAGAAGGGTGGTCAGCACAACAGCTCCATACACGTTGACCTTTGTGCACTTGTTGAGATGCTTGTTTTTTAAAACTCTTTTATATAACTTGCCGAATGCACCATCTGCCTTTGCCAGTCTGTTGTGGCCCTTTGCAGCATCATACTGCAGAATAGCGTGAATAGAGTGAGTGCAAGAACACTTCTTCACACCGTTGCTTATTGGTAAGGGCTCAGATAGGTCATTGTTGTGCCTAACTTGGCCACGCTTGTCTTCGTGTAGCTGGATGATCATGTTGAGGAACTTGGGAGGACATCCTATACGTTCCAGGATTTGCCATAAACCCTTCCTGCTCACAGTGTTGAATGCTTTGGTAAGGTCGACAAATGTCACATAAAGTCCCTTGTTCTGTTCTCTGCATTTCTCTTGGAGCTGCCTGCGAACAAAAAACATGTCAGTGGTGCTCCTGATGGCTCTAAAGCCACACTGACTCTAGGGGAGGAGTTCTTCTGTGATAGTGGGCACCAGACTGTTGAGGAGTACTCTTGCAAGGATTTTCCCTGTGAAGGAGAGCAGAGTTATCCCCTGGTAATTGGAGCAGTCTGACTTTTCGACCTTCTTCTTGTACAGGGCGATGATGATTGCGTCACAAAGGTCCTGTGGCAGTTTGCCTTGGGGCCAGCAGCAAACAAAGAGCTCATGGAGTTTAGCGTGAAGTGCTGGTCCCCCATGTTTCCAGATCTCAGCTGGGATCCTATCAACTCAACTTTTAAATGTTATGAGATATTTTATAGCAATTCAGAACTGAAATTTCTACAGATAGAATGTACACAGATACCTCAGACATTTTTGGGGAGTATAATATGGAGTAAAACATTGGATATGAAAGATATTAGTAATGGTCTACCGGTTACTAGATTTTGTCTAAAGAGCTGGTTTAGTCTAAATATGAGATATAACTTGGTCCTGTTTCCCTCGCCAGTGATGCCTCTGACAATATTTCAGAATAATTTGAATTATAGTGACAATGTTTATTGGGCCCAATGGAACCTAAAGCTGTTAAAGGACATTTATAGAAAAAAGGAATTTGTTCCCTTTGACAATTTAATGAGGGAAAGAGAAGTACCGTCTAGTTTGTGGTTACAATATAATTCACTGAAACTACGGATAGGGAATTTGGTGGGCAAATTAGTCCCTCATAGAGAGCTTACCCTCTTTGAAAGAAAGTTGGTAAAAGGCGAAGCTAAAATTAATATTTCGGGATGTAGAGGAATTTTGCACAGTATAAATCCACCTGGGAAAACCCCATCAATGATTAGATGGGAGGAGGAATTGGGTTTTAAATGCTTATCTGAAGCATGGTTTAATGCCTTACAATTTACTCATAAGAATTTGCTAAGTGTCTCACTTAGGGAAGTCAATTTCAAACTTTATCAAAGATGCTACTATGATCCAGTAAAAATATATAATATCACACCAGAACAGAATAAGCAATGTTGGAGGAAATGTGGCCAAGAAGGCTCACACTCACATATGTGGTGGTTTTGCCCAATGATTCAAGAAATATGGGCTACATGTACCCTGAGTCTATCAGCTATTTGTAAAGAGGTTATTACTTCTTCTCCTGAGCTGGTCTTATTTAACATATTTCCTTTTTTATTGAGATGCTAGTACTAAAGCAGTGGTACGAAACACTTTATTAGTAACCAAGTGGCTGATAGCAATGAAATGGAAAGAAGAAATTATCTCCTCATGGAATGAGATCACAAACATAATAGAAAGGAATAGGCAAATTGAGGAAGATTTTGCCCTTATTACCCCGAAAAGGAGTGGGAAGGATAAATTGAAGTGGGAAAGATGGGACAAACATTTCTCAATTTTAAAATGAACTATAGGGGGGCGAGCCCGAGAGGATAAAAAGTGTTCGTTTGCTCTTATCCTGTCTTATTTCTTACATAAATGTTGCTTTTGTTTTTTGTATGGGTGTATGTTGAGAATAATGGGGTATATAAAGCACTACATTCCACATATGGTGGGAGTGTATCAAATTAGGGCAATGTGGTTTGACCTCTATCAGTTAATAAGAAAGAGGAAAGGCAAACAAACTATGCATTCCGCAATTGGGTTTGATTCATATATATATAGATGATTGCCTTGTGTTGACAGATATTTAATCTCTTATACTCCCCTAGTCGCTGATTGGTTATTGTGAAACACTAGAACCAATCCACAGTCCAAACGCTGAATGGAATATTAAATGTCATTAATTAGAATAGAGATATGGTGAGTAATAGTGGATGCTAGCCACTTTTTAATTGGCTTCCCATTTTAACTGGCAAAAGAGGGACTTGTATACATCCCTTTCTAGAATTAAATACTTACCTTGTCTTTTAAGCTATATACAATTTCGTCACCTTGGAACATTGATTGTGTGAATGTTAAGAAGCTTGCTACATGTTATGTTTGTATTACACGTTTATGTATGTAATTTTGTATTTTTTGTATTTGAAATTCAATAAAAAAATACATTCTAACATTAAAGGTTCCTTTGCTTAATTGTTCTTTGCAGCAGCGCACTTTGCTTTCCCTTTCAGACACATCCACAGCAGGGCATCCTATCGACTTTGGCCCAACCACTTCATTACATATAGCGCTACTTGTACTCACCCTCTGCTATTCCCCAGTAATTTGGTAGGCACCTTCTGATCTGAGGGGCTCATCTTCCAGTGCCATATCTTTATGTCTCTGGTTGTGCTTCTATTGGCAAAGATACTGGAGTAGTTTACCAGTTCCATCTCAGCAATTTGTCTGACCTGTCTGCTATGCTCTGCTCATCTTGGGTGATCCTACATGGTATAGCTGACAGCTTCATTTAAGTACATATGTTCCCCTTTACTATGACAAGGCACAAACCGAGAATGGATAAATCAAGCAAAAATGTATATTTAAATAAAAACGCATATAATTTTCAAAAAGCTTTATATATATTATTTCTAATTGATAATAGAGAGAATTACATTCTACTTTACATTGATATACTTCCTTTTTAGCCCTACATAAACATATTAAAATACTGATTTAGATATGATATAGAATATTATTCAATGTCTACCTGTGTTATAAAATATACATTTTTAAAGTGATTTTCGTCAGTAAAAAATTAACATTTTGGCATTTAAATGAAATAAAATAGTAAATCACATTATACAAGGATCAGAAATATATTCACACTAGCGAATTGCCCGTCAAAAAATGACGGCAATAAAATTGTAAGCCAGGCAATGCTGTTTGCCACACAATGTAAGGCTTTTGGTCCTCTGAGTCCTTAAGTCATTTAATCACATATTCTGTTCTTTGTTCCCACCAAGTACACAGTCTTTATCTCCACCAGCCTAGTGGCACCAGGTACTAATTCCATATGAAAGAACATTAATTTCTAATTTCCTATAGGTGGATATTTAATATTAGTTTTCCTTTGAACGTTTCCCACCCACTGAGAAATAGATATTTCGGTATTGCTGCTCAATTATTAGTGCACTTATATTTCTGTGATTATGCTCAATTATTAATGTTCCTTAATTACTTAATTAGTAATTTACTAATCATAATAAAAAAATGTTTCAACTGGCTCAAAAAATATGTACATTTTACACTGCACTTATATTTCTCTGTTGCTGCTCAATTATTAATGTTCATGAATTACTTAATTAGTCATTCATTAGTAATAATAAAAAAAATATTTAAGCTGCCTCAAAAAAATATGTTTATTTTACAGTGCACTTATATTTCTGTGCTGCTGCTCAATTAATAATGTTCATTAATTACCTAATTAGTAATAATAAAAAGCTAAAAAAATTTAAACTGCCCCCAAAAATCTGTACATTTTACAGTGCACTTATTTTTCTGTGTTGTTGCTCATTGCCTGAAAGGGATAGGATCCTCAAAACAGTTAAATATTTAAATCAGTTTATTAGATTATGACACCTGCTACAATTAATATTTTATAGTGCATTTCTTTAAGAATATATCCATGCTTACACCTTTACGTTTTGCATGAATGCCAATTAAACATCATACTCTTAATGATTAATGAATGAATTTGATTCAAACATTAAAAATGCTTTTAATTTTATTTTACAGTTTGATCATCTCTGTAGCTGACTGATTACACAGAGTGACGTTTGCAGCATTTCATCTGCAATAAGATCACCTTTACAGGTATATAATTTAATGGTGCTCCTTTTAAGGAGAAAATGATTAAGGCTTTTTGTTTTCCATTAATCACTGTTATTGATTAATTAATTAATTAACGTATATTAATTAATTGCTCATTAGTAATCATTATAAACAAAATATATTGTCTATTTTACAATGCATAGATTTAATATTGCATTTACATTTCTGAAGTACTGATCATTAACGTACATTCATTGATTAATTATTAATTCTTAATAATTAAACAAAAAAAAATGTAAACTTGACCAAAAATTTGGTAAAATTTAAAATGCACTTATATATCTCTGTTCCTGCTGATTGACTAACAGGGATAGGACCCTCTAAGCAGTTAAATATTTAAATCCGTTTATAATATTATGACAGGTGCTACTTAACGTTTTGCATGTATGCCAATTAAAGAGGATAGTTTCAATACTTAATTAATTTATTGAATCAAAACATTAAAAATGCTTTTCATCTCATTTTACAGATTTCTCATCTCTGCACCTGCCTGAAGATAGGATTTGATCTGCTATTAGATCAACTTCACAGGTATATAATTCAATGATCACATTCTTTAGGAAAAAAGGATTAAGTATTTTTATTTTGCATTGATGACAGTTATTGATTAATTAATTAACGTATATTATTTTAATAATTAATTATTAAGCAATAATTACAAAAAAAGAAATACATATATGCTTAGACATTTATGTTTTAATAAATGACAATTACACCTCATAACTTCATTTATTGATTCATTAATTTAATCAAAACATTAAAAATCCTTTTCAGCCCAATCTATAGTTTGCTCATAGCTCTTGGTGTTTGCACTTCTTTAGGAACACGTGATTACCTGTTTTGTTTTGCATTGATGACCGTTTTAGATTATTTCATTAATGTATATTCATTTATTAATTACTTCATAATTCTTTATAAAAAAAAACATTTTTAACATTAAATTATTGATCAATATATATATGCTTAGCTCTTTAGCTTTTAATGTATGCAAATTAAAAATATTGCATTGACCGATTAATTTATTCATTTAATGAAAACAATAATAATGCATTTCAAGTAATTTTAATGATTCATTACTGCTATTTAGTTTTTGCATTGACGACAGGTCAAAAAACATGTTCAATAAAAAATATATATATATCTTACACCTACTTTACAATTACAGATTACAATGGCGGACAACTCAGAAAACAAGAATGAACGTTAAAGAAGAGCGGCAAGGGAACAGAAGCAGAGATGGAGAGATGCACAGTCCCCTGAGACTTCGCAACGCTTAAGACCATCAGAGACTTTTAAATAAAAGAAAAATGACTAAGAAAGCACAAACTGATTGTGGTGGAGCTTCAAAGAAAAGAAAAAGTAAACAAAAAAATGTCTGTAAAACATTGCCTAATGACCCAATATTGCCTCATGAAACCAATGTTCATACACATGACACCAATGTAGATATAGAAAGTTGTAGTGATAGCTAAGTTGAGGAAGCTCACGATAGTGCTTTATTTACAGCACTAACAGTAGACATTCATTTTTGTGGATTAATCAATGTAATTCGTCAGTTTTGTGGGGCCTATCATTTTCTAAAATTAAGACCAACTGATGGAGAGTTTATTAGTTGCTGTCAGAAAGGAAAGGTAAGACTTCCAGAAAGACACACATTTCCAGAATATTTATAAAGTATAATGAGTGATCCAAAATTTCCAAATTATACCAATTTAAAAAAAACATTAGGTCTTATAACATTAGCAGAAAATGTCCCAGGACATGGTCCTTACTGTTTTAAATTACAAGGACAAATTTACCACCGGACTTCACATTTACACCCAGAAGCAGGAGAGCAAAGGAAATGTGCACAGTTATATGTCCTTGATACCCTGGAAGCTATTGAACAACAAATGATGCTTACTGAAAATAAACAATGCTTACTCATAGGCTTTGAACAGCTCGATAACATTATGGCCAATAACCCATATAGTCAAGCATTACAAAAATTAGCAGAGGTTGAAAAAGAACAACAGGCACATGCACAAATAAATCAAATGCCAATGCCAAGAGTAAATATGGTTCTCAAAAGAGATTACCATACTGATCAAATATGGTATAATTTACAAACAGCAAATGAGGTGGCCATGGTCTTTAAAAGTTATGATGGTGAACCACCAATTGAGTGGGATATTAGAATATATCCACACAATGAAGAGCAACCTTTTATAAACATAAATATTTTATATAGTAATTTGGATCCAATGACATATTCAATTTTCTTCCCAAATGGGGAGCCAGAATGGCAACCAAAATTACAATTGCAGTTATCCCAATTGTAAAGTTCGTGTTAGAAGCAGTATTTCTATGCTGACATATAAAGTGGCACAAACTGCCATTCGGGATCATTTTAATGCTATTTTATGTGGGGGGGAAACTCACGCAACAATGGATTATTGATTTCTATCTACAAGTCGAAGCAAATAATCTAAATGTTGTCAAATTTCAACAAAACAAGCTTCGAGTAGAACAATATCGTGGATTGATGGATTATGTTGCTGAAGAGCAATGATTTTGCCATCCTCTTTCCAAGGATCTCCTCGCAATAGGCGAGAAAGATACAATGATGCCATGGCTATTGTCACTAAATTTGGTAAACCAGATTTATTCATTATATCCACATGTAATTCACAATGGCCAGAGATGAAAGAAAATTTCAAACTTGGACAAAATACTTCTGACCGACCAGATTTGGTGGCTAGAGTATTCAAAATAAAACTAAATTCATTAATTCATGATATAACTGAAGAATACTTATTTGGGAAATGTGTGGCTTTTGCTTATACTATTGAATTTCAAAAAAGAGGACTGCCACATGCTCATATACTTTGAATCTAGCAAGAAAAAGATAAATTGAATACGGCAGACAGAGTGGATTCAGTAATTACTGCTGAACAGCCACATCCAGAAAAACATTCAAAACTTTATGAGATTGTAACTCATAGAATGATACGTGGTCCATGTGGAGATATCAATCCAAATTTACCATGTATGGGAAATAAAAAATGCACAAAAGAGTTCCCAAAACAATTTTAAATGCAGACTAATGCTAATTGTGATGGATACCCTTTGTATAAAAGAAGAGAAGGACAAACGGCTATTATCCGTGGCCAAACGGTCGATAATAGATATGTGGTTTCATACAATCCACATTTGCTGATGAAGTACAATGCACACATAAATGTGGAAGCTTGCACTTCTATCAAATCTATCAGATATGTGTATAAATATATATACAAAGGATATGATGCAGCAACTGTTGTTGCGCAAGGGGAACAAAATAAACAAGACAATCCAGTTTTACATGACGAACTTTCATCTTATTTAGATGCTTGCTATGAAAGTGCTCCAGAAGCAATGTGGCGTCTTCTCAAGTTTGAGATGCATGATCGGTCACATACTGTGTATCGATTTGCTGTACATTTGCCACAAAGTCAATTTGTTTGCTTCACTGCAGGGAATGAAAGAAATGCTTTAGAACAAAGTGAACATAGAGCAACAACACTTACTGCTTGTTTTCAATTAAATTGTCAGGACACTGAGGCCAGACAATTTTTATACATTGAGATTCCACAGGACTATGTATTCGTAAATGGCCAATGGCGACAATGAAAAAAAAGATAATCGTGAAATTATGCCATGAATTTATACCGTTAGTCCAAGAGATATTGAACGTTTCAGCTTAAGATTACTTCTTTTACATGTTCCCGGTGCACAAAGTTATGAACATTTACGCACAGTGAATTACATAGTTTATGATACTTTCCAATTAGCTGCAAGACATCCAAACTTCCTGGCAGTTGATACGGAATGGGAGAGATGTCTAGAAAAAGCACCACTACGTCAAATGCCAAAGCAAATGAAGGGGAACAATTTGCTTTTATTTGCATATTTGGCAATGTACCTGATGCATTACCTTTGTGGGAAACATTTAAATTACATATGTGTGAAGACTTCTTGAAACGTTAAAATGAGACTATTGCGCTATTAAAAGCATTAATGGAAATTAAGGAAATCTTTCTTTGTCATAGATTAAAATGTGCTAATTTTAATCTGCCTGATCCAAGAATTATAGATTAAATTAACTTTGATGAATATGACACTGAGATTGAATACCAAAATACACAAAAACAAATTGCAACTTTAAATGCATTACAATTGGAAGCATTAAACGCCATTACAAATGCAATAGACGATGATATGCTCAAAGAGCGTTATTTCTATCTAGATGGCCCTGGTGGATCAGGAAAAACGTAACTATATAATTGTTAAGTTGCATTCGAGCACAGGGTCAAATAGCACTGCCATTTGCAACATCTGGAATTGCCATACTTTTGTTAGAAGGTGGCAGAACTGTGCATAGTGGATCTAAACTACCAGTTCCCATTCTAGAAACATCAGTGTTGGATATTCAAATTAATTTATTACAAGCCAAAAAATGTCACAAAAGTAAATAAATTATAATTGATGAGGCAATAATTATGTCATGTCATGCCCTGCAATGTATTGACTGATTATTTAAAGAAGGTATGAGTAATGATTTGCCATTTGGTGGAAAGGTGATGTTGTTCGGAGGATATTTTAGGCAAACATTACATGTGGTGCCCATGGCAATAGGACTGACATTGTTGAAACGTGTATAAAGAGATGTAAACTGTAGAAAATACATTTAGAAAATCAATTCAATGATTGGCTAATTCAGATTGGAAAAATAACTACTGTATATACTCGAGTATAAGCGGAGTTTCTCAGCCCTTTTTTTTAGGCAGAAAAGGGCCCCCTCGGCTTATACTCGAGTCACTCTCCCCCCCTCCCATGTCTCTCTTTCCCCCGTGTCTCTTTCCCTCCCCCTCCCTTATCATCATCAACCCCCTCCTCATCCTAAACCCCTCCTCATCCAAAACCCCCTCCTCACTTTACCGATCTAAATACCTCCCACTCTCCCTTTTCCCTCACTTACCTCCATCTGCAGCTGCTCCTCCACTCCTCCGCGCTCTTTCCATCTGCGTCGGGACCCGGCATATGGTAATGAGGTGACTTCACAAGCGGGCCACGTCATTAGCATTGCCCGGGTCAAGACGCAGCCAGAAAGAGCGCGGCGGAGCAGCTGCAGATGGAGGTAAGTAAAGGGAAAGGGATAGGTGGAGTTATTTAGAGGGGTAAAGTGAGGGTGGGTTTAGGATGAGGAGGGGGGGTTGAGGATGGGGGTTGAGCATGAGGAGGGGGGTTGAGGATGGGGTGGTTGAGGATGAGGAGGGGGGTTGAGTATGGGGGGTTGAGGATGAGGATGGGGGGTTGAGTATGAAGAGGGGGTTGAGCATGAGGGGGTTGAGGATGAGGGGGGTTGAGAATGAGGGGGGTTGGGGATGAGGAGGGGGGTTGAGGATAGGGGGGTTGGAGATGGACGGGTTGAGAATGAGGAGAGGGGTTAAGAATGGGGGGGTTGAGGATGGGGGTTGAAAGGGGGGGTTGAGGATGAGGATGGGGGGTTGAGGTTGAGGAGGGGGTTTGAGGATGGGCGGGTTCAGGATGAGGAGGGGGTTGATGATTGGGGGGTTGAGGATCCTCATCCTCAACCCCCCATCCTCAACCCCCCTCCTCATCCTCAACCCCCCATCCTAACCTCCCCTCCTCATCCTCAACTTCCCCCATCCTCAACCCCCCTCCTCATCCTCAACCCGCTCCTCATCCTCAACCCCCTTCCTCAACCTCCCTTCTCTACCCCCATCTCAACACCCCCATACTCATCCTCACCCCCCATCCTAAACCTCCCTCCTCATTCTCATCCTCCCTCCTCAACCACCCTCCTCATCCACAACCCCCATCGTCATCCTCAACACCCTATCCCCATGACACTGAGATTGAATACCAAAATACACAAAAACAAATTGCAACTTTAAATGTATTACAATTGGAAACATTAAACGCCCTTACAAATGCAATAGACAATGACATGCTCAAAGAGCGTTATTTCTATCTAGATGGCCCTGGGGGATCAGGAAAAACGTAACTATATAATTGTTAAGTTGCATTCGAGCACAGGGTTAAATAGCACTGCCATTTGCAACATCTGGAATTGCCATACTTTTGTTAGAAGGTGGCAGAACTGTGCATAGTGGATTTAAACTGTCAGTTCCCATTCTAGAAACATCAGTGTCACAAAAGTAAATTAATTATAATAGATGAGGCAATAATGATGTCATGTCATGCCCTGCAATGTATTGATTGATTATTAAAAGAAGGTAGGATTAATGATTTACCATTTGGTGGAAAGGTGATGTTGCTTGGAGGATATTTTAGGCAAACATTACATGTGGTGCCCATGGCAATAGGACTGACATTGTTGAAACGTGTATAAAGAGAAGTAAACTGTGGAAAATATTTACACACCTTAAATTAGAAATAAATATGAGATCTGTAGGCCAAAATCAATTCAATGATTGGCCAATTCAGATTGGAAAAACAACTACTGTATATACTCGAGTATAAGCCGAGTTTTTTAGCCCTTTTTTTAAGGCAGAAAAGGGCCCCCTCGGCTTATACTCGAGTCACTCTCCCCCCCCCCCCCCGTGTCTCTCATCCCCCCTGTGTCTCTTTCCCTCCCCCTCCTTTATCATCATCAACCCCCCTCCTCATCCTCAACCCGCCTCCTCATCCTAAACCCCCTCCTCACTTTACCCCTCTAAATACCTCCCATTCTCCCTTTTCCCTCACTTACCTCCATCTGCAGCTGCTCCTCCACACCTCTGCGCTCCTTCCGTCTGCGTCAGGACCTGGCATATGCTAATGAGGTGACATCACATGCGCGCCATGTCATTAGCATTTGCCGGGTCAAGACGCAGCCGGAAAGAGAGCGGAGGAGCAGCTGCAGATGGAGGTAAGTGAGGGGAAAGGGAGAGGGGGAGGTATTTAGAGGGGTAAAGTGAGGAGGGGGTTTAAGGATGAGGAGGGGGGTTGAGGATGGGGGTTGAGGATGAGAATGGGGGGTTGAGGATGAGGAGGGGGGTTGAGGATGAGGGGGTTGAGGATGGGGGGCTGAGGATGAAGAGGGTGGCATCCTCAACCCCCCATCCTCAACCCCCCTCCTCATCCTCAACCCGCCCATCCTCATCCTCAACCCCCCATCCTCAACCCCCCTCCTCATCCTCAACTTCCCTCATCCTCAACCGCCCATCCTCAACCGCCCTCATCCTCAACCCCCATCCTGAGGATGAGGATGGGGGGTGGAGGTTGAGGAGGGAGGTTGAGAATGAGGAGGGAGGTTGAGAATGAAGAGTGGGGTTGAGGAGGGGGGTTAAGGAGGGAGGTTGAGAACGGGGGATTAGGATGGGGTGTTGAGGATGAGGATGGTGGTTGAGGATGGGGTTGAGGAGGGAGGATGAGAATGAGGAGGGGGTTGAGGAGGGGGTTTAGGATGGGGGGTTGTGGATGAGTATGGGGTTGAGGATGGGGTTGAGGAGGGGGGTTGAGGAGGGGGTTGAGGATGAGGAGGGGTTAAGGAGGGGGTTGAGGATGAGGAAAGGGGTTGAGGATGAGGAGGGAGGTTGAGGAGGGGGTTGAGGAAGGGGGCTGAGGTGGGAGGTTGAGGAGGGGAGTTTAGGATGAGGAGGGGGGTTGAAGATGGGGTGTTGAGAATGAGGATGGGGGTTGAGGATGAGGAGGGGGGTTGAGGAGGGTGATTATGGAGGGGGAAGGAAAGAGACACAGGGAAGGGAGAGGAGGGAAGAAACACAAGGAAGGGAGAGGGGGAAGAGACACAGGGAAGGGAGAGGGGGAAGAGACACAGGGAAGGGAGAGGGGGGAGAGACACAGGTAAGGGAGAGGGGTGAAGAGACACAGGGGAGGGAAAGGAGGGGAAGAGACACAGGGGAGGGGAGGGAGAGGAGGGGGAGAGACACAGGGAAAGTAGAGACACAGGAAAGGGAGAGGGAAGGAGAGACACAGGGGAGGGAGAGGGAAGGAGAGACACAGAGGAGGGAGAGGGGAGAAGAGACACAGGGGAGAGAGAGGGGGGACACAAGAAAGGGGCTAAGAGGGCACACAAGAGGGGGACACAGAGGGCACAAGAGGGACACAGGGGGCAGCACATTTCCCACCCTCGGCTTATACTCGAGTCACTATGTTTTCCCAGTATTTTGTGGTAAAATAGGTGCCTCAGCTTATAGTCGGGTCGTCTTATACTCAAGTATATACAGTAATTTACCTGGTGATACTGTTCAAATTCCACAAGAAATGGTTTGCAAAAAATCACTAATATCAACAATCTTTCTCAATACCATCAATAACAAGGATTACTCTGACATTGCAAGGAAAATCATATTAACATCAAAAAATATAGATGCCTTCAATCTAAATAACGACATTTTAGAATTAATCAATGCACCCACAAAATATTGTTACAGTGCAGATTCAGTTCTGGCAGATGACAGAGACAGTGAATCTAACTTTACAATGGAATTTATTAATTATTTAACTCCCTCTGGAATGCCACCACATATTTTGCCATTTAAAAAAGGGGCAATTGCTATTGAGAAATATTAATCCCAAAAAAGGACTTTGTAATGGGTCCAGATTAATTGTGAAGGATTTAAAAGATCATTTTATACATGCAGAAATTATGAATGGTACCCATAAAGGTGAACCAGTTCTTATACCAAGAATTGATTTGGCTCCAAGTGAGAGTGGTTTGTCTTTTGTCCTTCAAAGGAGATAATTTCCCATTATCATGGCATTTGCCATGACCATTAATAAATCCCAATCCCAAACTTTTAAGTCTGTGGGTATTTTTTTACAGAACCTGTAATGGCACATGGCCAAATCTATGTTGCATTTTCAAGAAGCAACAATAGAGTGGAAATTAAAGTTCATATTGAAAAAAAACAAAGTCAGGGTGATTTATTAGAGGATGGACGCATTTTTACAAAAAAACGCTGTGTACTATGAGGTTCTGTAAACATAGAGAACAATAGTTTTATTTCGAGGACCACTATTTCACTAAGAAACTATATAAAATAGCAAAAAACAGAGAATAGTGGTTTTACTTCCAGGACGAACTTAGATGTCTCTGGGACTCTTTTAAGAGGACCACTGTTTCACATAGAAAACTCTATGTGCCATTTTCCAACAATGCTTTCATCTCAAGGACAAATTCACACAAAAAAAAAACAACAAATATAGAGAACAGTGGTTTTATTTCGAGGACGAACTTTTATGTCATTTTGACTCTTTTTAGAGGACCAGTATTTTGCTAAGAAACTCTATAAAATGGAAAAAAACATAGAGAACAGTGGTTATACCCCACGGACGAACTTTTATGTCTAGCAGTCTCTTTTTAAGAGGATCACAATTTCACATAGGAAACTCTATGTGCCATTTTCAAGATCTACAACAATAACCAAAAATAAAAGGCAAAGAAAAAGTAACATATTGGAATGTGTTAGCAGTTACCTTTTTACATGATTGGCCCCACAAAACAATTAGGTGGCATTTTCGTACAATTCAAGGTTAAATGTTAGTATTTTAAGTTACTATTTGAGATATTAACATTGTATTTTAAAAGGTGTGCTAAGTTGTTTCATTGTATATAGTTAAGGATTTATGTTAGTAGGAGGATAACCATTTGTTAATGAATTGAAATGTATAATTAAATACAGAGTATTGATTCATGGAGTAATCCGATTGACAGTTAACAGGGCCAGGAAGGACTTAATTTTTTCCCTCTTTGATACAATTGGCAAAGTTTCAATGGGGTTTTTTATTGTCTGCCTTCCTCTGGATTCAATACCTATGTGGTTTATTAGTACTTTAAATAAAAGTTGAATGTTACAAAGCATTATGTATTGGTTGCAAATACTTATTCCGAGAAAGTTGACCTATTCTTATGTTACTCATGCATACCTATGAATTAAAAATGTTAGTATTGTTAAAAAAATGGTTCAACACTGTTTCAAATATAAGTTGCATGTTACAAAATATTATGTAATGGTTTACAATATGTATTCATCAAAAATTATGGTTTACCTGTTGGTGAAATAAGAGTTGAAAGTTAATTTTTTTTTTTAAATTTGCATTAAAACTGTATTGCCCCATCATTTTTGATGGTCTAGTTGCTAGTATATATATAAAAAGGCTAAAATCCAACCCATTCCGTTAGAAATTAAAATATATAATCTCCACCAAAAATTGTTTCCATGGAGAGACAGAGTGACATCATATTTAAATCTTATTGGTTACACTTTCTTGTAACATGGGAAATGCATTGCAATAAACACATTGCAAGCTGTAACTGTATAGCACCATATTTATAACAAAGAAACTGCAGCCAGGTAAAACAGGATATGGCAAATAAAGGATATTATGCTATAGCACAGAATCACTAATATAATTTACAAACAGTATGTGACGCTCCATGGCTGGAGCTTCCGCAATGTTGAAACTATAGGGAATGCTACGTATTTGCTGGCATGCATGCAAATACGTAGCTGCTGCAGATGCGCGGCAAAACCGTGCATGCACGGTCCTATAGAAAACCCTATAATGTTCTACGTATTCATGTGCGCATGCGCTTGGATACGTAGCTTCTGCTTTATCCGCAGCTTTTGGAGGAGGGGGGAGGATAAGAGACAAAGGGGAGGGGGGAAGACACAGGGGAGGGGGGAAAGACAGAGGGGAGGGGGGGCAAAGACACAGGGGAGGGGGCAGAGACACAGGGGAGGGAGGAGCAGGGGGTTAAAGAGAAAAGGGGGTGGGAAAGAGACACAGGGGAGGGGGCAGACATACAGGGGGAGACACACGGGACAGGGGAAAGATATATGGGGAGACACAGGGGAGAGAGTGGGGGAAGAGACACAGGGAAGGGGGAGAGAGGAAGAGACACGGGAGAGGGTGAAGGGACATGGGGGAAAGAGATACAGGGGAGAGAGTGGGGGAAGAGACACAGGAGAGGGGGAGAGACACAGGGCAGGGAGAGGAAAGAGACAGAGGGGGAAGAGATACAGGGGAGGGAGAGGGGGAAAGGGAAGGGAAGAGATACAGAGGAGGGAGAGGGGGAAAGGGTCAGGAACAGACACAGGGGAGGGAGAGGGGGGAAGGGAAGAGACACAGGGGAGGGAGAGGGGGGAAGGGAAGAGACAAAGGGGTAGGAGAAAAAAAATCTAAATATTATCCCGTCATTTATGACGGACAACTGACTGTGTCTCTATCCATTTTTTTACTGATCAAATTCTGCTAATTTTGCTAACTTGAGAAAACAATGACAAATTGCTTATCAATTATACTTTATTTTAGTTTTATACAGTTTTTAAAATAATTTGTATTGATACAGATCTGTTTAATGCAGTTAAATCTTAGAGTAATTTATATGAAATATTTTAATCATTTTCTTTTTCATGTTGTTCACTAAGAAGATCAGTCTACACTAACGCCAATGACTTGCACTTCACAAATGTGTAGATATTCCCATCGACCAGGTATTACAATGTTCACATATCGTCCCACCATATCATGGCACTGGTAAGTTTGAGTAGCACCTTTCGGAATTGAACTGATGCGTGCACACCTGTATAAATAATGGGAAAGATATTAGTATACGCCCAGATTCGTAAGTATGATACAGTCATTCAAAACATTAACGAAGACTGTAATGTTAAAAATGTTTCTAAATAAACAGTACTTAATAATACATAAAAATATAATAACAATTGTTTGGAATTAAATAAATTGAGTGGATATGTTAGACATCTGAGCTTGAAAGTTATATATTTAAGTATAAATTACATGAAAAGCTCACTCATCCCTCTCGGTTGCTAACTTAATTGTTAGACATTATTAGGCAAACCTATTGTTATGTTTATCCATAAGGTTTTCTTGTCAAAGATACTAGAGTGGGTTACCAGTTCCTTCTCCAGTGGCCCACAATTTGTCTGACCTCTATGCTATGGCCTGCCCATCTTGGGTAACCCTACATTGAATACCTTGCTTTGTTGAAGTACACAAGCCTCTTTACCATGACAAGGTAGTGATCCAGACGTTTCCACACTAAATTTGTAAGCTTTTAAAGTTGTGTGGAGTTACATGTGATATAGATTTTGTACATTGATGAAACTATTCTATATATAATTTATTTTCTGCAATTTTTTTTCTATTAGTCAAAAATATCGATATTGTCTTAACTTTTTATATTTCCCTTTTGGTAAAATCCCTGGTGCCTAACTATTTTTTTTTTTTGTGTATACAACTTTATGAAATACTGTTAATTCAAAAAGCAATGATGTTTAAAAACAAAAAAGGAAAAACAAGGGTAACGAGCAGCGATAGTCAGAATATCTGAGTGACTAAGAAGGCATACAAAATATATATATCATATAAGGCAATAAGCAGGCTATAAATAAACAAAACGTATGCTAGGTATAGTGCAAATGGACATCTGCTGGTCCAATTAAATATCACTAAAGCAATACTTGCAATTCAGTTGAGCCAAACAAGTTTGCCAAAAAATTATTAAGCCTTCTTATGCTTGTCCTGCATAGTTCACCCCCGTGAGGCCCAACAATCCTGTTTTACCCATACCATGGGCTTACTCATGGACCAATGAGAGACAGATGAAAGGGGCTATTTAAACCCCTTGCATTTACTACAATATAGGCGCTAATAAACGCTATTTGTATCACGTGACACAATGACGCGGCACACACACTGCCGTGTGATGTCACATTCAAAAGAACTTTATTTGAACTTGATGGACTGAAAGTCTTTTTTCAACCTTAAATACTATGTAACTATGTAACTATATGTAATTTACAATGCAAATGGAGACATTCAGGGAAGGTGCAACTTTAATCGCACTGTGCAACAATGATCTCCAAGGAGCAAAGAGACTGTAACTAAAAGATAATAACAGAGAGACTATACTGGAGCACAAAGAATATAAATAAAAATTATAAAAAAATCATTTATAAAGAAATATAAGGGGAATATTAAGCAGTAATTTAAAAAATGAAAATGAGATGTACTTGATCAATAATGGTTGAATAAACAGAAAAACAAGATGTAAGAAAATTGTGTTTAATTAAAGAAACATGAAATAAAATGAAGCTGAATGTAATAAATAATATACGGAACCAAAAGCCTTTATGCTAATTGGTAAATACAATAATGTGATGTGCTAAAGTATGTAATAAAAATAATAATGACAAATATAATGTAATAGTGCATTCATACATGTAATGTAGTAAATAATGGCATATAAGAAAACTTTAAAAATAGTACTAATTTGAGATGTGATGGTAAAAAATGTATATGTAAGTGTAACAAAGATAAATGTGTCATGGCTGTAAAATGTCAAGATATACTATAATGTAGTGAAAATTCTAATGGAGTGAGGGTGAATGCACTTTGAAAATGATACATTGATTATGATGTAGAAAAGTGTATATTCGTTTATAAAGATAAATCATAAAATAAAAAGAGTAAACTGTATAATAAGAAACTTCTGAAATAACATATAAAGAATAACTACAGAAAAGCTGAAAACGAAAAACCTTCATTGAGGCCATTGGGCTCTGTGAATTAAGTACAAATATCCATTTGCACTCCACTTGTAAAAGATGTTTATCTAGATTGCCTTCTCTGGAATTTCTTCAAAGTTTGTCAATCACATAAAATAGTTTGTTATGATGACAAAGTTTAATATGTCGTATCTGCTTTGTAAATGACAGAATAAGTGTGTTCCAAAATGCGCCTTCTTAAAGGTCTCATCATTTTTCCCACGTAAATTTTTAGACACGGGCACATCATAAATTAGACCACATGAGTGTTACTACAGTTGACAAAACTTCTTATTGGAAATTGCTGCAAGGTCACAGGATGCACAAATTGCTTATTAGGCTTTTTATAAGGACAAGCCTTACAATGACCAAAAAGGAATAGTCCATCTGTGGGTTTAAGACAAGTATTATTTGAATCCTTTGGCTGAAAAAACTTTTGACCAAAGTATCTTTAAGGCTTTTGTTTTTTCTATAAGTAATTGATGGTTCAATAGGTAAATAATGTTGAAGAGTTGGATCGTCTGTCAAAATGTCCCAGTATTTTTTAAGAATCATTTTAATCTCTTTATGATCACTCCCGTAAGACATTATTCAGCATATCTGTTCTTCATCAAATTTTCTTTTGGTATTGTAGAGAAGTTCATTTCTGTCTGCCTCTAAAGCTTAAAGGCTTTTTTCTAAATCTTGTTCGGGTATCCCCGAAGTTTGAATCTCTGTCTTAGTTCATCGGCCTGATGTTTAAATTCAGTTCGTTCTCAACCTTAGGTACTGACCAACGGGAATACCAGCCTTCAGGGGTAAGGGGTGTTGGCTTGACCACTGAAGGAGCGAATTGGAGGTGGTAGTTTCCTGTATACTGTAGTAGGTATTGCTCCCGCTTCGTCTTTATGCAATTGAAGATTCAAGAATTCAATCTTTTCCAAATTATGACTGTAGGCGAACTTAACTTAGCTATTCAAATTTTCAGAGGTATCTTAAGAACAGAGGATGTTCCAGGAGGCAAAGGGCTACTGTATCTATTTAATATAAAGAAGCATCTCTGTATTTATTTATCCTTTGAAACAGTCATCAGTCATAAATTCTCCATATGTACTACACTGTCTCGCACTTACATTACAATTGTACAAAGAAACAAAATTTAACATTTTCTTGAGTTGAAGAAATTATTAGATAACATGCTGGGGATTTTATATATCCCAAAGAAAAGTACACTTCTAGTGCTATTATTCTACCCAATGGTATCTCAGAAATTTAGACTGTTATATAAAACTTAACTTTTACTGATACTCATTTTGAAAATACTCATATGTACATAAGGCCTCTGTAGAAGCAGGGTGCAAAATGCACGTTAGGCCGTCAGTCCCATGTGTGTCATATGATAGTTACATCACTCACCATCTCTCTAATTCTAGAGTATTTCTAAAATGAGTATCAATAAAAGTTACGTTTTATATATCAATCTATATTTCTGTCTAGCGATACAATTCGGTTGAATAATAGTACTAGAGGTGTACTACATTAAAAATGATCTTTAGTATTATGGCCTTGACCTATTTAACATTGGAAGAGTAGTTGTTAAGAAGTAAAAATCTACTGTCAGATTTAATTTTTCAAAGCAGGAACTAAACATTAGTAGTGCTCTCCAGTAAATAGCCCCAAGAACAACCATTAAATTGCAATGGGTCGAATGTAAATAAGACTCTTGGAAAATGTAATGTGTCTTTTTAGACAGTTTATTTAACCAATCTCACATATTCACCTATTAATGTCTTTGGATATTTCTTTACTACGTACATTATTTAAATCAGAAAAACTGTAATTATCTATCAGTGTTGCTATAAAAATGGATCAGCCACATGTTTTCCTATTGTGTGGTTGATCATTCAAATTTTACTGTTGCTGGTTGCTTTTAGCTACAAATCTTTATGAGACCTCTACCAAGTAGTTTTGGTAACTTGTAATCTTGCATATGAAGCAGACATTAAATAATACCTGTTAGGTTTATACACTTAATATGGATATTAATGATCCTACTTAGGTTGAGAACTAATAATGCTAAACATCGGATTACTTAAATAAAAGATAACTATAAATGAAACATAATAAGAAATACTGTATATACATGTTAAAATATGTATTTACCTGGGATTGTTATTTCCATTATTTGACAGCGAGTTCCCGATAAGAATTTCAGCTCCATTAAGCCTTTCTCCACAGCAGTCACCACGATTTGTGATTATTATTTGGGAAATTCTATGGCATTTTAGCAGATCCACCCTCCACCAAGGAGCATAATTATGATGTGTATGAGAACATGATCCATGGTGTTTATTAGGATCTTGATTTCCATCTATTGCATTCATAGCATATAACCAACCCCACAGAGATGACTGAGTTGCACGTCCTTGAAGGGCAACATTTTTATCTGTTTTCAAACAATACAAAAAAGAGAAACCAACTTAATATAAAAAGTAAGGTTTGGCAATAAACTCTGAAGAGCTACTGCAGGAAACAAAAACATTGTAATACAAAATGGTTTATTGATGTATCAAATTTAATAAATTACAATTCGCAGGTTAAGATATGTAGGAAGATCAGTTAGATCATTGCACTAACATGTTTCCTTTCTTCAATAGGTTGGGATCAATGAGAAGTGAGCTGAAGATGGCTGGATTCCCTAGATGAGGGGAATGTCTTGAAGGTATATCTCTTGTTGTGTAATTCTTCGCTTTTCAAGTTGGAAAGACATATGGTTTTCCAAATTATCTTATAAGGTTACTTCACTACAATGAGAAGTCTTGAGAATACTATACATTTGCAAAGTTATTCTTGTAACCTCTTATTTAGGTCACAGAAGACTATTCAAGAATTTACAGCTTGAAAAAGATGGTTATGATACAATATTATTTCACAACTAACCAAGAGGTGAAGCTATTTTACTAAACTGTAACTTGGAAATGAAAGATGTTGAATATTATAGATCTACAATTTTTTTTCTGTTGAAAATCATTTTTAAATATTAATTGAGACCTTCACATAAAAGGTTATAAGGTTTTTGGTAAGTGAAGAGTACTATATACAATAGCGAATATTCTGAAAGTTCACAGGCATACTACTTACTGCGACAACTTCTATCACGCTCTATAGCTCTGATATTTTCTTCTACAAAGTGATAACAAACAGAAAAACCACAAGTTAAACAAAATACATAGATTATATCAAATATATTAATATAAATATGCTATCATACTTTGATGACAAACCATAACAAACTCTACAGTGACTAAATGCCGTCAGTTATCTTTTACAAACTTCACCAACGTCCAGATATTTCTGTAAAATTCGGTCAATGTTTGTGAGCCTTGCATTGTGTGGCAAACAGCATTGCGAGGCTTGAAAATGTTATGCCGTGATTTTTGACGGGCAAATCGCTAGTATATATATATATATAGTTGCTACCGGATCCTTACTGATTCCATTGGGGAAACAAATTATATACATTTATATTTTCGATAAATACATTAAAACATACACAGTACTCCTACAGTTGTTGTGTGCCTAATAATTAAAAATACTACTAAAATAATTTGATTGTTATAACATTAAAGTACTATAAATCCTTAACAGATTTTCTTGTCGAGCATCATACCTTGAGCGATGCTAGCAGCATCACATGACAAGAGCCACATTAGGGCAAGTGTGAGTAGAAATGACATTCTTCTGAAAAATACTAAAAACAAAAAGCCAACATTACTTAATGATTTTGTAAAGAAAATTAAAGATACATTGAAGTTTCTTATTTATATTTAAGATACTGTTTAGAAAAACCTTATTTGCTAGTAAGCAAAATTTCTTTAGAAAGCTATATTTACATACATATGTATTCATATAAAGTTTTACTTTACTGAAGGCAGTCATATATTTTCTATAACGTAAACTGAGTAGTCAAATATTTATTATCAATATTAAATTGACGGGTTTTAATCAAGATTTCTATTTGTACATCAGTAGTAGAGTGACTTCTACAGATCTCTCTCAGTAGTGACCCTCACATCATGTAAACTACTGGAATATCCTCATTAATTGGACATATGCTGTATATATTGGTAGAAACAGATCATTAGAAAGCAAGTATGTTGTATTAGGTAATATCTACGGTACAAAAACAACTTGAAAGTCGTTAGATATAATAGTCCTTAAATATAAAACTGTCAGTAAGTTAGCAAATGCATTACTTACCCTTACAGAGATACTAATGTAGTTTGTTAGGTCTCACATATGAATTGAGCTTTAAAAGAAATAATCACGAGGCTTTAAATAAATGAACAAATCTCATCACGTCATCTATTGATTTATTATTTGTATTTCCGGGCTCTGAAATAACTGAAGTACAGCATTTAACAAACATGTAATGTGAATCATAATATAGACAATCTGTAGTTAAAGTAGTAAATTAAGAATAAGATTTAATGTTGACACAGTAATTTAAATAATTTCCAGTGAAACCACTCATAAAGATATCATATGCAAATTTGGATTTTTTTATTTAAAAGTACAGCTACTTCACAGCTGTCCCCTCAATAAATGACAAATTTCTGTAAAATTTTAAGTTAAGGGACTATGGAGAGCTAACTTTTCTTCATTGTGTCTGAAAGAGGTTATCTGAGAATGTATTTGTATTTTATTAAAAAAGGGTCATAGGGCTTAGAAAATTGCTTCAGACTGAAAACTGTCCATAGAGGGAACTCTGTTTATTCAGTGTTAATTCAGGTAAAGTTGAAAAAGTTTCACTTAAAATACACTATATTTTTGTACGTTTACAGTGAACACAATACTATACTATATACTAGTGGCAGAGCTACTAAATGGAGGGCACCGGTGCAAAATAATTTGGGTCACCAATGCAATTTCCCTATGCACTCTGTAGGGGTCAATAAAAAAAGACAAGGTTATATTTAGATGGTCATTTCCCTATGGTGATCAGATCACTTTAATATAAAGTAATCATCCACCGTTTTTATATAATAAATTAAGATCTCTTCTTTATTGGCAGTAGTAACGGGCCCCTACCTTGTTGTGGGACCCCGATGCGTTGAACCTGCTGCTCCAGCAGTAGCTTCGCCTCTACTATATACACACTAGATATTTGGTTAACAAATGTATTAATTTATTCTAGTTTCCTTTTGACCACTCTCACTGTCTCCCCTCTTCCCTTCTTGTGACATATGGGACATTCTTAACCAGAGTCTTATGTTATCTGCATATATTTATAACATCAGATAACAGGGCTCAAATATATGTCTCTAAGTAAATACCAAGATGGCTCTAGTAGCACTAAGAGACAATCAAGCCCGGTTCTACTCTTTGGACCTCCAGGGTACCATCTTAAGAGGGTTGTCATCAAGGCAATAACATTTTGCACACCACCTGGGCCTTCGTTCGCCTTATTGGAATAGGTGCAATTTTTTTCACATTTTGGACTCCATTCAGTTATAATAATATTATGTAGAGCTTTTCTCCCAGAAGGTTATAATATAATTAAAAACTTTGTTTAAAAGAATGTTCTTTGGTCTCCTTTTTGAAAATGTCCAAGTTAGAGACTTCTCTGAGCGAGATAGAAAGTCCCAGATTCTTGGTGCTCTATACATAAAAGCCCAGGAACCAGAGGTTTGTGAAGAGAATCTTGGGATGGCTAACAGATTAAGTATATTAAGTCCTAGGGAGGTGAATCCCTTGTAGTGTATTCCACTAATTAGTTCAAAGAAAATGATCTGGGTATATTTACAGTTTGGCCAACAAGTTTATTAATTTCATGATAACAACGACGAAATTAAAAGATGAAATATTAAAAATACTTTAAAAACAATGGAAAAAAGAAGAAAAGACTCCTCTGAGAGGTAGTGATGTGCTTCACTTATAAACAGTGTATAGAGATGTTATACTTTCTCTTTGCTCATCAAGGAGAATTTATAATCTTCCACTAAAGGTAACTCTATACCAGAAATATACAACGTCTGTTATGTACACCTACTAATAGGAAATTTTTGTGCAGACATTTCTATGATGGAATTATAAAAATAGTATGGTAAAAGATAGGCTCTATTTGGGAAGGTCAATAGGTAGCCACAGGATATAGGAGATAAATATTAAAATAACTCCTATATGACCAATATAGGATGGAGATATCACAATCCTCAATTCAGAACATCTATTACCCACCTACTAGTCTGTGTAAATACTTTACACTTCTATTGGTATAAAGGTGGAATAGACCCTATTGTGGGCTATAATTTCTTTATTGGTCCTCTAATTTACTGTGAGAATATTTAGTCATAGGTCACATAACTTGTGCTGACTTCCTATTGCTTCTGGCGGCCTAAAGATTAGTCTTAAATTCTTCTAAGAGAACCATACGCTGTGGTATATGAGTTATCTAACCAGTGCCATGCTGCTTGCTAAGAACGCTAATACTGCATGGTTGTTACTTCCTGGTTTGCGTGAACAACGTCGTGCGTGATGACGCACGCGTGCGTGTGTACGCCTATGCCTGACGCGTTTCAACGTACTGTGACGTCTTTCTCAAAGGGGGAGGCGGAGGTGTCGTAGCTAGCCTTATATAATGGTTCCGTTACCTTGGAAACCAGTGCTGGGGTTGGTAGTTACATAGGGGCCATGTTATCTGGCATATAGGATTCCTGTTTATGTGTGCACAATATACATCAACTATGTATTTGTATATGTCTTAATATGTTCACCTCACCTACACATTGAGGCATTATTTGCCTATATCACTTTTTCTTCCAAAGTATTTGGTAGTCACCTCTCAATGCTGTCACCTATATTATAGACAGATTGTCCTTACTCCTTATACACTTTATAATGTTCTATTTTTTTTATTACACCTCTTATTAGTTATCACTGTATATATTTTGATAATATAGTCCACCTCGGGTTTGATGGCATTTATTGCCTTTATTATATTTTATCTCAATTATGGTGGAGTTTTGTCATTTTACACAGATATATAGCACTAGTTGTTTTTCTTTTATGAATTCTTTATCTTGGTGGAGATTTCCACATTACAGAGGAACAAAAATGCAATTTTCATATATATTTATATATTAAAGTATAGATCGATATTAGATCAATATATTTTATTGTAAACATGGGTATCCTGCTATACAATCCATCTAGGTATTATTACAAGTATATCTTCCTTAATGTATTCATTTAATAGAATAAGTTATATTGGCTTTTTTCAAATATGTATGCCAGCAAAAGTCTACCTCAGATTCAGTTACTTTTGTCATTTCATCTATAATAGTTGATGTACATTGCACATATACAAATACATAGTTGATGTATATTGTGCACACATAAACAGGAATCCTATATGCCAGATAACATGGCCCCTATGTAACTACCAACCCCAGCACTGGTTTCCAAGGTAACGGAACCATTATATAAGGCTAGCTACGACACCTCCGCCTCCCCCTTTGAGAAAGACGTCACAGTACGTTGAAACGCGTCAGGCATAGGCGTACACACGCACGCGTGTGTCATCACGCACAACGTTGTCCACGCAAACCAGGAAGTAACAACCATGCAGTATTAGCGTTCTTAGCAAGCAGCATGGCACTGGTTAGATAACTCATATACCACAGAGTATGGTTCTCTTAGAAGAATTTAAGAATAATCTTTAGGCCGCCAGAAGCAATAGGAAGTCAGCACAAGTTATGTGACCTATGACTAAATATCCTCACAGTAAATTAGAGGACCAATAAAGAAATGATAGCCCACAATAGGGTCTATTCCACCTTTATACCAATAGAAGTGTAAAGTATTTACACAGACTAGTAGGTGGGTAATAGATGTTCTGAATTGAGGATTGTGATATCTCCATCCTATATTGGTCATATAGGAGTTATTTTAATATTTATCTCCTATATCCTGTGGCTACCTATTGACCTCCCAAATAGTGCCTATCTTTTACCATACTATTTTTATAATTCCATCATAGAAATGTCTGCACAAAAATTTCCTATTAGAAGGTGTACATAACAGACATTGTATATTTCTGGTATAGAGTTACCTTTAGTGGAAGATTATAAATTCTCCTTGATGAGCAAAGAGAAAGTATAACATCTCTATACACTGTTTATAAGTGAAGCACATCACTACCTCTCAGAGGAGTCTTTTCTTCTTTTTTCCATTGTTTTTAAAGTATTTTTAATATTTCATCTTTTAATTTCGTCGTTGTTATACTGAAATTAATAAACTTGTTGGCCAAACTGTAAATATACCCAGATCATTTTCTTTGGCTAACAGATTATCACCCGTAGATCTCAGATAACAAGTTGAAAGATAAGGAGTGAGTAGCTCCTTCAGGTAGCTGAGGCCTTCATCATGTACATCATGTATGTCAGTAGCAAAGCTTTAAATATATGCAGTCTTTCACATGGAGCCAATGGAGGACACAAAGTATACATGTTACGTGACTGCAACAAGGTGGCTTCTTAGACAACACTGGCTAGTACTTGACTTTGGGATGATAGGGTCCATTTAATTCAAACATTATTTTTATATTCACAAAGTGAATATTTTATATAATTTAATTGGATTATTTGGGAGCTTATATGAATTATATGGCTACATATATTATTGTTTATTGCTTTTACAAATTATATGTAAAAATATTACTGGATGCAAATAGAATTATGCCCATCTGTAAACGTTACATGCCTTCATATTACAACTTTGTATGACAGCAGCAAAGCTTTAAATATATGTAGTCTTTCACATGGAGCCAATGGAGGACATAAAGTATAGATGTGGTTGGAATAAGGTGGCTTCTTAGACAACACTGGCTAGTACTTGACTTTGGAATGATAGGGTCCATTTAATTCACACATTCTTTCATATTCACAAAAGTGAATATTTTATAGAATTTAAGAAAATGGGATTATTTGGTATCTTATATAGGTTATACGGCTTTATACATTATTGTTTATTGCTTTGAAAAATTATATGATAAAATGTTACTGGATGCACATTGAATTATGCCCATCTGTAAACTTTATATGCCAATTGTGGTTAAAGTATAAACTCATGTCATAAAATGGCACTTCTCAAATGCAATAACTGTTCTTTGGCAAAACGTAATATTTGTTTTTCCTTATCTATTATATATTTATATTATCTATTATATTTGTTTTATGATATCTATTGATTCATTACTGTTTATTATACATGGAAATTCAATAGAAGAAGTAGTTTTCAGATATAGTATCCTTATAATATCAAAGAGCAAAGTAAAAGTAAAGACAATAAACTTACAGGCTGGGTTCTACACCTTCAGATAGAAGCAATTTTAGAGGGGGAAAAAAATATATTTTTATATGTTTATATTATTTATTATTTTTGTTGTCTGATATCTCTTGTGGCAATAATGTTTTCTTTTTCATCATATAAGGAAATTCAGTGGAAGAAGTAGTTTTTTAAACACAATAACCTTATAATACCTAACTCATATATTAGGCAAAGTAAAAGGAAAGAGAATACATTTAGAGGATGGGTTCTACGCCTTCAGATAAAAACTATTCTAGTGGGGAAAAAAATGTGGTTTTTTTTTGTAATTGGTATTATCTATTTAGATGCATTTTAGTCAAAGGATACAGCAGTTAGATAATTGGTCATTGTCCTGTAAATAGCCCAAATTCTGAAAATAAGGCAAAACTCTAAATATTCTAATGACCAGAATTGTCATATATAACCAATTGTAGACAAGGTTTACTATGTCAAGTGTGGTCAATCTGAATGAATGTGACATGGGAGTAAAAAAAGTCAAGTCATGAAAAATTGTTGTTTATCATATATGTGACATGGACATGCTGAAACCCTGCGGTCGCAAGCTGTTTGTAGGCTGGAATACATGGCGGTCGCATTTACAATCCAATCCCGTAATTACAGTGTGCAGCACAACCCTTTGAGCCAAAAGAAAACTGGCTCAAAGGGTTGTGAGAGATAATAAAGCTGCTGTTCACCAGCCCCTACGATGACTGTGTTGTAGATTTTTACAAATTAGAATGCAGGTCACGGAGATGGTGGTTTTGGTCTTAGAAAATGAGTGTAGGTGATATTGATCAGCAGGTTATTGTGATTTTAATAAATATATATTTCCTATAAACTTATTTTACACTTAATACATCCAAACACATATTAACATATAACACATAATATACATACACACAACACACACAGAGTAAGAACACACATAGATACACATATAGATAGGTCACTACATCCCCACACCCCTAACCCCCACCCTATACCCTAACACCACAAATATAGATACACTTATTTTAATTTATCCTTATTTTACTTTTGGGATTAATATGGAAGGTAGCGAGAGGAGGGGAGAGGTGAGGAGGAGATAGATAAAGGAGAGAGAAGAGGCCCTGAGGAGTGGAGGAGAGGAAAGTGGAAGAGTTCAGGGTCAGAGGGAGAGGGGCCTGATTCCTGGAGGGTAGTATAGAGAAGGGACAGGCCTCATGGTCAGAGGAGGGAGCAGAGGATCCCCGTCCACTGTCGGGAGGGCAAGAGGCTGGGGGCAGACACAGGGCCCCTAACTACAAGCACGGGGAAATGGTAGTCCTTCTAAGTGCCATACGTGACTGCCCTACTATCTTTGCGGGGGGAGGGAAGTTAAGCCTCTATGTCAGGTGAATATAAGAATAGGGACTGCACATATATTTGGACCTTCCCAACAGCACGCCTCAGTGACAAATTATTGGTCCAAATGTTAACATGATCTAGCCTGGCTACAGAGTATCGGATCATGGCCTATGTGATGGTAATATTTTGTAAGCAGATAGCTGCCTCCCATCACATTGTCCATTTCTCTGTGGACACGTACGGTTATGTTTAACATTTCACCAGTTGATGGTCAATGAGGAATGCTTTTGAGAAAACAGTCCCTATATTTTTGTTAGGCCCTATTCACGATTCATTTTTTTTATTTTAGGCACCATTCAGGTCCATAAAGGCATATTCTTCATCTGCGAGCATTGTTCCAAATATAAAGTAATTGTAATACATTCACAGTGGCTCTCAGATAGATATTCCATCAATGAAATCCCCTCCCAAAAATGTTGCTCACATGATTTTAATGAAATCATATATCCAGAATTATAAGACATGATTGTGGTTAGCATAGATTTAGACCAATACAGCTATGATGGTGTACTTGCAAAGTCTCACAATGGCATGTTAATCAAAGCCAGCATTAATAAATGCACTAGTGAAGCATGACATCCTCTTTTCAATATAAGTAATACAACAGATAATTGCGTCTGATGTAAGTAATTCTGATTATGGTTGGTGACCTTTGTGTTCTCTCCGTATTATTGGCTAGATTTTCTCAACTTAAGATATCATGAAAATCCTTTACAATGTGATAACACCTGTATAACAGATGAATGTGATATCAATGTTGCTAACACATATCAGATGGAGATGGTGATAGTATTCTTAGACCACTGACTGTTCACAGCTAAGAATTCATTGTGAGATGACATATCATTATTAATGGTCATGGCTAGTGATTTATTATGACAAATACCTAATGGTTAGTAATGCTTGCAGATGAAGATCAGGTATATTTGGTATATTGTTACAGTTACAGTATTTAGCACTCTACTGTACATGTAGTTGTTTTTTTTTGTAATTTACCCTCCTTTGCCTTTTATAGGTTTGGACCACCTTTATTTCAGATTTTTTGAGGAACACACTGTATGTGTTAACTGGATTTGATTACATATTCCATATGTTTTTGCATCGATTTAATGGAGCAGATGAATACCAAATGTAGGCGATATGCGCATTACTGGTTACTTCTATTAAATGGAGTAATGTATGATGATATTCATCAGATTCTGGTTGCAGTGGTGTAGCGACCACATGTGACCCTAGCAGTTGCTATGCATCATAATTATTATATAGTATTACATTTAACCCTAGGTGCCCCCTTTGGCTGAAATAGCCGCTTGCCTTTCAGTGATCCGCCCACACCACATCGATGATATTAATGCACAGTGTTATACATTTCTGAGTGTGCTCTTTGTATATAATAAAGTGCATCGCAAGCCCAGAGCAGAGCACTTTCGGCACACATTGCAAGCCTCTCCCCCTCCTTTCCTGCTTTGCAATGATCACCTTCGGCGCTTATTGTAGGGCTCGTAATGAGCTACTTTGGTGCTCATTGCAAGACTCTCTAACTCGCAGTGCTCATGGCGAGCCCCGCGATGAGCACCCATGTGTCTCCTTGCAGCACCTCCTTGCAGTCTCTTCCCTGTGTCTTTCTCCTCTGTGTGTGGTGAATGTTTGTGTGGCGTGCGGTGACTGCCGTTTGTTTAATTTCAATGTCCCGCGTGTCGGGCGTTGTTCGTGTTAGTGTTACTGTATTCAGTGTCGTGTATTATGTAAGTTTTGCGAGCCTGGCGTTGCTTAGCCTCGTTTTCATGCTGATTCTGAAATTTTACGTTTTTCGACCGTCATTTTTCTCCTCGTCTAGGTGATAATATGGGTGTTATTAGCTTGCAGCCTCACTGCCAGACTTCCTTTGTTTCCCCCTGTGCTGTGTGTGAGTATGTTATATTTTTTTGTTCATGATTATTTTGATGGGTCTTTAGAGTTACACACTTGAACAACTGCTTGCCGGTTGTGTGCCTGGCTAGCTCATTGCAGCCTAAGTCCTGCGCCTCTGGCTACAAGCGAGGCACACAGTTCGACTGTGCCGCTGGCTTGCCTCGCTTCGCGAGGGACGCAATTACGTTACCAACATCGCAAGCGTCCCCAAATTCGCAAGGGCGCTCATTTAATTGCAATTTGGCCAATTGAATCGGGCTCTAAATAAGCACATAGCATATTTTTTTAAAGAAGTTTTTAGTTAGTAAGCATCTATCCAAAAGCAAGGTTTTTACTAACTAAAAACTTCTTTGAAAAAAATATGCTATGTGCTTATTTAGAGCCCTATTCAATTGGCCAAATTGCAATTGAATGAGGGCCAAGGTAATTAAATCAGAAAGTGATGTACTTTCCCTCCAAATGGATTTGGATAAATTAGAGGAATGGGCATCTAAGTGGCAGATGAGATTTAATATGAATACATGTAAAGTTATGCATCTGGGAAGGAAAAATTGCCATGCAATTTATAATCTTAATGGAGCAAATCTAGGGGTATCAGATATTGAGAGGGATTTCTGAGTTCTTGGAGACAACCACATAGGTAACAGTTCTCAATGCCAAGCAGCATCTGCAAAGGCAAGTAAAATATTAGCATGTATTAAGAACGGTATAGAAGCAAGGGAAGCAAATATAATTCTACCACTATAAAACTCCCTAGTACTCCCTGATTTGGAATATGGAGTACAATTTTGGGCACCACTACATAAAAATGACATTTTAGAGCTGGAAAAAGTATAGACAACAAAACTAGTAAAGGGAATTGAGGGGCTAAGTTATGAAGAAAAACTAACCATATTAAACTTATTTACTCTAGAAAAAAGGTATCTAAGAGGGGATATGATTACCCTATATAAATATATCCAGGGTCAATACAAGGCTTTGTCAAGGGAACTTTTTGTGCCAAGAGGTTTTTAACTGACAAGAGGACATCCTTTGAGATTAGAAGTAAAAAAATTTCACCTTAAAGAAACAAAAGGGTTCTTCACAATAAGAGTGGTTAATCTGTGGAATTCTCTACCAAATGACGTGGTGACAGTGGATTCGATAGATAACTTTAAAAAGGGAATGGATATATTTATACATAAAAAGGGCATTAAGGGCTATCCTAGATAAATAGAGAGGGAGTATTGATCCAGGGATGATTCCGATCGCCAGTATCTGGGGTCAGGAAGGAATTTTATATTGTTTTCCCTATTGAGACAATTGGCAAAGTGTCATAGTTTTTTTTCTTTTTGTTTGCATTCCTTTTGGATCAATTAAAAATAAATCTGCATATTGCAGATCAGAGAAGATCTAAAAAGGTTGAACTTGATGGACTAAAGTGTTTTTTTCAACCTAAATTACTATGTTACTATGTAACTAAGATCCACAATTATGTATGTGATAATTATACAAATTTACTGCTTAACATATTTTCAGAAATCTATTTTTTTATGTTATTTGTTCAATGGAGAATGTTGTGCAATTAATTCTGACGAACTTCCCTTTTTTAATGTTTAAAAATGTTTTACTGTCTTTTTAATGGCTACTAGGACAATCTTATGTCTTTGAAAAAGCCTTTGCAAGTCCTATTTGGAACCCATAATATGTTTCCTACATTTGCGATTTACGGGTTAGAAGGAAATTGCGAGATTGTGGAATTGCTGTAATTAAAAATGGATTTTGCGTCTTTAGCACTGGTAACATTTGCGGGCTTGAAATACCAAAAGAGGAAGAATTACGTTTTTACCAACCGCAGTAGTTTTGAGCCTGTAACTTGCAATTGGAATGCGAGTAGCAAAATGTAGCCATTTAAATATCAGCAACATATACGGGCTCCATTGCAAGCTCCAGTAATTGTGATTTTGACAATTAAATAGGGGCCACTGTGTTTCCTGCTCTAACCTGTCCAGGATCAAAAGTTTATTTTTTTAAGATGGGAAGATCAGAAGTGATTAGGTAGAGTAAATAACCCATACTATTAATAGTTATAATAGTTCTATATAGTGAACACCCTTCTGTACCATATACCAGTGGCAGAGCTAGTGAATGGAGGGGACCGGTGCAAAATAATTTGGGACCCCATTGAAATTTTCATATTCACCCTGTAAGGGTCAATGAAAAAGGTAAAGCGATCACCCTTATGGTGATCAGATTGCCTTTCAATAAAGTAATTATCCACCATTTTTATCTAATAAATTAGGATTTCTCCTTTTATTGGCAGTAATAAAGTGCTTCTACCCTTTGTGGGCCCCTGTGCTTTGCACTTGCAGCACCAGTAGAAGCTCCGCCACTAGTATATATGCACCAGATATTTGGTAAACAAACTTTTTAAACAAATGTATCATGCTATTCTAGATTTCCTGTGACCACTCTCACTGTCTCCCCTTTCCCCCCTCTCCTTCTTCTAGCATATGGTATACTTTTAGTGCCCCATATTTTTTTTAATTCTTAACCAGCGTCTTATGTTACCTGCATTTATTTATTACAGCACATCACAGGGCTCAAATATATGACACCACGTAAATACTGAGATGGCTGTAGTAGTTCTACTCTATGGGCTTGATTGTCATTTTACTCTCACATGGGTTGTAATATTATTATTTCTGTTATGATATCTTAAGAGTCTATTTCACTTTAAAAATGCAAATTCTGTTTTGGCTTACCTTGGTTAAACCCCTTGTTTATTGCCCAGTATATTTGTGAATACATTCTCTTCCCCCCCTCTCATCTCATTCATAACCATTTAATTGTTTTTACAGAAACACTCTCTAACTCCCAGTCTCTCTTCCTGCTATTCACTAGAACCAATGTCCTATCTCCCTGCCCCTCTCCCACCCACCCCTGGTTACTCTTAATTTATTGAGTCACATAAACTCCTTACAGCTGATCAATTAGCAACACCTGCCGACTATTTCCTAATTAATCCTTTACACAATGTTTCATTATGCCTTCTCCTTCCTCTTAACCTCCTGCCTTTTCCTCAGGCTCTCCTCCTTAACATTTTCACATCATTTCTCCAAATTACTGTCTCCCCTTCCATGCTCTCTTCACTTCTTTAAATCTCCTATGAGCTCCTATGATACTCTCCTTCCTCTAGTCACTATCTCCTCCCTCTTCTAAAGCCCATAAGTAGAAACACTTCTGCAAGTCCCTTTTCCATCTCTCTATCCTTCTTCTACTGGGCTCTGGCGACATATATTGTAACCCAGGCCCCTCATCTCACATTCCCATTTTCAGGATATAGTATGTGACCACTAGGGGCAGATAACATATCACACACTAGAGCTACTCACCTCACATTGACTTTCTATCAGATCCCTTCCCTTTCCTACCAAATGAAAAACCTTTTTAACTTTGCACACCTTACTACCTATGTACATTTTCACTTCTTCCTCACCTTTGCTATTCCTTATCTGTTTATTCTTTCCCAGTTTTCTGTCTCTTCCATTTTCTTTCCCTTTACAATCTTGTAGGGTGCTTTGGAAAAAAGCACTTCTTCCAAAGATCTAAACTCAAAACAGGGCACTCTGTGTTAATCAGTTTGTTAACATTGTGTTAATCCTCGTTCTTATTCATTGTACAGCTCTGCAGAACGTGTTGGGGCTTTACAAATAAAATTTAATAACAATCATAATAATAATAATAATAATGGGCCTACAGGGTACCATTGTAAGAGGGGCGCGGTCAAGGCCCTAACAAGCAGAAAGATAAGGACTTGCTAATCGCCAAATCAAAGGGTCACTACTCTATTCTAATTCTCCTGGATCTCTCTGCTGCCTTCGATACAGTTGATCACCCTCTTCTAATCCAAACTCTCCGCTCTTTTGGCATCCAGGACACAGCTCTTTCATGGTTCACATCCTATCTTAAAGATCGTACATTTAGTGTCTCCTTCTCTTGCACCTCTTCTTCACCTCTCCCTCTGTCTGTTGGCGTTCCCCAAGGTTCATAATGAATGCCTCTGCTAGACTCATCTTCAATACCAGACTATCAGTGTCTGCAGTTCCTCTCTGTCAATCACTCCACTGGCTTCTCATAGCTTCCTGAATCAAATTTAAAATCATAACCCTAACATATAAAGCCCTTAACAACAGAGCACCCCCTTATATCTCTGCTCTTGTTTCAAAATACTCTCCCAACCGGCCCCTTCATTCTGCTAACGACCTTCTTCTTTTCTCCTCTCTCATCACCTCCTCTCACTCCCGTCTTCAAGACTTTTCTCGTGCTTCCCCATCTATTTGGAACTCCTTGCCCCGCTCCATTAGACTATCTTCCTGCCTCAAAACCTTTAAGAATTTATCAAAAACACACCTGTTTAAAAAATCTTATCACCTTCAGCCTTTATAATTAAAACTGCACACTCCACAGCTTAATAACACTCACACCCACAAACTACAGTACAACACACAGACCCCTCCACTTTACTGAACCAATTGCTTTCAATTGCATTTGTCACACTCTTGTTGTATCACACATAAACCTTTAGATTGTAAGTTTGCGAGTTTTCAATCTTGTGTCAGTGCCTTGGAAACAAGCTCTATGTACATTTGATTTTATGCTAAAAAACAGGGCCCTCCATTCTTTACAAGTTGTTTAATTTGTTTTCTGCTATGTACTCAACCCCTGTACAGAACTACGGAATATGTTGGCGCAATATAAATAAAGATAATAATAATAAATAAAGAGGAGCTTCTTCAGGCAACGGAGGCCTTCATCATGTAGAACTTTGTAGGTCAGCATCCAAGCTTTAAATATATGCAGTCTTTCAGTTGAGGACACACAACATATGTCTTATGTGGAAGGAACAAGGTTGGCTTCTTAGACAAAACTGGCTAGTACTTGACTTTGGTATGATAGGGTCCATTTCATACAAACATTTTTTCCAAATCTTTTTGTCAAGCAGCAGTTCTTTAGACCTTTGATTTTTTTTTTGTGAAAATTGAATAGAATTTAAGAAATGTTGATTATTTGGGAGCTTATATGAGTTATTCAGTATTGTACATTATTGTTTATTTGAGAAAATGTTAAGGGTTGCAGCTTGAATTATGCCCATCTGTAAACTTTATATGCCAATTGTGGTTAAAGTATAAACTCATGTCACTTAGCTAATGCATTTACTGTTCTTTGTCTAAATGTAATATTTGTTTTTCCTTATCTATTATAAATTTATATTATCTATTATATTTGTTTTATGATATCTATTGAGGCGTTACTGTTTATTATACAAAGAAATTCAATAGAAGAAGCCGTTTTCAAATATATTATCCTTATAATATCAAAGCGCAAGGTAAAATTAAGGACAATAAACTTACAGGATGGATTCTACACCTTCAGATAGAAGCAATGGAATAGTAGTAGTAAACCTTTTTTATATGTTTATATTATGTATTATATTTGTTTTATGATATCTTTTTTGGCATTACTTACATAGTTACATAGTAATATAGGTTGAAAAAAGACTTTAGTCCATCAAGTTCAACCTTTTTAAATGTCCTCTGATCTGCAATACGTGGATTTATTTACTGTTTACTTTTTGCATCATATAAGGAAATTCAGTAGAAGAAGCATTAAGCTTATAATACCTTAGAGCAAAGTAAAAGGAAAGACAATATATTTAAGGCATGGGTTCTACATCTTCAGATAGCGCTACTCTAGTTTTTTATTTCGTAATTAATATTATCTATTTTGAGGCATTTTAGTTAGAGGATACAACAGTTAGATAATTGGTCATTGACCTGTACATAGCCCAAATTCTGAAAATAAGGGAAAACTCAAAATAATATAATTACCAGAATAGTCATATATAGCCAAGTCCTGACATTTTTTTATTTATCATATATGGTGACATGGACACTCTGAAACCACATGGACTTTCTGATTGAATACATGGAAGCAGGGACCATATCTAACATACAAACACAAAACAAGTCATATACAAATAAACTCATAGAAATACACTGTCACTGTCCGCTCACTTGATTAAATGAAAACAAGTTTGTGAATGTTTTTGTATTTTAAAAAAAATGATGTGCTATGTGTTTTTCTAATTTTATACAGGTAGGGTTCAAGGGTAATGGGAGGACGTGCGTAGCAGAGGGTATGTGTGGTGACTATATATTTTATATAATAGTATATGGTATGCAATAGAAGTGTGTGTTGGGCTTGAAATGGTCACTATACAAATCCTGCTAAGCAGGATATGGACCAGTACTAGGACACCTTCCACCAAGAGCACTAGGGTTACGACAGAATAAAAGGATCTGTAGCAGTTACCAACTGTATCTTAGCATCCCAGGTAGGATTATTGATTTCCCCAAAATGAAAAACACACAGTTGTTATGCTTATCGAAACAGAACAGCACAAAATATTTAACCAGCAAGGATATGTTCTGATAAAGTATCACCGTAGAATAGAGCCCTTAGATTGTTTTGTCTTTCCTCTTTACCCTTCTACTGTGATTGGCAGAATGGAGTGGAACTTGTATCTTTGAGACTGGAATCAACTAAATCATCTTCCTATATTTGAGATATTTATGTTTCTATATGATTGCAAAACATTAGTGTTTGTATGAATTAATCTACATTAGATTGGTACTATTTTAAGGGATAGACCCATTTTAGGTTTACAATAATGCTAATCAAGAACCCCTTCATGTAAGATTACTTCTAATGAAGATTCCTTCTACTCATAGAAAAGGGTGGACTGGGAGTCTCTGATTTAAATGGATATTATGGGGGATTTAACTTAGCCTATATTGTTTGATAGCACTCAAAGTAAAATCAGATTTGTGAACTTTATAAGTGCTGTGACATTGCTTGTTTAAATAAATTTCAATGTATATATGGCTAAAAAAGACCAATTTTTAAAAATAGCTTGCAGATATGGCATATATATTTTAAGAAATATAAGTGAAAAAATGCAAATCAATTCTTTGTCCCATTGTAAATAGGTGACGGACAAAGTTTTTTCAGGGCATTTGGTCTATTGAGAGCTGGACCTTGTGAACGTACCGTTGTATATTGTTAGATTTCATTATGTGTGTATTAAGAGCATTTATTATCTTATAAGGTATATTTAGCTTCTATTTAGATATTTTATATTTTTACATTGGTCCATTGAAAGTTATGTCTTATTAATTACGTAAAATTACTTGCTCTGACCTCTTCTTTTGGCCTCTTACCTTGAGCAGAAACCCCAACTCACCATGATGGTCACTACCTTGACCTCATTTTTACAAATATCTGGACTATATCCAACTTTATCATCTCTCCACTCCCTCTTTCTGACCACCATCTCCTAACCTGCATCTTTACCACACCTTCCACTCTCTGCCCCTATAAAAAAGCAAAATGTGGACATAGATAAAAGCCAAATATTCATATCTGAGTGAAATAAAACAGCACTTAGTGTTGCTATGACAATGAAACTGCCAATAGGAGAGCAATGAGTCCTCCTACGTCATTAGTAGCTAGGCAGATTTCTGAGAAACTAAATAATAATTTTTAAAAATAGAGAATTTTGTGATGATATCACATCATATTAGACATACCAGCTCCAGAAAGCTGTTGAGAGAAGAGACAAACAAATCTAAATGAACTGGAAAATAAATGGGTGAAGAAATTAAAGTACCATCTTTTTAAGGGAACAGATAAGCAGACATCTTCGATCTACAAGTACCAGAGGGCAAGAGAAACTAAAACCTGTGGTAATAATACACGAGTTGGGAGTATAGTAATGATAAAACAATGGTAATGCCAAAATAGTTCCTAAACTAAATGGTATGTGCCATACATAGAATACATATTTCATATATACATAATATTATATACATATGAAATATAAAAATATAAAACATAAAATCTGAAATACAAAAAATGTAGTGTATATAATAAAATAAAATATGATGTGTGGTAAGTACAAATCACTTCTGAGTTATGAGTCTTCATATCTTTAAATATTATAAATAAACAGAATATATTAGGGCAGACTAAACTCTCAAGGAATTATATGAAACTTCAAATGTAGAATACATGAAAAAAAATCTGAATAATTAAATAGATTGATTTAAATAGAATTGAATTAAATAGATTGATAAGAAAATAAATAAATAAAAAAATCGATATAAAAATACCTGCACCAGGGGCATAGGATGACTAAACTCCCTCTGGTTTAGGATGGAAGAACCACAGGGTATCCTCTTAGACCAGCTATATTAAAAAGGGGTCAAGAAGGAATAAAGATACACCAAAATCCAAAGCTGAAACTAATGTTCATAGGGCCAATGGACCTGATGTCTATAGTTCATGTGGAAACTAATGCAGCCAAATCATTGTCTATTAAGTCCTTTGGGTTCAAGTGTGTCCAGTGTGTGTATACACCTGGTTTAAACTTCAATACTCTCCTCTGTCCTCCACCGCCTCCTGCCCCTTCCTGACTCACAGCCGAAGACTTTGCTAGCCACTTTAATAATAAAATGTAAAATATCTGTAACAATCTCTCCTCTCAGTATGGCCTTAACTCAATCTCCTCTTCACAAACTGACAACACCCAGCCTTTACCGTCATCCATTCCCTCATCCATAATAGACGCTTTTGACCCTATAACTGAGGATGATGTCTCTAGTCTTTTATAAATCATTCATATTAAAACTTGGCCACATGATCTTATTCCATCACAGCTGATCTCTCTCCTCTCTACCACACTTATCCCAGCTATCACACAACTATACAACCTTTTCCTAAGCACTGGCAAGTTTCTATCACCTTTAAAAATCTCTATTCTTAAGAAACCCTCATTTGATCCAGTTTCTTCATCTAATTACCCCCTATATCTCTACTTCCCCTGTTTTCAAACTGATTGAACGTATCATCTACATTTGTGTCTCCCAATTTATTTCCCCTATCTCGCTCCTTGACTCCTTCCAATTTGGCTTCCAGTCCAAATACTCCACAGAGACAGCTCTCACTAAAGTCACTAATGACTTGCTCACCGCCAAGTCAAAGGTTCACTTCTCTATTCTTATTGTCCTGGATCTCTCCACTGCCTTTGACACAGTTGACCGCCCTCTACTTATCCAAATGATCCACTCTGTTGACACTGCTCTCTCATGGTTTACATCATATCTAGAAAATCGAACATTTAGTGTCTCCTTCTCTGGTTTCTCTTCTTCAACTCTCCCTCTGTCTGTTGAGGTACTTCAAGGTCATATCCTAGGTCCATTCCTTTTCTTCATCTCTCCTTCCTCGCTTGGTACCGTAATCAATTATTTTGGATTTCAAAACCATCTATATACAGATGACATCCAAATCTACCTCTCTGAGCGAGAACTTTCCCCCTCTCTTCTAACTCATGTTGCCAACTGTCTCTCTAGCATTTCCTCTCTGTCAGTCACTCCACTGGCTTCCCTTAGCCTTCAGAATAACATTTAAAATCTTGACCCTAACGTATAAAGCCCTCAATAATAATGTTCCCTCATATATCTCTGGTGTTGTCTCTAAATACTCTCCCAACTGTCCTCTTCGCTCTGCAATCTTCTTCTTTCATCCTCTCTGATCACCTCCTTGCTTCTCTCCACTAGACTATCCTCCTTACTCAAATCCTTCAAAACCTCATTAAAAGCTTATCTGTTTAAAAAAGTGTATCACCTTGATCCTTAATATGTGCAATATACTATACCTCACCTTTCTATTCCTCATCCATACCCTCTAGACTGTAGGTTTGGAGTTTTCAATCTTATTGTGTGCATTTAAAATTATTTTTTTAAATAAATTACGGAACCCTCCATTCTTTTGTAATATGTTAAAATTGTTTTTGTTTTGTATCTAACCAGTTTAGCGCTACAGAATATGTTGGCACAATAGAAATAAAGGTTAATAATAAAATAATATTTAAGGCTTAGGAGTGATTTACTAGTGTAATTTATGAGATTTTTTTGGAGATTGAGTTTTTTCCATTATCTTTTGTTTTTGTAAGTTTGTGATATGGATGCAATTGTGATAGGGAATTTATAAAATATTACTCAATTACAAGTGAATTTGCTCCTCTGTGATCTCTCATTAACATTGTGGGACAATTTGCTCTAAACAGAGACTGTGCCACTTGGAAAACTTTTTATACTCAATGGCTCAAATATTTTCCTTCTCCAATGATATGATTGTGTGAACATTTGTTCATGGTTCGATCAATGTTAAAACACATTCTGCTTGCCTATGTCTATTGAAACTACTGCAGATGTCATTTGAGAATGTGATTTGATAGACTTAAAAGGGTGAAATCCAAACCCATTCAGTTAGAAATGAAAAGATATCATGCCACGAAAACGCTTTCCATGGACAGTCAGAGTGAGATCATATTTAAATCTCATTGGTTACACTTTCTTGTAACATGGGAAATGTATTACAATAAACACATTGCAAGCTGTAACTGTATAGCACCAGATTTATAACAAAGAAACTGCAGCCAGGTCAAAGGTAAAACAGGATATGGCAAATAAAGGATAATGCGCTATAACATTCAACCACAGGGTGGCAGTACATAAAATAATAAACTACACACCTGGAAAGCCTTACCAAGAATTAATAAAATATGAAACTACATTTTCTTCCATTGTATCTCTATCCATCTTTTTACTGATCAAATTCTGCTAATTTTGCTCACTTGAGAAAACAATGACAAATTGCTTATCAATTATACTTTATTTTAGTTTTATACAGTTTTTATAATAATTTTTATTGATACACATGTTTAATGCAGTTAAATTTCAGAGTAATTTAAATGAAATATTTTAATTGTATTTCTTAATCATTTTCTTTTTCATGTTGTTCACTAAGAAGATCAGTCTACACTAACACCAATGACTTGCACTTCACAAACGTGTAGATATTCCCATCGACCAGGTATTACAATGTTCACATATCGTCCCACCATATTATGGCACTCATAAGTTTGAGTAGCACCATTCGGAATGGAACTGATGCGTGCTCACCTATATAAGTAATGGGAAAGACATTAGTATACGCCTTGATTCTTAGTCTGATACATTTGTGCAAAACATTAATAAAAATTGTAATGTGAAACTTTAGTCTAAATAAACAGTACTTAGTAGTACATCAAAATATAATAACAATTGTTTGGAATTAAAGAATTTGAGTGGATATGTTAGACATCTGACCTTGAAAGTTATATATTTAAGTATAAATTGCATGAAAAGCTCACTCATCCCTCTCTGTTACTAACTTCATTATTAGAAATATAGACATACAGTACATGTATTTTCTAATACAAAACTATTAGGACTTCACATCTAACCAAATGCATTTTGTCTTTGAATCTGTTTCTTTTATATATTTTTTAAGTTTTTGAGTAAAACAAAAAGCTCACCGTGTGGTTATTTCCCTTTTTTCTCTGGTGTTCTTTGACATTTGGTTTATTTTTATTATGAAGCAGACGTTAAATAATACCTGTTAGGTTTATACACCTAATATGGATATTAATTATACTTCTTAGGTTGAGACCTAATAATGCTTAACATCGGATTAATTAAATAAAATATAATTATCAATGTACATAATAAGAAATACTGTATATACATATTGAAATATGTATTTACCTGGGATTGTTATTTCCATTATTTGACAGCGAGTTCCCAATAAGAATTTCAGCTCCGTTAAGCCGTTCTCCACAGCAGTCACCACGATTTGTGATTATTATTTGGGAAATTCTATGGCATTTTAGCAGATCCACCCTCCACCAAGGACCATAATTACGATGTGTATGAGAGCATGATCCATGATCTAAATGATTATCTTGATTTCCATCTATTGCATTCATAGCATATGACCAACCCCACAGAGATGACTGAGTTGCACGTCCTTGAAGGGCAACATTTCTATCTGTTTTCATAAAATACAAAAAAGAGAAAACAACTTAATATAAAAAGTGAGATTTGGTAATAAACTCTGAAGAGTTACCACAGTAAACAATATATTTGTAATAGAAATGGTTTCAGGCTTAAAAAAATCATAACTTGGAGTAACTGTAAACAAGGACATTGGGTTAGCAGCAGCATAAGGTCAGCAAATGGGAAAAACGTATTAATGTATCAAATGTAATAATTTACAATTCACGGGTTAAGATATGTAGGAAGATCAGTTGGGTCATTGCACTAACATGTTTCCATTCTTGAATAGTTTGGGAACAATGAGTTGAAGTAAACTGCAGATGGCTGGATTCCCTAGATGAGCGCTACGGAATATGTTGGCGCGTTACAAATAAACGATAATAATAATGTCTTGAAGGTATATCTCATGGTGTGTAATTGCTTTAAAGTTGGGAAGACATATAGTTGTCCATATTATCTTATAAGGTTAATTCACTAAGATGAGAAGTCTTGATAATACTATACATTTGCAAAGTTATTCTTGAAGCCTCTTTTTTAGGTCACAGAAGACTATTCAAGAATTTCCAGCTTGAAAAAGATGCAGTTATGATACAATGGAGAGGTCTTATGAAGCCATTGCATCTCAGTGAACAATATCTCATATAAATATTATTTCAAACAACCAACCAACAGGTGGGGCTATTTTACTAAACTGTAACTTGGAAATAAAAGATGTTAAATATTATAGATCTATATTTTTTTTCTGTCCATTTTTTAATATTCATTGAGTTCTTCACATAAAAGGTTATAATGGTAAGTGAATATTCAGAAAGGTCTTAGAGATATTACTTACTGCGACAACTTCTATCACGCTCTATAGCTCTGATATTTTCGTCTACAAAGTGATACAAACAAAAAAAACATACGTTAAACAAAATACATAGATTATATCCCATATATTAATCTAAATATGCTACCATACTTTGATGACAAACCATAACAAACTGTACAGTGATTAAATGCATTCAGTTATCTTTTAAAAACTTCACAGTACTCATACAGTTGCTATGTACCCAATAATAAAAAATACTACTAAAATAATTTGATTGTGATCACATTAAAATACTATAAATACTACTAATAGATTTTCTTGTCAAGGATCTTACCTTGAGGGAAGCTAGCAGCATCACACGACAAGAGCGACAGTAGGGAAATTGTGAGTAGAAATAACATCCTTACGAAAAACACTAAAAATGAAAAGTCTTCATTACTTTATAAACAAAATTAAGGAGACGTGGAAGTTTAAGATACTGTTTCGAAAAAAAACTTATTTTCTAAAAAGCAAAATTTCTTTAGAAATCTATATTTATATATGCATACATATGTATTCATATTAAGTTTTACTTTACTGAAGGCAGGCATTTGTTTTCTATAACGTAAACTGAGTAGTCACATATTCATTATCAATATTAAATTAACGGGTTTTAATCAAGATTTCTATTTGTACATCAGTAGTAGAGTGACTTCTGAAGATCTCTCTCAGTTGTGACCCTCACATCATGTAAACTACTGGTATATCCTCATTAATTGGACATACGCTGTATATATTGGTAGAAACAGATCATTAGAAAGCAGGTATGTTGTATTAGGTAATATCTACGGTACAAAAACAACTTGAAAGTCGTTAGATATAATAGTCCTGAAGTATAAAACAGTCAGTAAGTTAGCAAACGCATTACTTACCCTTACAGAGATACTAATGTAGTTTGTTAGGTCTCACATATGAATTGAGCTTTAAAAGAAATAATCATGAGGCTTTAAATAAATGAACAAATCTCATCATGTCATCTATTGATTTATTATTTATATTTCCGGGCTCTGAAATAACTGAAGTACAACATTTAACAAACATGTAATGTGAATCATAATATAGACCATCTGTAGTTAAAGAAGTAAACTAAGAATAAGATTTAATGTTGACACAGTAATTTAAATTATTTCCAGTGAAACCACTCATAAAGATATCATATGCACACTTGGATTTTTTTATCTAAAAGTACAGCCACTTCACAGCTGTCCCCTCAATAAATTTGACAAATGATTTACATTTGTTTCTGTTGTTTCATTTTTTCTGTCAATTTTTAAGTTAAGGGACTATGAAGAGATTTTTCTACATTGTGCCTGAATGAAGTTATCTGAGAATTTTTTTTTTTTTTTCTAATAAACAAGGGTCATAGGGCTTAGTAAATTGCTTCATACTAATAACTGTCCATAGAAGGAACTCTGTTTATTCAGTGTTAATTCAGGTAACGTTTACAGTGAACACCATACTATACTATATACCGTGGCAAAACTAGTGAATGGAGGGCCCTGGTGCAAAATAATGTGGGTCTGCCATGCAATTTCCCTATTCACTCTGTAGGAGTCAATAAAAAGATAAAGTTATATGTAGATGGTCACATATCATGTCATATCACCCCTATGGTGATCAGATCACTTTAATATAAAGCAATCATCCACTGTTTTTGTATCTAATAAATTAAGATCCCTCCTTTATTGGCAGTAGTAACGGGTCCCTACCTTGTTGTGGGACCACGATGCGTTGTACCTGCTGCTCCAGAAGTAGCTCCGCCTCTACTATATACGCACTAGATATTTGGTTAACAAATATATCAAGTTATTATAGTTTTCTTGTGACCATTCTTAACTAGAGTCTTATGTTATCTGCATTTATTTATTTCATCACATCACAGGGCTCTAAGATACGGCTCAAAGCAAATACTGAGATGGCTGTAGTAGCGCTAAGAGACAATCATACCCAGTTCTACTCTATGGACCTCCAGGGTACCATCTTAAGAGGGTTGTCATCAAGGCAATAACATTTTGTACACCACTTCCGCCTTAGTTCGAAGCAAAGTGACCCGACCTGTAGCAACCTTGCATGCTTTGGAATAGGTGCAATTTTATAATATGTTGGACTCCATTCAGTTATAATAATAATTTATGTAGACCTTTTCTCCCAGAAGGTTATATTATAATTAAAAACCTTGTTAAAAAGAATGATCTTTGGCCTCCTTTTTGAAAATGTCCAAGTTAGAAATCTCTGAGATTGAGCCTGGCAGAGAGTCCCAGATTCTTGGTGCTCTATACATAAAAGCCCAGGAACCAGAGGTTTGTGAAGAGAATCTAGGGATGGCTAACAGATTATCACCTGTAGATCTAAGGTAACAAGTTGAAAGATAAGGAGTGAGCAGCTCCTTCAGGTAGCTGAGGCCTTCATCATACAGCTTTGTATGTCAGCAGCAAAGCTTTAAATATATGCAGTCTTTCACATGGAGCCAATGAAGGACACAAAGCATAGATGTTGCGTGGCTGGAATAAGGTGGCTTCTTAGACAACACTGGCTAGTACTTGACTTTGGGATCCATTAATTAAGTGAATATTTTATATAATTTAATTTGATTATTTGGGAGCTTATATGGAGTAATATGGCTATATACATTATTGTTTGTTTTTAGAAATTATATTTAAAAATATTACTGGATGCACATTGAATTATGCCATCTGTAAACGTTACATGCCAATTGTGGTTAAAGTATTTACTCATGTCATAAAATGGCACTTCTCAAATGCAATAACTGTTCTTTGGCAAAACTTAATATTTGTTTTTCCTTATCTATTATATATTTATATTAGCTTTTATATTTGTTTTATAATATCTATTGAGGCATTACTGTTGATTATACATGGAAAATCAATAGAATTAGTTTCAGATATAGTATCATTATAATATCAAAGAGCAAATTAAAAGTAAAGAAAATAAACTTACAGGCTGGGTTCTACACCTTCAGATAGAAGCAATTCTAGAGTGGAAAAAAAAATATTTTTATATGTTTATATTATTTATTATATTTGTTTTCTGATATCTCTTGTGGCAATACTGTTTTCTTTTTCCTCATATAACGAAATTCAGTGGAAGAAGTATTTTTTTAAACACAATAACCTTATAATACCTAACTTACCGTATATATTGGGCAAAGTAAAAGGAAAAAGAATACATTTAGCAGATGGGTTCTACGCCTTCAGATAAAAACTATTCTAGTTTTGTAATTGGTATTATCTATTTAGATGCATTTTAGTCAAAGGATACAGCAGTAAGATAATTGGTCATTGTCCTGTAAATAGCCCAAATTCTGAAAATAAGGCAAAACTCTAAATATTCTAATGACCAGAATTGTCATATATAACCAATTGTAGACAAGGTTTACTATGTCAAGTGTGGTCAATTTGAATGAATGTGACATGGGAGTAAAAGAAGTCAAGTCATGAAAAAATGTTGCTTATCATATATGGTGACATGGACATGCTGAAACTCTGCGGTCGCAAGCTGTTTGTAGGCTGGAATACATGGCGGTCGCATTTACAATTCAATCCCGTAATTACAGTGTGCAGCACAACCCTTTGAGCCAAAAGAAAACTGGATAATGGATAATGATTGACAGTGAGAGATAATAAAGCTGCTGTTCACCAGCCCCTACATTGACTGTGTTGTAGATTTTTACAAATTAGAATGCAGGTCCCGGAGATGGTGGTTTTGGTCCTGGAAAGTGAGAATAGGTGATTTTGATGAGCAGGTTATTGTGATTTTATTAATTTATATTTCCTATAAACGTATTTTACACTTAATACATCTAAACACATATTAACATATAACACATAATATACATACACATAGAGTAAGAACACACATAGATACACATATAGATAGGTCACTCCATCCACACACCCCTACCCCCCACCCTATACCCTAACACCACAAATATACATACACTTATTTTAATTTATCCTTATTTTACTTTTGGGATTAATATGGAGGATAGCGAGAGGAGGGGAGAGGTGAGGAGGATAGAGAGAAAGGAGAGAGAGGAGGCCCTGGGGAGTGGAGGAGAGTGGAAGAGCTCAGGATCAGAGGGAGAGGGGCCTGATTCCTGGGGGGGGGGGCGGTAGTATAGAGAAGGGATAGGCCTCATGGTCAGAGGAGGGAGCAAAGGATCCCCGTCCACAGTCGGGAGGGCAAGAGGCTGGGCAGAAACAGGGCCCCTAACTACAAGCACAGGGAAATGGTAGTCCTTCTAAGTGCCATAAGTGACTGCCCTACTATCTTTGGGGGGGATAAAGAGAAGTCAAGCCTCCATGTCAGGTGAATATCAGATACACCAACATGCCACCACATGTACATCACACACACACATAGAAAACACCTGACATATGTAAATGATGAGTCCTTGTATGGGTGTGCCCACTACAGCTTAAGCAGATACAGGCTGCAGCCGTAATCAAGATAACGTTATAAATCAATAAAAATCAAACTCATAATACAAAGATTTGACCACATCTAGTAAATGATAGCTACACATAGTACAAGTTAAGTGAAACATCCAGTTTTAAGACAACAAGATGGAGGACAGTGAGGAAAAAACAAAAATATATATATATTATTCAACAGAATTAACACATAAACTATTCTTCTCTCTTTTACATATGGCAGAAGGTCTGGGTCCACTGGTGAGCCGGAGGTGGGGAATCGGCTCACTGGGAGATGGATGTGTTGGACCGTGCCCCCGCAAGATGCCTTGGGATATGGTTAGTAGGGGGACCAATTAATATAGGCAGTGATGTCACCTGCTGGACCTTTGGCCACACGTTCTATTAGACCCCACTGTCCCCCTCCTCCAACAGCTGTTTTCACCACCCGGGCCCTACTACTGGATGGACCAATGGGCCTTTACACCACCACCACCTCCTTCTCCCAGCAACACCACAACCTGGCTCCCACCATTACCAGGCCCACCACCAACACATGGAAGCGAGGCTCCAGCTGGGCCGCAGCCCCTCCCCACTGGGTCACCACCACCGTCACCCAGACATGCCCACCATGAGCAGACCCGATCCCAAGGTCCACCATCGGAGGCTGCTGAGGGGGAGATGCTGGTCCTGATGCTGCAGCTAGAGAAAAGTAATCAGGGGATCTGGTCAGAATCTCCTCCAACCAGGCCTCCGTTGACCCCAGCCTGTGGAGGCACCATGGAAAGGTGAGGAGGTACCAGTCCCACCATAGGGAGGTGGAGTCCTACCTGGCCAGGCTGCTCCATTCATCGGAAGACCAGAGCAAGCTCATCCAACAGCACATTGATGCCACCCAGCCTGTTCTGGTTCCCAGCACCGCCACCTGCACCCCAGAGCCCTCCCTCAAACACCCCGAGCCTGGACTCTCCCCACCTCCATCCATGCCTCCGCCACCACCTAATGAATCTGCCTCCTGGGGAGATGTCTCCCTGTGCATCCCCCCTTCATTTAAGGAGAAGGCATGCGGCCAAATGGGGTTGGGGCCCTGTGGCAAGGAGGAGGAGAATGTAGGGACTGCACATATATTTGGACCTTCCCAACAGCACTCCTCAGTGACAAATTATTGGTCCAAATGTTAACATGATCTAGCCTGGCTACAGAGTATCGGATCATGGCCTATGTGAAGGTAATATTTTGTAAGCCGATAGCTGCCTCCCATTACATTGTCCATTTCTCTGTGGACACGTACGGTTATGTTTAACATTTCACCAGTTCATGGTCAATGAGGAATGCTGTTGAGAAAACAGTCCCTATATTTTTGTTAGGCCTTATGCATGATTCATTTTATTTGATTTTAGGCACAATTCAGGTCCATAAAGGCATATTCTTCATCTGCAAGCATTGTTCCAAATATAAAGTAATTTTAATATTGTAATATTCCATCAATGACATCCCCTCCCAAAAACGTCGCTCACACGATTTAAATTAAATTATATATCCGGAATTATAAGACATGATTCATGATTGTTGTTAGCATAGATTTAGACCAATACAGATATGATGGTGTAGTCTCACTATGGCATGTTAATCAAAGCCAGCATAATTAAATGCACTAGTGAAGCATGACATCCTCTTTTCAATATAAGTAATACAACAGATAATTGTGTCTGATGTAAGTAATTCTGATTATGGTTGGTGACCTTTGTGTTCTCTCCGTATTAATGGCTAGGTTTTCTCAACTAAGATATCAAGAGAATCCTTTACAATGTGATAACACCTGTATAACAGATGAATGTGATATCAAAGTTGCTAACACATATAAGATGGAGATGGTGATAGTACTCTTAGACCACTGACTTTGTTCACAGCTAAGCATTTATTGTGAGATGACATATCATTATTAATGGTCATGGCTAGGATTTATTATGACAAATACCTAATGGTTAGTAATGCTTGGTATATTTGATATATTGTTACAGTTACAGTATTTAGCACTGTACTGTACATGTAGGTTTTTTTTTGTAATTTATCCTCCTCTGCCTTTTTTCGGTTTGGACCACCTTTATTTCAGATTTTTTTTGGGAACACACTGTATGTGTGTAACTGGATTGGATTACATTGTCCAGATGTTTTTGCATCGATTTAATGGAGCAGATGAATACCAAATGTTGGCGATATGGTTACTTCTATTAAATGGAGTAATGTATGATGATATTCATCAGATTCTGGTTGCAGTGGTGTAGCGACCGCATGTGACCCTATCAGTTGCTAAGCATCATAATTATTATACAGTATCACATTTAACGCTAGGTGCCCCCTTTGGCTGAAATAGCCGCTTGCCCTTCAGGGATCCGCCCACACCACATTGATGATATTAATGCACAGTGTTATACATTTCTGAGTGTGCTCTTTGTATATAATAAAGCGCATCGCAAGCCCCGCACGAGCGCCTTCGGCACCCATTGCAAGCCTCTCCCCCTGTGTACTTCAACTTTCCTGCTTTGCAATGATCACCTTCAGCGCTCATTGCAAGACTCTCCCACTCGCAGTGCTCATGGCGAGCACCGCGATGAGCGCCCATGTGTCTCCTTGTAGCACCTCCTCCTGTCTCTTTCCTGTGTCTTTCTCCTCTGTGTGTGTGGTGAATGTTTGCATGGCCTGCGGTGACTGCCGTTGGTTTTATTTCAAAGTCCCGCGTGTCTGGCGTTGTTCGGGTTACTGTATTCAGTGTCGTGTATTTTGTAAGTTTTGCGAGCCTGGCGTTGCTGAGCCTCGTTTTTCATGCTGATTCAGAAATTTTATGTTTTTCGCCTGTCATTTTTCTCCTCGTCTAGGCGATAATATGAGTGTTACTCGCTTCCAACCTCACTTCCGGGCTTCCTTTGTCTCGACCTGTGCTGTGTGTGAGTGTGTTATATTTTTTGTACATGATTATTTTTGATGGGTTTTTAGAGTTACACGCTTGAACAACTGCTCGCCGGTTGCGTGCCCGGCTAGCTCATTGCAGCTTAAATGCTGCGCCTCTGGCTACAAGCGAGGCACACAGTTTGACTGTGCCGCTGACTTGCCTCGCTTCGCGAGGGACGCAATTACGTTACCAACATCGCAAGTGTCCCCAAAATCGCAAGGTAATTAAATCAGAAAATTATGCACTTTCCCTCCAAATGGATTTGCATAAGTTAGAGGAATGTGCATCTAAGTGGCAGATGAGATTTAATATGAATATATGTAAAGTTATGCATCTGGGAAGGAAAAATTGCATGCAATTTACAATCTTAATGAAGCAAATCTAGGGGTATCAGATATTGAAAGGGATTTGGGAGTACTTGGAGCCAACCACATAGGTAACAGTGCTCAATGCCAAGCAGCATCTGCAAAGGCAGGAAAAATATTAGCATGTATTAAGAACGGTATAGAAGTAAGGAAAGCAAATATAATTCTGCCACTATGTAACTCCCTAGTACGCCCTCCCTTGGAACATGGAGTACAATTTTGGGCACCGCTACATAAAAAGGACATTTTAGAGCTGGAAAAAGTATAGACAACAAAACTAGTAAAGGGAATGGAGGGGCTAAGTTATGAAGAAAGACTAACCAAATTAAACTTATTTACTCTAGAAAAAAGGTGTCTAAGAGGGGATATGATTACCCTATATAAATATATCCAGGGTCAATACAAGGCTTTGTCAAGGGAACTTTTTGTGCCAAGAGGTTTTTAACTGACAAGGGGGCATCCTTTGAGATTAGAATTAAAAAGATTTCACCTTAAAGAAAGAAAAAGGGTTCATAACAATAAGAGTGGTTTAGTTGTGGAATTCTCTACCAAAGGAAGTGGTGACAGCGGATTCGATAGATAACTTTAAAAAGGGATTGGATATATTTTTAAATAAAAAGGGCATTAAAGGCTATCCTGGATAAATAGAGAGGGAGTATTGATCCAGGGATAATTCCAATCGCCAGTATCTGGGGTCAGGAAGGAATTTTATATTGTTTTCCCTATTGAGACAATTGGCAAAGTGTCATTGTTTTTTTGTTTTTTTTTTATTTGCATTCCTCTGGATCAATTAAAAATAAATCTGCATATTGCAGATCAGAGAAGATCTAAAAAGGTTGAACTTGATGGACTAAAGTGTTTTTTTAACCTAAATTACTATGTTACTATGTAACTAAGATTCACAACTATATATGTGATAATTATATAAATTTACTGCTTAACATATTTTCAGAAATCTATTTTTTTATGTTATTTGTTCAATGGAGAATGTTGTGCAATTAATTCTGATGAATTTCCCTGCTTTTGTATTGTTTAAAAATGTTTTACTGTCTTTTTAATTGCTGCTAGGACAATCTTTGCGATTTACGGGTTAGAAGGAAATTGCGAGATTGTTGAATTGTTGTAATTAAAAATGGATTTTGCGTCTTCTGCACTGGTAACATTTGCGGGCTTGAAATACCAAAGGAGGAGGAGTTACGTTTTTACCAACCGCAGTAGTTTTGAGCCTGTAACTTGCAATTGGAATGCGAGTAGCAAAATGTAGCCATTTAAATATCATATAATATATACGGTCTCCATTGCAAGCTCCAGTAATTGTGATTTTGACAATTAAATAGGGGCCACTGTGTTTCCTGCTCTAACCTGTCCAGGATCAAAAGTTTATTTTAAGATGGGAAGATCAGAAGTGATTAGGTAGAGTAAATAACCCATACTATTATTAGTTATAATAGTTCTATATAGTGAACACCCTTCTGTACCATATACCAGTGGCAGAGCTAGTGAATGGAGGGGACCGGTGCAAAATAATTTGGGACCCCATTGAAATTTTCCTATTCACCCTGTAAGGGTCAATGAAAAAGGTAAAGCGATCACCCTTATGGTGATCAGATCGCCTTTCAATAAAGTAATTATCCACCATTTTTATCTAATAAATTAAGATTTCTCCTTTTATTGGCAGTAATAAAGTGCTTCTACCCTTTGTGGGCCCCTGTGCTTTGCACTTGCAGCACCAGTAGAAGCTCCGCCACTAGTAAATATGCACCAGATATTTGGTAAACAAACTTTTTAAACAAATGTATTATGCTATTCTAGATTTCCTGTGACCACTCTCACTGTCTCCCCTTTCCCCCTCTCCTTCTTCTGGCATATGGTATACTTTTAGTGCCCCATGTGTTTTTTAATTCTTAACCAGCGTCTTATGTTACCTGCATTTATTTATTACAGCACATCACAAGGCTCAAATATATGACACCATGTAAATACTGAGATTGCTGTAGTAGTTCTACTCTAGGGGCTTGATTGTCATTTTACTCTCACATGGGTTGTAATATTATTATTTCTGTTATGATATCTTAAGAGTCTATTTCACTTTAAAAATACAAATTCTCTTTTGGCATACCTTGGTTAAACCCCTTGTTTATTGCCCAGTATATTTGTGAATACATTCTCTTCCCCCCCCTCTCATCTCATTCATAACCATTTAATTGTTTTTACAGAAACACTCTCTAACTCCCAGTCTCTCTTCCTGCTATTCACTAGAACCAATGTCCTCTCTCCCTGCCCCTCTCCCACCCACCCCTGGTTACTCTTAATTTATTGAGTCACATAAACTCCTTACAGCTGATCAATTAGCAACACCTGCCGACTATTTCCTAATTAATCCTTTACACAATGTTTCATCATGCCTTCTCCTTCCTCTTAACCTCCTGCCTTTTCCTCAGGCTCTCCTCCTTAACATTTTCACATCATTTCTCCAAATTACTGTCTCCCCTTCCATGCTCTCTTCACTTCTTTAAATCTCCTATGAGCTCCTATGATACTCTCCTTCCTCTAGTCACTATCTCCTCCCTCTTCTAAAGCCCATAAGTAGAAACACTTCTGCAAGTCCCTTTTCCATCTCTCTATCCTTCTTCTACTGGGCTCTGGAGACATATATTCTAACCCAGGCCCCTCATCTCACATTCCCATTTTCAGGATATAGTATGTGACCACTAGGGGCAGATAACATATCACACACTAGAGCTACTCACCTCACATTGACTTTCTATCAGATCCCTTCCCTTTCCTACCAAATGAAAAACCTTTTTAACTTTGCACACCTTACTACCTATGTACATTTTCACTTCTTCCTCACCCTTGCTATTCCTTATCTGTTTATTCTTTCCCAGGTTTCTGTCTCTTCCATTCTCTTTACAATCCCTTTACAATCGTGTAGGGTGCTTTGGAAAAAAACACTTCTTCCAAAGATCTAAACTCAAAACAGGGCACTCTGTGTTAATCAGTTTGTTAACATTGTGTTATTCCTCGTTCTTATTCATTGTACAGCTCTGCAGAACGTGTTGGGGCTTTACAAATAAAATTTAATAACAATCATAATTATAATAATAATAATGGGCCTACAGGGTAACATTGTAAGAGGGGCGCGGTCAAGGCCCTAACAAGCAGAAAGATAAGGACTTGGTAATCGCCAAATCAAAGGGTCACTACTCTATTCTAATTCTCCTGGATCTCTCTGCTGCCTTCGATACAGTTGACCACCCTCTTCTAATCCAAACTCTGCGCTCTTTTGGCATCCAGGACACAGCTCTTTCATGGTTCACATCCTATCTTAAAGATCGTACATTTAGTGTCTCCTTCTCTGGCACCTCTTCTTCACCTCTCCCTCTGTCTGTTGGCGTTTCCAAAGGTTCTGTCCTAGGCCCCCTCCTCTTCTCCATCTACACCTCCCCCCTTGGCACCCTTATAAAATCCTTTGGATTTCAGTATCATCTCTATGCAGATGATACTCAAATCTACCTCTCTGCACCCGATCTATCCCCCTCTCTTTTAGCTCAAGTTTCCAACTGCCTCTCTAGCGTATCCTACTGGATGTCCACCCGTCAACTCAAACTCAACATGTCTAAGACTGAACTTCTAATATTTCCACCCTCTACTACAGCTTCCACACCTCAAATATCTCTCACTGTTGACAACACCATCATCACCCCTACTTCCCAGGCCCGTTGTCTTGGGTTTCTACTGGATCCCACCCTCTCTTTTATTCCTCACATCCAAGCAATAACAAAATCATGGCAGTTTCACCTAAAAAACATCTCCAAAATTCGTCATTATCTTACAGAAGACACAGCTAAAATTCCAATTCACTCTCTCATCATCTCTCGACTCGACTACTGCAATTCCCTCCTTGCTGGCCTACCCATCTCTCATCTGTCTCCAATCCATAATGAATGCCTCTGCTAGACTCATCTTCAATACCAAACGATCAGTGTCTGCAGCTCCTCTCTGTCAATCACTCCACTGGATTCTCATAGCTTCCCGAATCAAATTTAAAATCATGACCCTAACATATAAAGCCCTCAACAACAGTGCACCCCCTTATATCTCTGCTCTTGTTTCAAAATACTCTCCCAACCGCCCCCCTTCGTTCTGCTAACGACCTTCTTCTTTCCTCCTCTCTCATCACCTCCTCTCACTCTTTTTCTCGTGCTTCCCCATCTATTTGGAACTCCTTGCCCCGCTCCATTAGATTATCTTCCTGCCTCAAAACCTTTAAGAAATTATTAAAAACACAACTGTTTAAAAAATCTTATCACCTTCAGCCTTTATAATTAAAACTGCACACTCCACAGCTTAATAACACTCACACCCACAATCTACAGTACAACACACAGACCCCTCCACTTTACTGAACCAATTGCTTTCAATTGCATTTGTCATACTCTTGTATCACACATAAACCCTTGAGGCCTCATTCTATTATCGGCCGTAGGCGCTGCGGGGCCGCAAGGACTGGCCGCAAGCTATTCGGCTATTCTATTCCCCTCCAGCCGGGGATTCCGGCAGGCTTGCGGCCGGTGCCTTGCTATCTCTTGCGGCCGCTCGCGCCGGAGGAAATCCTTTGATCTAAAACGGCCGCAAGGAAATCGGCCGTAAGAAAATCCTATTTGCAATTCACTTGCTCCGGGAACCCTCTCTGCAAGGCTAAAACCGAGCCGCAGCTTACTTGCAGGAAAGAGGTCCCGCTAGCACCAATTAAGCACAAAATATAGCCCAAATAAAGCCATCCTGCACTTTGAGAAGACTATAAAGTGATTTTCGGTGTTAGCAAAAATAGCACAAAATTCCCCTATACTCAAATCCGTAAAATATATATTTTTTAATATACGTCAAATATCCATGTAAAAAGTCCCGAGGGCTTGGAGCACCTCAGACCCGCCCACGCCGCAGCCGGAAAATAAACAGTTAATTTAAACTCTGGTTTGGGCTGATGTGCAAGCTTGAGAGTGGGTTACTTTTAATCCTCATGTCCCCCAATATGATCCCTAGCATTTACAGAGCTTTACAGAGCTGTCTTGAATTTATTTTTGACTTTTTAGATTTCAGAGCTTACGGCCGGTTGCAAGATTTATGGCCGGCCGTAAGAGGAGATCCGTACGGCCGGTTTGCGGCCGATAATAGAATGAGGCCCTTAGATTGTAAGTTTGCGAGTTTTCAATCTTGTGTCAGTGCCTTGGAAACAAGCTCTATGTACATTTGATTTTATGCTAAAAAACAGGGCCCTCCATTCTTTACAGGTTGTTTAATTTGTTTTCTGCTATGTACTCAACCCCTGTACAACACTACGGAATATGTTGGCGCAATATAAATAAAGATAATAATCACATATATAGTTGTGAGCATGCGAGCCAGCCAGAGCCGTTGCTCACGCTTGCGGGCTCGCATAGAGAGCCCGCGGTGGAGCATCCCACCTCGGCTGTGCTGTACAGGAGCCCTGTGGATGAGTCCATTGTTGGGTGTTACAGGGGGTAGGACACAGTGAGACCCTGAGACCCACACAAGATTGACAGCTACCCTGTCGCTGAGTGGTAAGTGCTGGCTCCTGTCCGGCCCTGCCCACCCCCGGTCCGTTACCTTCTCTGTACTTCCTGCGCAGTCTTCATCACCACTTCACAGGCAGACCGGATCTCATACCCCTGCTCCATGGCTCGGCCCTGGCAACTCATGAAACACATCCACACACACCCCCTCTGCCTCCAGCGCGGCCCAGCTCCAGCAACAAGCGAGTCAAAGACAGTGCCTGCCGCCTTTTGGCCGAACTCACAAAGGCTCCAGACTAATAGCAACGGAGCAGTTAAACCTGGCCTCCCACTACTTTCTTGCATGAGATTCATGTAAACTACTTCTCCCCCTCAGCCGGGCAGGTCCTTAACGGACCATAAATCACAACCAGCTGAGAATTCCCATACACTTCTTCCACTAGAACAATTTCAGCAGCTATTTTCTTTTTTCGCCCTGCATATAACCCACTCAACTCGACAGGTCCTGAAAGAACTATTAACCAAAAACACTGCACCACTAAAATTCAATTTACTTTGCTTTTTCCAGACTCCTACTTAATTCTCTCAGCCTTCCTCCTCTCCACAGGCCACGAAAGGTCCATAAATCACACTGTAAATACCTATACATTTCTTTCAGTGCAGCAATTCATTTCAGATGTTTTTTCCTTCGAGTTTTTTCAGTAATATGACTTCCTAAGTAAAGCACCTATATGTTATATACTGTATGTGACAGAAAACTACATATAATTCATATTGACATTTACACATAAGAGCTCCTGTAGACAGATAGAAATGTAGATAGACTGACATAGGTAGTTATATATATATATATATATATATATATATATATATATATATATATATATATATATGTCACATATATAATTGGGAGCATACGAGCCGTTGCTCACGCTTGCAAAGGCACTCAGTTGCGAAGCGAGGGCCTCAGTTGCTGGCATGGAGCGCCAAATGCGCTCCTTGCAAGCAACTGCGACCCTCGCAAACTTTACCTTTATCACATATATAGTTGTGAGCATACGAGCCGTTGCTCACGCTTGCGAAGCGAGGGCCTCAGTTGCTGGCAAGGAGCGCCGAACACATACATAAAAAGCTTACCTACAGCAAGATGGAGCATCCAGGACCTCAAAAAATGAAGTTACACCTTCGTTTAACTCAAAATAAAAGAGTTTAGACACTAACAAATTCTCTTAGCGAGAGAAAAAAGGTCTGCCAAACAAAAGGAAAACAACGCTACTGCACTCTAAACACGAGGGCTGCGGGCGAGGGCCTCAGTTGCTGGCATGGAGTGCCAAAGGCTGCGGGCGAGGGCCTCAGTTGCTGGCATGGAGCGCCAAAGGCAAAACTCAAACTTAAGGGAAAACTCAAAATAATATAATTACCAGAATAGTCATATATAGCCAAGTCCTGACATTTTTTTATTTATCATATATGGTGACATGGACACTCTCAAACCACATGGACTTTCTGTTTGAATACATGGAAGCAGGGACCATATCTAACATACAAACACAAAACAAGTCATATACAAATAAACTCATAGAAATACACTGTCACTGTCCGCTCACTTGATTAAATGAAAACAAGTTTGTGAAAGTTTTTGTATTTAAAAAAAAATGATGTGCTATGTGTTTTTCTAATTTTATACAGGTAGGGTTCAAGGGTAATGGGAGGACGTGCGTAGCAGAGGGTATGTGTGGTGACTATATATTTTATATAATAGTATATGGTATGTAATAGAAGTGTGTGTTGGGCTTGAAATGGTCACTATACAAATCCTGCTAAGCAGGATATGGACCAGTACTAGGACACCTTCCGCCAAGAGCACCAGGGTTACGACAGAATAAAAGGACCTGTAGCAGTTACCGACTGTATCTTAGCATCCCAGGTAGGATTAATGATTTCCCCCAAATTAAAAACACACAGTTGTTATGCTTATTGAAACAGAACAGCACAAAATATGTAACCATCAAGGATATGTTCTGAGAAAGTATCACCGTAGAATAGAGCCCTTAGATTGTCAGTTGCTGGCATGGAGCGCCGAAGGCTGCGGGCGAGGGCCTCAGTTGCTGGCATGGAGCGCCAAAGGCGCTCCATGCCAGCAACTGCAACCCTCGCGAAGCGAGGGCCTCGGTTGCTGGCATGGAGCGCCAAAGGCGCTCAATGCCAGCAACTGCGACCCTCACAAACTTTACGTTGTAACGCAAACAGCACGACACACCAACTGCGACCCTTGCAAACTTTACCTCGCAGCGCAAATAACATACGAGACACGTTAACACTCATTACGACCTCGCAAAAATCGGCCGCAACTCGCGAACATGAAAAAAATAAAAACACAATAAATACACACAGCACATACATAAAAAGCTTACCTACAGCAAGAGGGAGCATCCACGACCTCAAAAAAGCAACTTACACCTTCATTTAACTAAAAATAAAAGAGTTTAGACACTAACAAATTTGCTAAGCGAAAGAAAAAATGGCCGCCGAACAAAACGAAAATGAGGCTACAGGACTCTAAACACACAAAACCCCACAAGAAAATCGCAAAACACCACAAAACACCTACGGATATTCCGCTAAGAAGTATACCACACATTACCCGCCATTTCATGACAATGCGGAACTACACAACTACGCTAACGGTTTGGTCTTGCGCACGCACTCTATTACACTGCGCACATTCATGACGCTTACACAGCAGCTCCACACCACTAATGCTGCAGCTAACTCAAAACAGATTGTCAGCTCTTCAACACAATGCTTCCTGCATATATTACTTCACAATAGGTATAGTACTTTATTAATCTATTACTTATTTTATTATTATACACCAAATACCATTAGCTCACTACCAATTTCATTGCCGTCATTTTTTGACGGGCAATTCGCTAGTAATAAATAAAGAGGAGCTCCTTCAGGCAACGGAGGCCTTCATCATGTAGAACTTTGTAGGTCAGCATCCAAGCTTTAAATATATGCAGTCTTTCAATTGAGGACACACAACATATGTCTTATGTGGAAGGAACATATTTGTTTTATGATATCTATTGAGGCGTTACTGTTTATTATACAAAGAAATTCAATAGAAGAAGCAGTTTTCAAATATATTATCCTTATAATATCAAAGCGCAAGGTAAAATTAAGGACAATAAACTTACAGGATGGATTCTACACCTTCAGATAGAAGCAATGGAATAGTAGTAGTAAACCTTTTTTATATTTTTATATTATTTATTATATTTGTTTTATGATATCTTTTGTGGCATTACTTACATAGTTACATAGCAATATAGGTTGAAAAAAGACTTTAGTCCATTAAGTTCAACCTTTTTAAATTTCCTCTGATCTGCAATACGTGGATTTATTTACTGTTTACTTTTTGCATCATATAAGGAAATTCAGTAGAAGAAGCATTAACCTTATAATACCTTAGAGCAAAGTAAAAGGAAAGACAATATATTTACATCTTCAGATAGAGCTACTCTAGTTTTTGATTTCGTAATTAATATTATCTATTTAGAGGCATTTTAGTTAGAGGATATAACAGTTAGATAATTGGTCATTGACCTGTACATAGCCCAAATTCTGAAAATAAGGGAAAACTCAAAATAATATAATTACCAGAATAGTCATATATAGCCAAGTACTGACATTTTTTTATTTATCATATATGGTGACATGGACACTCTGAAACCACATGGACTTTCTGATTGAATACATGGAAGCAGGGACCATATCTAACATACAAACACAAAACAAGTCATATACAAATAAACTCATAGAAGTACACTGTCACTGTCCGCTCACTTGATTAAATGAAAACAAGTTTGTGAATATTTTTGTGTTTAAAAAAAATGATGTGCTATGTGTTTTTCTAATTTTATACAGGTAGGGTTCAAGGGTAATGGGAGGACGTGCGTAGCAGAGGGTATGTGTGGTGACTATATATTTTATATAATAGTATATGGTATGTAATAGAAGTGTGTGTTGGGCTTGAAATGGTCACTATACAAATCCTGCTAAGCAGGATATGGACCAGTACTAGGAAACCTTCCGCCAAGAGCACCAGGGTTACAACAGAATAAAAGGACCTGTAGCAGTTACCGACTGTATCTTAGCATCCCAGGTAGGATTAATGATTTCCCCCAAATTAAAAAAACACAGTTGTTATGCTTATTGAAACAGAACAGCACAAAATATTTAACCATCAATGATATGTTCTGAGAAAGTATCACCGTAGAATAGAGCCCTTAGATTGTTTTGTCTTTCCTCTTTTCCCTTCTACTGTGAATGGCGGAATGGAGTGGAACTTGTATCTTTGAGACTGAAATCAACTAAGTCATCTTGCTCTAATTGAGATATTTATGATTCTATATGATTGAAGAACATTATTGTTTGTATGAAATATATTTACATTAGATCGGTACTATTTTAAGGGATAGACCCATTTTAGGTTTACAATAATGTGAATCAAGAACCCCTTCATGTAAGATTACTTCTAATGAAGATTTGTTCTACTCATAGAAAAAGGTGGACTGGGAGTCTCTAATTTAAATATATATTATGAGGGACTTAACTTAGTCTATATTGTTTGATAGCACTCAAAGTAAAATCAGATTTGTGAACTTTATAAGTGCTGTGACATTGCTTATTTAAATACATTTCAATGTATATATGGCTAAAAAAGACCATTTTTTTAAAATAGCTGGCAGATATGGCATATATATTTTAAGAAATATAAGTGAAAAAATGCAAATCAATTCTTTGTCCTATTGTAAAGAGGTGACGGACATAGTTTATTCAGGGCATTTGGTATATTGAGAGCAGGACCTTGTGAACTTACCATTGTATATTGTTAGATTGAATTATGTGTGGATTAAGAGCATGTATTATCTTCTATTTAGATATTGTATATTTTTACATCAGTCCATTAAATGTTATGTCTTATAAATTACCGTACTTAAAATCACTTGCACTGACCTCTTCTTTTGGCCTCTTACCTTGAGCAGAAACCCCAACTCACCATGATGGTCACTACCTTGACCTCATTTTTACAAATATCTGGACTATATCCCACTTTATCATCTCTCCACTCCCTCTTTCTGACCATCATCTCCTAACCTGCATCTTTACCACACCTTCCACTCTCTGCCCCTATAAAAAAGCAAAATGTTGACATAGATAAAAGCCAAATATTCATATCTGAGTGAAATAAAACAGCACTTAGTGTTGCTATGACAATGAAACTGCCAATAGGAGAGCAATGAGTCCTCCTACGTCATTAGTAGCTAGGCAGATTTCTGGGAAACTAAATAATAATTTTTAAAAATAAAGAATTTTGTGATGATATCACATCATATTAGACATACCAGCTCCAGAAAGCTGTTGAGAGAAGAGACAAACAAATCTAAATGAACTGGAAAATAAGTGGGTGAAGAAATTAAAGTACCATCTTTTTAAGGGAACAGATAAGCAGACATCTTTGATCTACAAGTACCAGAGGGCAAGAGAAAAACTAAAACCTATGGTAATAACACACGAGTTGGGAGTATAGTAACGATAAAACAATGGTAATGCCAAAATAGTTCCTAAACTAAATGGTATGTGCCATACATAGAATACATATTTCATATATACATAATATTATATACATATGAAATATAAAAATATAAAACATAAAATCTGAAATACAAAAAATGTAGTATATATAATAAAATAGGATGTGTGGTAAGTACAAATCACTTCTGAGTTATGAGTCTTCATCTCTATAAATATTATAAATAAACTGAATATATTAGGGCAGACTAATAATTAAATAGATTGATTTAAATAGAATTGAATTAAATAGATTGATAAGAAAATAAATAAATAAATAAATAAATAAAAACTATATAAAAATACATGCACCACTGATTCCTACAAGTAGGGGCATAGGATGACTAAACTCCCTCTGGTTTAGGATGGAAGAACCACAGGGTATCCTCTTAGACCAGCTATATTAAAAAGGGGTCAAGAAGGAATAAAGATACACCAAAATCCAAAGCTGAAACTAATGTTCATAGGGCCAATGGACCTGATGTCTATAGTTCATGTGGAAACTAATGTAGCCAAATCAATGTCTATTAAGTCCTTTGGGTTCAAGTGTGTCCAGTGTGTGTATCCACCTGGTTTAAACTTCAACACTCTCCTCTGTCCCCCACCGCCTCCTGCCCCTTCCTGACTCACAGCCGAAGACTTTGCTAGCCACTTTAATAATAAAATGTAAAATATCTGTAACAATCTCTCCTCTGAGTATGGCCTTAACTCAATCTCCTCTTCACAAACTGACAACACCCAGCCTTTACCGTCACCCATTCCCTCATCCATAATAGACGCTTTTGACCCTGTAACTGAGGATGATGGCTCCAGTCTTTTATAAATCTCTCATCTTAAAACTTGTCCACATGATCTTATTCCATCACAGCTGATCTCTCCCCTCTCTACCACACTTATCCCAGCTATCACACAGCTATACAACCTTTCCCTAAGCATTGGCAAGTTTCTATCACCTTTAAAAATCTCCATTCTTAAAAAACCCTCATTTGATCCAGTTCTAATTACCCCCTATATCTCTAGTTCCCCTGTTTTCAAACTGATTGAACGTATCATCTACATTTGTCTCTCCCAATTTATTTCCTCTATCTCGCTCCTTGACACCTTCCAATCTGGCTTCCAGTCCAAACACTCCACAGAGACAGCTCTCACTAAAGTCACTAATGACTTGCTCACCGCCAAGTCAAAGGCTCACTTCTCTATTCCTATTGTCCTGGATCTCTCAGCTGCCTTTGACACAGTTGACCGCCCTCTACTTATCCAAATTATCCACTCAGTTGACACTGCTCTCTCTTGGTTTATATCATATCTAGAAAATCAAACATTTAGTGTCTCCTTTTCTGGTTTCTCTTCTTCGCCTCTCCCTCTAACTGTTGGCGTACTTCAAGGTCCTATCCTAGGTCCATTTCTTTTCTACATCTATCCTTCCTCACTTGGTACCGTAATAAATTATTTTGGATTTCAAAACCATCTACATACAGATGACATCCAAATATACCTCTCTGAGCGAGAACTATCCACCTCTCTTCTAACTCATGTTGCCAACTGCCTCTCTAGCATATCCTATCTGCCAGTCACTCCACTGGCTTCCCTTAGCCTTCAGAATAACATTTAAAATCTTGACCCTAACGTATAAAGCCCTCAATAATAATGTTCCCTCATATATCTCTGCTGTTGTCTCTAAATACTCTCCCAACCGTCCTCTTCGCTCTGCAATCTTCTTCTTTCATCCTCTCTGATCACCTCCTTGCTTCTCTCCACTAGACTATCCTCCTTACTCAAATCCTTCAAAACCTCATTAAAAGCTTATCTGTATCACCTTGATCCTTAATATGTGCAATATACTGTACCTCACCTTTCTATTCCTCACCCATACCCTCTAGACTGTAGGTTTGGAGTTTTCAATCTTATTGTGTGCATTTAAAATCATTTTTTTAAATCAATTACGGAACCCTCCATTCTTTTGTAATATGTTAAAATTGTTTTTGTCTTGTATCTAACTAGTTTAGCGCTACAGAATATGTTGGCACAATAGAAATAAAGGTTAATAATAAAATAATATTTAAGGCTTAGGAGTGATTTACTAGTGTAATTTATGAGATTTTTTTGGAGATTGAGTTTTTCCCATTATCTTTTGTTTTTGTAAGTTTGTGATATGGATGCAATTGTGATAGGGAATTTATAAAATATTACTCAATTACAAGTGAATTTGCTCCTCTGTGATCTCTCATTAACATTGTGGGACAATTTGCTCCAAACAGAGACTGTGCCACTTGGAAAACTTTTTATACTCAATGGCTCAAATATTTTTCTTCTCCAATGATATGATTGTGTGAACATTTGTTCATGGTTCGATCAATGTTAAACCACATTCTGCTTGCCTATGTCTATTGAAACTATTGCAGATGTCATTTGAGAATGTGATTTGATAGACTTAAAAGGGTGAAATCCAAAACCCATTCAGTTAGAAATGAAAAGATATCATGCCACAAAAACTGTTTCAATGGACAGATAGACAGAGTGAGATCATATTTAAATCTCATTGGTTACACTTTCTTGTAACATGGGAAATGTATCTAAATAAACACATTGCAAGCTGTAACTGTATAGCACCAGATTTATAACAAAGAAACTGCAGCCAGGTCAAAGGTAAAACAGGATATGTCAAATAAAGGATAATGCGCTATAGCATTCAACCACAGGGTGGCAGTACATAAAATAATAAACTACACACCTGGAAAGACTTACCAAGAATTAATAAAATATGAATCTACATTTTCTTCCATTGTGTCTCTATCCATCTTTTTACTGATCAAATTCTGCTAATTTTGCTCACTTGAGAAAACAATGACAAATTGATTATCAATTATACTTTATTTTAGTTTTATACAGTTTTTATAATAATTTTTATTGATACACATGTTTAATGCAGTTAAATTTCAGAGTAATTTATATGAAATATTTTAATTGTATTTCTTAATCATTTTCTTTTTCATGTTATTCACTAAGAAGATCAGTCTACACTAACGCCAATGACTTGCACTTCACAAACGTGTAGATATTCCCATCGACCAGGTATTACAATGTTCACATATCGTCCCACCATATTATGGCACTCGTAAGTTTGAGTAGCACCACTCGGAATTGAACTGATGCGTGCACACCTGTATAAGTAATGGGAAAGATATTAGTATACGCCTTGATTCTTAGTCTGATACATTTGTGCAAAACATTAATAAAAATTGTAATCTTAAACTTTAGTCTAAATAAGCAGTACTTAATAGTACATCAAAATATAATAACAACTAGCTACTTGCCCGTCAAAAAATGACGGCAATGTTATTGTAACTGAGCTAATGTTGTTTTGTGTGTAATAGTAAACATGTAGTAAATTAATAAATGAATATACTTTACCTATTTGGAAGCATTGTGTTGAAGAGCTGTGAACCTTGTTTGATGTTGGTGCAGCATTAGTGGTGTGGAGCTGCTCTATAAGCGTGGTGAATGTGTGCAGTGTAATGCTGTGCGTGCGCGAGGCTAAACCGTTAGCATAGTGGTGTACTTCCGCATTTGCGTAAAATGGCGGATTGTCAGTTGGTGCCTCGTAGTGGTTTTCGAGTTTCGTGTGGTGTTTTGCGACTGTGTTGTGGTGTTTTACGTGTGGAGAGTGCTGTCGCCTCGTTTTCGTTTTGTCCGTCGGCCATTTTTTTTCTCGCTTAGCGATTTTCAAAGTGTGTTAAGTGTTTTATTTGTATTTAAATGAAGGTGTAACTTGTTTTTTTGAGGTGCTGGATGGTTCCTCTTGCTGTAGGTAAGCTTTTTATGTGTGTGTTGTGTGTATTTATTGTGTTTTAAATGTTTGTATGTCGGCGTGTTGCGTCCGATGTTTGCGAGGTCGTAATGTGTGGTAACGTGTCTCAGATGGTGTTTGCGTGTGTAGCCTCTTTTTCGTTTTGTTCGGCGGCCATTGTTTCTCTCGCTTAGCAAATATTTTCGTGTCTAAACTCTTTTATTTTGAGTGAAATGAAGGTGTAAGTTGCATTTTTGAGGTCCTGGATGCTTCCTCTTGATGTAGGTAAGTTTTGTATGTATGTGCTGTGTGTATGTATTGTGTTTTTAATTTTGTAATGTTCGCGAGTTGCGTCTGAGTGTTGCGAGGCCGTAATGTGTGTTAACGTGTGTCGTATGTTGTTTGCGAGTGTCGTAATGTGTGTGTCGTGGTGTTAACGTGTGTCGTATGTTGTTTGCGAGTGTCGTAATGTGTTTGTCGTGGAGTTTGGGTTGCGCCGTGAATTTTGCGAGGGTCGCAGTTGCTGGCATGGAGCGCTTTCGGCACTCCATGCCAGCAACTGAGACCCTCGCCCAGTGCCCTCGCAGAGATAAACTGGTGAACTTATTCATTTTTTTAAATCTTACAATGTTTGGATTCAATTACTTGAAGTGACCTATAATTTCCATAACAATAATGGCCTGGACCTATTTAACATTGGGAGAGCAGTTGTTAAGAAAAAAACTACTGTCAGATTTCATTTTTTTAAATCAGGACCTACACATTAGTAGAGCTCTCCAGTAAATAGCCCCAAAAGCAACCATTAAAATGTGTCCAAGACTCTTGGAAAATGTAATGGGCCTTGTTAGTTTATTTAACCAGGCTCACATTACATATTCACCTATTAATGTATTTGGATATTTCTTTACCACATACATTATTTAACTCAGTTATCTGCTCAGTGTTGGTATGGAAATGGATCAGACACATTTTTAGCTACATATCCTTATGCGACCTCTACCAAGTAGTTTTGGTAACTTGTAATCTTGCATATGAAGCAGACATTAAATAATACCTGTTAGGTTTATACACCTAATATGGATATTAATTATACTTCTTCGGTTGAGACCTAATAATGCTTAACATCGGATGAATTAAATACAATATAATTATCAATGTACATAATAAGAAATACTGTATATACATATTGAAATATGTATTTACCTGGGATTGTTATTTCCATTATTTGACAGCGAGTTCCCAATAAGAATTTCAGCTCCGTTAAGCCGTTCTCCACAGCAGTCACCACGATTTGTGATTATTATTTGCGAAATTTTATGGCATTTTAGCAGATCCACCCTCCACCAAGGACCATAATTACGATGTGTATGAGAGCATGATCCATGATCTAAATGATTATCTTGATTTCCATCTATTGCATTCATAGCATATGACCAACCCCACAGAGATGACTGAGTTGCACGTCCTTGAAGGGCAACATTTCTATCTGTTTTCATAAAATACAAAAAAGAGAAAACAACTTAATATAAAAAGTGAGATTTGGTAATAAACTCTGAAAAGTTACCACAGGAAACAATATATTTGTAATAGAAATGGTTTCAGGCTTAAAAAAATCATAACTTGGAGTAACTGTAAACAAGGATTTTGGGTTAGCAGCAGCACAAGGTCCGCAAATGGGAAAAACGTATTAATGTATCAAATGTAATAATTTACAATTCACGGGTTAAGATATGTAGGAAGATCAACTGGGTCATTGCACTAACATGTTTCCATTCTTGAATAGTTTGGGAACAATGAGTTGAAGTAAACTGCAGATGGCTGGATTCTCTAGATGAGTGCTACGGAATATGTTGGCGCGTTACAAATAAACGATAATAATAATGTCTTGAAGGTATATCTCATGGTGTGTAATTGCTTTTCAAGTTGGGAAGACATATAGTTTTCCATATTATCGTATACAGTTAATTCACTAAGATGAGAAGTCTTGATAATACTATACATTTGCAAAGTTATTCTTGAAGCCTCTTTTTTAGGTCACAGAAGACTATTCAAGAATTTCAGGCTTGCAAAAGATGCAGTTATGATACAATGGAAAGGTCTTACGAAGCCATTGCATCTCAGTGAACAATATCTCATATAAATATTATTTCCAACAACCAACCAACAGGTGGGGCTATTTTACTAAACTGTAACTTGGAAATAAAAGATGTTAAATATTATAGATCTATATTTTTTTCTGTTTATTTTTTAATATTCATTCACATAAAAGGTTATAATGGTAAGTGAATATTCAGAAAGGTCTTAGAGATATTACTTACTGCGACAACTTCTATCACGCTCTATAGCTCTGATATTTTCGTCTACAAAGTGATAACAAACAAAAAAAACATACGTTAAACAAAATACATAGATTATATCCCATATATTAATCTAAATATGCTACCATACTTTGATGACAAACCATAACAAACTGTACAGTGATTAAATGCATTCAGTTATCTTTTAAAAACTTCACAGTACTCATACAGTTGCTATGTACCCAATAATAAAAAATACTACTAAAATAATTTGATTGTGATCACATTAAAATACTATAAATACTCAATAGATTTTCTTGTCGAGGATCTTACCTTGAGGGAAGCTAGCAGCATCACACGACAAGAGCGACATTAGGGAAATTGTGAGTAGAAATAACATCCTTACGAAAAACACTAAAAATGAAAAGTCTTCATTACATTATAAACAAAATTAAGGAGACGTGGAAGTTTAAGATACTGTTTTGAAAAAAAACTTATTTTCTAAAAAGCAAAATTTCTTTAGAAATCTATATATATGCATACATATGTATTCGTATTAAGTTTTACTTTACTGAAGGCAGGCATTTGTTTTCTATAACGTAAACTGAGTAGTCACATATTCATTATCAATATTAAATTAACAGGTTTTAATCAAGATTTCTATTTGTACATCAGTAGTAGAGTGACTTCTGCAGATCTCTCTCAGTAGTGACCCTCACATCATGTAAACTACTGGTATATCCTCATTAATTGGACATACGCTCTATATATTAGTAGAAACAGATCATTAGAAAGCAGGTATGTTGTATTAGGTAATATCTACTGTACAAAAACAACTTGAAAGTCGTTAGATATAATAGTCCTTAAATATAAAACTGTCATTAAGTTAGCAAATGCATTACTTACCCTTACAGAGATACTAATGTAGTTTGTTAGGTCTCACATATGAATTGAGCTTTAAAAGAAATAATCATGAGGCTTTAAATAAATGAACAAATCTCATCACGTCATCTATTGATTTATTATTTGTATTTCCGGGCTCTGAAATAACTGAAGTACAACTTTTAACAAACATGTAATGTGAATCATAATATAGACCATCTGTAGTTAAAGTAGTAAACTAAGAATAAGATTTAATGTTGACACAGTAATTTAAATTATTTCCAGTGAAACCACTCATAAAGAGATCATATGCAAATATGGATTTTTTTTATCTAAAAGTACAGCCACTTCACAGCTGTCCCCTCAATAAATTTGACAAATGATTTACATTTGTTTCTGTTTTTTCATTTTTTTCTGTCAATTTTTAAGTTAAGGGACTTTGAAGAGATTTTTCTACATTGTGCCTGAATGAGGTTACCTGAGAATTTTTTTTTGTCATAAACAAGGGTCATAGGACTTAGTAAATTGCTTCAGACTGATAACTGTCCATGGAGGGAACTCTGTTTATTCAGTGTTAATTCAGGTAAAGTTGAAAAGGTTTCACTTAGAATACACTATATTTTTGTACGTTTACAGTGAACACCATACTATACTATATACCGGTGGCAAAGCTACTAAATGCAGGGCCCCGGTGCAAAATAATGTGGGCAATTTCCCTATTCACTCTGTAGGAGTCAATAAAAAAGATAAAGTCATATGTAGATGGTCACGTATCATGTCATATCACCCCTATAATGATCAGATCACTTTAATATAAAGCAATCATCCACCATTTGGATCTAATAAATTAAGATACCTCCTTTATTGGCAGTAGTAACGGGTCCCTACCTTGTTGTGGGACCCCGATGCCATGTACCTGCTGCTCCAGCAGTAGCTCCGCCTCTACTATATACCCACTAGATATTTGGTTAACAAATATATCAAGTTATTATAGTTTCCTTGTGACCATTCTTAACCAGAGTCTTATGTTATCTGCATTTATTTATTTCATCACATCACAGGGCTCTAAGATATGGCTCGAAGCAAATACTGAGATGGCTGTAGTAGCGCTAAGAGACAATCATGCCCAGTTCTACTCTATGGACCTCCAGGTTACCATCTTAAGTGGGTTGTCATCAAGGCAATAACATTTTGTACACCACTTTCGCCTTAGTTCGAAGCAAAGTGTCCCGACCTGTAGCAACCTTGCATGCTTTGGAATAGGTGCAATTTTATAATATGTTGGACTCCATTCAGTTATAATAATAATTTATGTAGACCTTTTCTCCCAGAAGGTTATAATATAATTAAAAACCTTGTTAAAAAGAATGATCTTTGGCCTCCTTTTTGAAAATGTCCAAGTTAGAGATCTCTGAGATTGAGCTTGGCAGAGAGTCCCAGATTCTTGGTGCTCTATACATAAAAGCCCAGGAACCAGAGGTTTGTGAAGAGAATCTGGGGATGGCTAACAGATTATCACCTGTAGATCTCAGGTAACCAGGTGAAAGATAAGCAGTGAGTAGCTCCTTCAGGTAGCTGAGGCCTTCATCATACAGCTTTGTATGTCAGCAGCAAAGCTTTAAATATATGGAGCCAATGGAGGACACAAAGTATAGATGTTACGTGGCTGGAATAAGGTGGCTTCTTAGACAACACTGGCTAGTACTTGACTTTGAAATGATAGGGTCCATTTAATTCACACATTCTTTCATATTCACAAAAGTGAATATTGTATAGAATTTAAGAAAATTGGATTATTTGGGAGCTTATATGGGTTATACGGCTTTATACATTATTGTTTATTGATTTTTAAAATTATATGTAAAAATATTACTGGATGCACATTGAATTATGCCCATCTGTAAACTTTAAATGACAATTGTGGTTAAAGTATAAACTCATGTCATAAAATGGCACTTCCCAAATGCAATAATTGTTCTTTGGCAAAACAAAATATTTGTTTTTCCTTATCTATTATATATTTATATTATCTATTATATTTGTTTTATGATATATATTGATTCATTACTGTTTATTATACATGGAAATTCAATAAAAGAAGTAGTTTTCAGATATAGTATTCTTATAATATCAAAGAGCAAAGTAAAAGTAAAGACAATAAACTTACAGGCTGGGTTCTAAACCTTCAGATAGAAGAAATTCTAGAGGGGAAAAAAATATATTTTTATATGTTTATATTATTTATTATATTTGTTTTCTAATATCTCTTGTGGCAATAATGTTTTCTTTTTCATCATATAAGGAAATTCAGTGGAAGAAGTAGTTTTTTAAACACAATAACCTCATAATACCTAACCCATATATTAGGCAAAGTAAAAGGAAAGAGAATACATTTAGAGGATGGGTTCTACGCCTTCAGATAAAAACTATTCTAGTGGGAAAAAAAATGTTGTTTTTTTTGTAATTGGTATTATCTATTTAGATGCATTTTAGTCAAAGGATACAGCAGTTAGATAATTCGCCACTTTGTCTTGGAGAGGACTGTTTGCCAGCCTCCTGCCCTGCGACTATGGCCCTGGTACATATTGCCCTTCAAACACAGCATTCGGCCATACCAGAGTGTATGTCACTCATTCTGGCCCTTTACATACGGGGGGGGGGCATTCGGTACTTGCCCTGTGTGAACCATGATACCACAGATAGATATGAAATGGAGCCCATTCATATGATGAAAGACTATGGGAAATACTTTAGCTCCATGGCAATTGAACTATGTGAAGAGAATCTGAGCGCTATTCGGTAGTTTTCTGCGCTCAGATCCCAGCTATCTGGGGATATGTGAAATGTGAGTCAATGTGAATTGCAGTAATGCTGATGGGTTGTCAAATTAGAGAATTGACCAACAAATACTTTTGTCCGGACATCCCCAAGCCGATCCGTTGGGATCAGACCATGTATGCCGGCTTATGGTCACGGGGGAGGTGTGTAACGGAACCCATCACTGTTTTACCCTGTCTTATGGTTATTTAATTCTTGGTTAAAATATGATCACATTGCTGTACTGTAGATATGTTGTTTTATGTTCTACAGAATATATTGGCTCAGAATATCACAGCTACTAGGCTAATAGATAATCCTATTACAGAGAATCCTGTTACAATTCTAATGACCAGAATTGTCATATATAACCAATTGTAGACAAGGTTTACTATGTCAAGTGTGGTCAATCTGAATGAATGTGACATGGGAGTAAAAAAAGTCAAGTCATGAAAAATTGTTGTTTATCATATATGTGACATGGACATGCTGAAACCCTGCGGTCGCAAGCTGTTTGTAGGCTGGAATACATGGCGGTCGCATTTACAATCCAATCCCGTAATTACAGTGTGCAGCACAACCCTTTGAGCCAAAAGAAAACTGTCTCAAAGGGTTATGAGAGATAATAAAGCTGCTGTTCACCAGCCCCTACCATGACTGTGTTGTAGATTTTTACAAATTAGAATGCAGGTCCCGGAAATGGTGGTTTTGGTCTTAGAAAGTGAGAGTAGGTGATATTGATGAGCAGGTTATTGTGATTTTAATCATTTATATTTCCTATAAACTTATTTTACACTTAATACATCCAAACACATATTAACATATAACACATAATATACATAGACACAACACACACAGAGTAAGAACACACATAGATACACATATAAATAGGTCACTACATCCCCACACCCCTAACCCCCACCCTATACCCTAACACCAAAAATATAGATACACTTATTTTAATGTATCCTTATTTTACTTTTGGGATTAATATGGAGGGTAGTGAGAGGAGGGGAGAGGTGAGGAGGAGAGAGAAGAGGCCCTGGGGAGTGGAGGAGAGGAAAGTGGAAGAGTTCAGGGTCAGAGGGAGAGGGGCCTGATTCCTGGGGGGTAGTATAGAGAAGGGAAAGGCCTCATGGTCAGAGGAGGGAGCAGAGGATCCCAGTCCACTGTTGGGAGGGCAAGAGGCTGGGGGCAGACACAGGGCCCCTAACTACAAGCACAGGAAAATGATAGTCCTTCTAAGTGCCATACGTGGCTGCCCTAATATCTTTGCGGGGGGAGGGAAGTTAAGCCTCCATGTCAGGTGAATATAAGAATAGGGACTGCACATATATTTGGACCTTCCCAACAGCACTCCTCAGTGACAAATTATTGGTCCAAATGTTAACATGATCTAGCCTGGCTACAGAGTATCGGATCATGGCCTATGTGATGGTAATATTTTGTAAGCAGATAGCTGCCTCCCATCACATTGTCCATTTCTCTGTGGACACGTACGGTTATGTTTAACATTTCACCAGTTGATGGTCAATGAGAAATGCTTTTGAGAAAACAGTCCCTATATTTTTGTTAGGCCTTATTCACGATTATCTTTTTTTAATTTTAGGCACAATTCAGGTCCATAAAGGCATATCTTCATCTGCGAGCATTGTTCCAAATATAAAGTAATTGTAATATATTCACAGTGGCTCTCAGATAGATATTCCATCAATGAAATCCCCTCCCAAAAATGTTGCTCACACGATTTTAATGAAGCTACTCACCTCACATTGACTTTCTATCAGATCCCTTCCCTTTCCTACCAAATGAAAAACCTTTTTAACTTTGCACACCTTACTACCTATGTACATTTTCACTTCTTCCTCACCCTTGCTATTCCTTATCTGTTTATTCTTTCCCAGGTTTCTGTCTCTTCCATTCTCTTTACAATCCCTTTACAATCTTGTAGGGTGCTTTTGAAAAAAGCACTTCTTACAAAGATCTAAACTCAAAACAGGGCACTCTGTGTTAATCAGTTTGTTAACATTGTGTTATTCCTCGTTATTATTCATTGTACAGCTCTGCAGAACGTGTTGGTGCTTTACAAATAAAATTTAATAACAATCATAATAATAATAATAATAATAATGGGCCTACGGGGTACCATTGTAAGAGGGGCGCGGTCAAGGCCCTAACAAGCAGAAAGATAAGGACTTGGTAATCGCCAAATCAAAGGGTCACTACTCTATTCTAATTCTCCTGGATCTCTCTGCTGCCTTTAAAACAGTTGACCACCCTCTTCTAATCCAAAGTCTCTGCTCTTTTGGCATCCAGGACACAGCTCTTTCATGGTTCACATCCTATCTTAAAGATCGTACATTTAGTGTCTCCTTCTCTGGCACCTCTTCTTCACCTCTCCCTCTGTCTGTTGGCGTTCCCCAAGGTTCTGTCCAGGCCCCCTCCTCTTCTCCATCTACACCTCCTCCCTTGGCACCCTTATAAAATCCTTTTTATTTCAGTATCATCTCTATGCAGATGATACTCAAATCTACCTCTCTTCACCCGATCTATCCCCCTCTCTTTTAGCTCAAGTTTCCAACTGCCTCTCTAGCGTATCCTACTGGATGTCCACCCGTCAACTCAAACTCAACATGTCTAAGACTGAACTTCTAATCTTTCCACCCTCTACTACAGCTTCCACACCTCAAATATCTCTCACTGTTGACAACACAATCCCACCCTCTCTTTTATTCCTCACATCCAAGCAATAACAAAATCATGTCAGTTACACCTAAAAAACATCTCCAAAATTTGTCAGTATCTTACAGAAGACACAGCTAAAATTCCAATTCACTCTCTCATCATCTCTCGACTCAACTACTGCAATTCCCTCCTTGCTGTTCTACCCATCTCTCGTCTGTCTCCCCTCCAATCCATAATGAATGCCTCTGCTAGACTCATCTTCAATACGAAATGATCAGTGTTTGCAGCTCCTCTCTGTCAATCACTCCACTGGCTTCTCATAGCTTCCCGAATCAAATTTAAAATCATGACCCTAACATATAAAGCCCTTAACAACAGTGCACCCCCTTATATCTCTGCTCTTGTTTCAAAATACTCTCCCAACCGGCCCCTTCGTTCTGCTGACGACCTTCTTCTTTCCTCCTCTCTCATCACCTCCTCTCACTCCCGTCTTCAAGACTTTTCTCGTGCTTCCCCATCTATTTGGAACTCCTTGCCCCGCTCCATTAGACTATCTTCCTGCCTCAAAACCTTTAAGAAATTATTAAAAACACACCTGTTTAAAAAATCTTATCACATTCAGCCTTTATAATTAAAACTGCACACTACACAGCTTAATAACACTCACACCCACAATCTACAGTACAACACATAGACCCTCCACTTTACTGAACCAATTGCTTTCAATTGCATTTGTCACACTCTTGTATCACACATACACCCTTAGATTGTACTTTTGCGAGTTTTCAATCTTGTGTCAGTGCCTTGGAAACAAGCTCTATGTACATTTGATTTTATGCTCAAAAACAGGGCCCTCCATTCTTTACAAGTTGTTTAATTTGTTTTCTGCTATGTACTCAACCCCTGTACAGCACTACGGAATATGTTGGCGCAATATATAATAATAATAAATAAAGAGGAGCTCCTTCAGGCAACGGAGGCCTTCATAATGTAGAACTTTGTAGGTCAGCATCCAAGCTTTAAATATATGCAGTCTTTCAATTGAGTACACACAACATATGTCTTATGTGGAAGGAACAAGGTTGGCTTTTTAGACAAAACTGGCTAGTACTTGACTTTGGTATGATAGGGTCCATTTCATACAAACATTTTTTCCCAATCTTTTTGTCAAGCAGCAGTTCTTTAGACCTTTGATTTTTTTTAAGTGAAAATTGAATAGAATTTAAGAAATTTTGATTATTTGTGAGCTTATATGAGTTATTCAGCCTTGTACATTATTGTTTATTTGAGAAAATGTTAATGGTTGCAGCTTGAATTATGCCCATCTGTAAACTTTATATGCCAATTGTGGTTAAAGTATAAACTCATGTCACTTAGCTAATGCATTTACTGTTCTTTGTCTAAATGTAATATTTGTTTTTCCTTATCTATTATAAATTTATATTATCTATTATATTTGTTTTATGATATCTATTGAGGCGTTACTGTTTATTATATAAAGAAATTCAATAGAAGAAACCGTTTTCAAATATATTATCCTTATAATATCAAAGCGCAAGGTAAAATTAAGGACAATAAACTTACAGGATGGATTCTACACCTTCAGATAGAAGCAATGGAATAGTAGTAGTAAACCTTTTTTATATGTTTATATTATTTATTATATTTGTTTTATGATATCTTTTGTGGCATTACTTACATAGTTACATAGTAATATAGGTTGAAAAAAGACTTTAGTCCATTAAGTTCAACCTTTTTAAATTTCCTCTGATCTGCAATACGTGGATTTATTTACTGTTTACTTTTTGCATCATATAAGGAAATTCAGTAGAAGAAGCATTAACCTTATAATACCTTAGAGCAAAGTAAAAGGAAAGACAATATATTTAAGGGATGGGTTCTACATCTTCAGATAGAGCTACTCTAGTTTTGGATTTCGTACTTAATATTATCTATTTAGAGGCATTTTAGTTAGAGGATACAACAGTTAGATAATTGGTCATTGACCTGTACATAGGCCAAATTCTGAAAATAAGGGAAAACTCAAAATAATATAATTACCAGAATAGTCATATATAGCCAAGTCCTGACATTTTTTTATTTATCATATATGGTGACATGGACACTCTGAAACCACATGGACTTTCTGATTGAATACATTGAAGCAGGGACCATATCTAACATACAAACACAAAACAAGTCATACACAAATAAACTCATAGAAATACACTGTCACTGTCCGCTCACTTGATTAAATGAAAACAAGTTTGTGAATGTTTTTGTATTTCAAAAAAAATTATGTGCTATGTGTTTTTCTAATTTTATACAGGTAGGGTTCAAGGGTAATGGGAGGACGTGCGTAGCAGAGGGTATGTGTGGTGACTATATATTTTATATAATAGTATATGGTATGTAATATAGGTGTGTGTTGGACTTGAAATGGTCACTATACAAATCCTGCTAAGCAGGATATGGACCAGTACTAGGACACCTTCAACCGAGAGCAACAGGGTTACGACAGAATAAAAGGATCTGTAGCAGTTACCGACTGTATCTTAGCATGCCAGGTAGGATCAATGATTTCCCCAAAATGAAAAACCCACAGTTGTTATGCTTATCGAAACAGAACAGCACAAAATATTTAAACATCAAGGATATGTTCTGAAAAAGTATCACCGTAGAATGGAGCCCTTAGATTGTTTTGTCTTTCCTCTTTTTCCTTCTACTGTGAATGGCGGAATGGAGTGGAACTTGTATCTTTGAGACTGTAATCAACTAAATCATCTTCATCTATTTGCGATATTTATGTTTCTATATGATTGAAGAACATTATTGTTTGTATGAAATATATTTACATTAGATTGGTACTATTTTAAGGGTTAGACCCATTTTAGGTTTACAATAATGCTAATCAAGAACCCCTTCATGTAAGATTACTTCTAATGAAGATTCCTTCTACTCATAGAAAAAGGTGGACTGGGAGTCTCTAATTTAAATATATATTATGAGGGATTTAACTTAGCCTATATTGTTTGGTAGCACTCAAAGTAAAATCAGATTTGTGAACTTTATAAGTGCTGTGACATTGCTTGTTTAAATAAATTTCAATGTATATAAGGCTAAAAAAGACCCATTTTTAAAAATAGCTTGCAGATATGGCATAAATATTTTAAGAAATATAAGTGAAAAAATGCAAATCAATTCTTTGTCCCATTGTAAATAGGTGATGGACATTGTTTATTCAGGGCATTTGGTCTATTGAGAGCAGGACCTTGTGAACTTACCATTGTATATTGTTATATTTCATTATGTGTGGATTAAGAGCATGCATTATCTTATAAGGTATATTTAGCTTCTTTTTAGATATTTTATATTTTTTAATTTTTCCATTGAAAGTTATGTCTTATTAATTACTTAAAATTACTTGCACTGACCTCTTCCTTTGGCCTCTTAACTTTAGCAGAAACCCCAACTCACCATGATGGTCACTACCTTGACCTCATGTTTACAAATATCTGGACTATATCCAACTTTATCATCTCTCGACTCCATCTTTCTGACCACCATCTCCTAACCTGCATCTTTACCACACCTTACACTCTCTGCCCCTATAAAAAAGCAAAATGTGGGCATAGATAAAAGCCAAAGATTCATATCTGAGTGAAATAAAACAGCACTTAGTGTTGCTATGACAATGAAACTGCCAATAGAAGAGCAATGAGTCCTCCTACGTCATTAGTAGCTAGGCAGATTTCTGGGAAACTAAATAATATTTTTTTTTAAATAAAGAATTTTGTGATGATATCACATTATAATAGACATACCAGGTCCAGAAAGCTTTTTAGAGAAGAGACAAACTAAAACCTGTGGTAATAATACACGAGTTGGGAGTATAGTAACGATAAAACAATGGTAATGCCAAAATAGTTCCTAAACTAAATGGTATGTGCCATACATGAAATACATATTTCATATATACATAATATTATATACATATGAAATATAAAAATATAAAACATAAAATCTGAAATACAAAAAATATAGTGTATATAATAAAATAAAATATGATGTGTGGTAAGTACAAATCACTTCTGAGTTATGAGTCTTCATCTCTATAAATATTATAAATAAACTGAATATATTAGGGCAGACTAAACTCTCAAGGAATTATATGAAACTTCAAATGTAGAATATATGAAAAAATATCTGAATAATTAAATAGATTGATTTAAATAGAATTGAATTAAATAGATTGATAAGAAAATAAATAAATAAAAAAAACAATATAAAAATACATGCACCAGGGACATAGGATGACTAAACTCCCTCTGGTTTAGGATGGAAGAACCACAGGGTATCCTCTTAGACCAGCTATATTAAAAAGGGGTCAAGAAGGAATAAAGATACACCAAAATCCAAAGCTGAAACTAATGTTCATAGGGCCAATGGACCTGATGTCTATAGTTCATGTGGAAACTAATGCAGCCAAATCAATGTCTATTAAGTCCTTTGGGTTCAAGTGTGTCCAGTGTGTGTATCCACCTGGTTTAAACTTCAACACTCTCCTCTGTCCTCCATCGTCTCCTGCCCCTTTCTGACTCACAGCCGAAGACTTTGCTATCCACTTTAATAATAAAATTTAAAATATCTGTAACAATCTCTCCTCTCAGTATGGCCTTAACTCAATCTTTTCTTCACAAACTTACAACACCCAGCCTTTACCGTCACCCATTCCCTCATCCATAATAGACGCTTTTGACCCTGTAACTGAGGATGATGGCTCTAGTCTTTTATAAATCTCTCATCTTAAAACTTGTCCACATGATCTTATTTCATCACAGCTGATCTCTCCCCTCTCTACCACACTTATCCCAGCTATCAACAGCTATACAACCTTTCCCTACACATTGGCAAGTTTCTATCACCTTTAAAAATCTCTATTCTTAAGAAACCCTTATTTGATCCAGTTTCTTCATCTAATTACCCTCTATATCTCTAGTTCCCCTGTTTTCAAACTGATTGAACGTATCATCTACATTTGTCTCTCCTAATTTATTTCCCCTATCTCGCTCCTTGACTCCTTCCAATTTGGTTTCCAGTCCAAACATTCCACAGAGACAGCTCTCACTAAAGTCACTAATGACTTGCTCACCGCCAAGTCAAAGGTTCACTTCTCTATTCTTATTGTCCTGGATCTCTCCACTGCCTTTGACACAGTTGACCGCCCTCTACTTATCCAAACGATCTACTCTGTTGACACTGCTCTCTTATGGTTGACATCATATCTAGAAAATCGAACATTTAGTGTCTCCTTCTCTGGTTTCTCTTCTTCACCTCTCCCTCTGTCTGTTGGCGTACTTCAAGGTCCTATCCTAGGTCCATTCCTTTTCTTCATCTCTCCTTCCTTGCTTGGTACCGTAATCAATTATTTTGGATTTCAAAACCATCTATATTCAGATGACATCCAAATCTACCTCTCTGAGCGAGAACTTTCCCCCTCTCTTCTAACTCATGTTGCCAACTGCCTCTCTAGCATATCCTCTCTGTCAGTCACTCCACTGGCTTCCCTTAGCCTTCAGAATAACATTTAAAATCTTGACCCTAACGTATAAAGCCCTCAATAATAATGCTCCCTCATGTATCTCTTCTCTTGTCTGTAAATACTCTCCCAACCGTCCTCTTTGCTCTGCAATCTTCTTCTTTCATCCTCTCTGATCACCTCCTTGCTTCTCTCCACTAGACTATCCTCCTTACTCAAATCCTTCAAAACCTCATTAAAAGCTCATCTGTTTAAATAAGTGTATCACCTTGATCCTTAATATGTGTAATATACTGTACCTCATCTTTCTATACCTCACCCATACCCTCTAGATTGTAGTTTTGGGAGTTTTCGATCTTATTGTGTGCTTTTAAAATCAGTTTCAAAATCAATTATGGAACCCTCCGTTCTTTTGTAATATGTTAAAATTGTTTTTTATGTATCTAACCCGTTTAGAGCTACAGAATATGTTGGCACAATAGAAATAAAGGTTAATAATAAAATAATAAAAAAGGCTTAGGAGTGATTTACTAGTGTGATTTATGGGATTTTTGAGTTTTTCCCATTATCTTTTACTTTTGTAAGTTTGTGATATGGATGAAATTGTGATAGGGAATTTATAAAATATTACTCAGTTACAAGTGAATTTGCTCCTCTGTGATCTCTTATTAACATTGTGGGACAATTTGCTCCAAACAGAGACTGTGCCACTTGGAAAACTTTTTATACGCAATGGCTCAAATATTTTTCTTCTCCAATGATATGATTGTGTGAACATTTGTTCATGGTTCGATCAATGTTAAACCACATTCTGCTTGCCTATGTCTATTGAAACTATTGCAGATGTCATTTGAGAATGTGATTTGATAGACTTAAAAGGGTGAAATCCAAAACCCATTCAGTTAGAAATGAAAAGATATCATGCCACAAAAACTGTTTCAATGGACAGATAGACAGAGTGAGATCATATTTAAATCTCATTGGTTACACTTTCTTGTAACATGGGAAATGTATTGCAATAAACACATTGCAAGCTGTAACTGTATAGCACCAGATTTATAACAAAGAAACTGCAGCCAGGTCAAAGGTAAAACAGGATATGGCAAATAAAGGATAATGCGCCATAGCATTCAAACACAGGGTGGCAGTACATAAAATAATACCTACACACCTGGAAAGACTTACCAAGAATTAATAAAATATGAATCTACATTTTCTTCCATTGTGTCTCTATCCATCTTTTTACTGATCAAATTCTGCTAATTTTGCTCACTTGAGAAAACAATGACAAATTGATTATCAATTATACTTTATTTTAGTTTTATACAGTTTTTATAATAATTTGTATTGATACACATGTTTAATGCAGTTAAATTTCAGAGTAATTTATATGAAATATTTTAATTGTATTTCTTAATCATTTTCTTTTTCATGTTGTTCACTAAGAAGATCAGTCTACACTAACGCCAATGACTTGCACTTCACAAACGTGTAGATATTCCCATCGACCAGGTATTACAATGTTCACATATCGTCCCACCATATTATGGCACTCGTAAGTTTGAGTAGCACCATTCGGAATTGAACTGATGCGTGCACACCTGTATAAGTAATGGGAAAGATATTAGTATACGCCTTGATTCTTAGTCTGATACATTTGTGCAAAACATTAAGAAAAATTGTAATCTTAAACTTTAGTCTAAATAAGCAGTACTTAATAGTACATCAAAATATAATAACAACTAGCTACTTGGCCGTCAAAAAATGACGGCAATGTTATTGTAACTGAGCTAATGTTGTTTTGTGTGTAATAGTAAACATGTAGTAAATTAATAAATGAATATACTTTACCTATTTGGACTGCATTGTGTTGAAGAGCTGTGAACCTTGTTTGATGTTGGTGCAGCATTAGTGTTGTGGAGCTGCTCTATAAGCGTGGTGAATGTGTGCAGTGTAATGCTGTGCGTGCGCGAGGCTAAACCGTTAGCGTAGTGGTGTACTTCCGCATTTGCGTAAAATGGCGGATTGTCAGTTGGTGCCTCGTAGTGGTTTTCGAGTTTCGTGTGGTGTTTTGCGACTGTGTTGTGGTGTTTTACGTGTGGAGAGTGCTGTAGCCTCGTTTTCGTTTTGTCCGTCGGCCATTTTTTTTCTCGCTTAGCGATTTTCAAAGTGTGTAAAGTGTTTTATTTGTATTTAAATGAAGGTGTAACTTGTTTTTTTGAGGTGCTGGATGGTTCCTCTTGCTGTAGGTAAGCTTTTTATGTGTGTGTTGTGTGTATTTATTGTGTTTTAAATGTTTGTATGTCGGCGTGTTGCGTCCGATGTTTGCGAGGTCGTAATGTGTGGTAACGTGTCTCAGATGGTGTTTGCGTGTGTAGCCTCTTTTTCGTTTTGTTTGGCGGCCATTGTTTCTCTCGCTTAGCAAATATTTTCGTGTCTAAACTCTTTTATTTTGAGTGAAATGAAGGTGTAAGTTGCATTTTTGAGGTCCTGGGTGCTCCCTCTTGGTGTAGGTAAGTTTTGTATGTATGTGCTGTGTGTATGTATTGTGTTTTTAATTTTGTAATGTTCGCGAGTTGCGTCTGAGTGTTGCGAGGCCGTAATGTGTGTGAACGTGTGTCGTATGTTGTTTGCGAGTGTCGTAATGTGTGTGTCGTGGTGTTAACGTGTGTCGTATGTTGTTTGCGAGTGTCGTAATGTGTTTGTCGTGGAGTTTGGGTTGCACCGTGAATTTTGCGAGGGTCGCAGTTGCTGGCATGGAGCGCTTTCGGCGCTCCATGCCAGCAACTGAGACCCTCGCCCAGTGCCCTCGCAGAGATAAACTGGTGAACTTATTCATTTTTTTAAATCTTACAATGTTTGGATTCAATTACATGAAGTGACCTATAATTTCCATAACAATAATGGCCTGGACCTATTTAACATTGGGAGAACAGTTGTTAAGAAAAAAACTACTGTCAGATTTCATTTTTTTAAATCAGGAACTACACATTAGTAGAGCTCTCCAGTAAATAGCCCCAAGAGCAACCATTAAAATGTGTCCAAGACGCTTGGAAAATGTAATGGGCCTTGTTAGTTTATTTAACCAGGCTCACATTACATATTTACCTATTAATGTATTTGGATATTTCTTTACCACATACATTATTTAACTCAGTTATCTGCTCAGTGTTGGTATGGAAATGGATCAGACACATTTTTAGCTACATATCCTTATGCGACCTCTACCAAGTAGTTTTGGTAACTTGTAATCTTGCATAAGAAGCAGACATTAAATAATACCTGCTAGGTTTATACACCTAATATGGATATTAATTATACTTCTTCGGTTGAGACCAAATAATGCTTAACATCGGATGAATTAAATACAATATAATTATCAATGTAACATAATAAGAAATACTGTATATACATATTGAAATATGTATTTACCTGGGATTGTTATTTCCATTATTTGACAGCGAGTTCCCAATAAGAATTTCAGCTCCGTTAAGCCGTTCTCCACAGCAGTCACCACGATTTGTGATTATTATTTGGGAAATTCTATGGCATTTTAGCAGATCCACCCTCCACCAAGGACCATAATTACGATGTGTATGAGAGCATGATCCATGATCTAAATGATTATCTTGATTTCCATCTATTGCATTCATAGCATATGACCAACCCCACAGAGATGACTGAGTTGCACGTCCTTGAAGGGCAACATTTCTATCTGTTTTCATAAAATACAAAAAAGAGAAAACAACTTAATATAAAAAGTGAGATTTGGTAATAAACTCTGAAGAGTTACCACAGGAAACAATATATTTGTAATAGAAATGGTTTCAGGCTTAAAAAAATCATAACTTGGAATAACTGTAAACAAGGACATTGGGTTAGCAGCAGCACAAGGTCAGCAAATGGGAAAAACGTATTAATGTATCAAATGTAATAATTTACAATTCACGGGTTAAGATATGTAGGAAGATCAGTTGGGTCATTGCACTAACATGTTTCCATTCTTGAATAGTTTGGGAACAATGAGTTGAAGTAAACTGCAGATGGCTGGATTCCTTAGATGAGCGCTACGGAATATGTTGGCGCGTTACAAATAAACGATAATAATAATGTCTTGAAGGTATTTCTCATGGTGTGTAATTGCTTTTCAAGTTGGGAAGACATATAGTTTTCCATATTATCTTATAAGGTTAATTCACTAAGATGAGAAGTCTTGATAATACTATACATTTGCAAAGTTATTCTTGAAGCCTCTTTTTTAGGTCACAGAAGATTTTTTCAAGAATTTCCAGCTTGAAAAAGATGCAGTTATGATACAATGGAAAGGTCTTATGAAGCCATTGCATCTCAGTGAACAATATCTCATATAAATATTATTTCAAACAACCAACCAACAGGTGGGGCTATTTTACTAAACTGTTACTTGGAAATAAAAGATGTTAAATATTATAGATCTATATTTTTTTCTGTTCATTTTTTAATATTCATTGAGTTCTTCACATAAAAGGTTATAATGGTAAGTGAATATTCAGAAAGGTCTCAGAGATATTACTTACTGCGACAACTTCTATCACGCTCTATAGCTCTGATATTTTCGTCTACAAAGTGATAACAAACAAAAAAAACATACGTTAAACAAAATACATAGATTATATCCCATATATTAATCTAAATATGCTACCATACTTTGATGACAAACCATAACAAACTGTACAGTGATTAAATGCATTCAGTTATCTTTTAAAAACTTCACAGTACTCATACAGTTGCTATGTACCCAATAATAAAAAATACTACTAAAATAATTTGATTGTGATCACATTAAAATACTATAAATACTCAATAGATTTTCTTGTCGAGGATCTTACCTTGAGGGAAGCTAGCAGCATCACATAACAAGAGCGACAGTAGGGAAATTGTGAGTAGAAATAACATCCTTACGAAAAACACTGAAAATGAAAAGTCTTCATTAATTTATAAACAAAATTAAGGAGACGTGGAAGTTTAAGATACTGTTTCGAAAAAAAAACTTATTTGCTAAAAAGCTAAATTTCTTTAGAAATCTATATATATATGCATACATATGTATTCATATTAAGTTTTACTTTACTGAAGGCAGGCATTTGTTTTCTATAACGTAAACTGAGTAGTCACATATTCATTATCAATATTAAATTAACAGGTTTTAATCAAGATTTCTATTTGTACATCAGTAGTAGAGTGACTTCTACAGATCTCTCTCAGTAGTGACCCTCACATCATGTAAACTACTGGAATATCCACATTAATTGTACATATGCTGTATGTATTGGTAGAAACAGATCATTAGAAAGCAGGTATGTTGTATTAGGTAATATCTACGGTACAAAAAAGACTTGAAAGTCGTTAGATATATTAGTCCTTAAATATAAAACTGTCAGTAAGTTAGCAAATGCATTACTTACCCTTACAGAGATACTAATGTACTTTGTTAGGTCTCACATATGAATTGAGCTTTAAAAGAAATAATCACGAGGCTTTAAATAAATGAACAAATCTCATCACGTCATCTATTGATTTATTATTTGTATTTCCGGGCTCTGAAATAACTGAAGTACAACATTTAACAAACATGTAATGTGAATCATAATATAGACCAACTGTAGTTAAAGTAGTAAACTAAGAATAAGATTTAATGTTGACACAGTAATTTAAATTATTTCCAGTGAAACCACTCATAAAGATATCATATGCACACTTGGATTTTTTTTATCTAAAAGTACAGCCACTTCACAGCTGTCCCCTCAATAAATTTGACAAATGATTTACATTTGTTTCTGTTGTTTCATTTTTTCTGTCAATTTTTAAGTTAAGGGACTATGAAGATATTTTTCTACATTGTGCCTGAATGAAGTTATCTGAGATTTTTTTTTTTTTTCTAATAAACAAGGGTCATAGGGCTTAGTAAATTGCTTCATACTGCTAACTGTCCATAGAAGGAACTCTGTTTATTCAGTGTTAATTCAGGTAACGTTTAAAAGGTTTCACTTAAGATACAATATATTTTTGTACGTTTACAGTGAACACCATACTATACTATATACCGGTGGCAAAACTAGTGAATGGAGGGCCCTGGTGCAAAATAATGTGGGTCCGCCATGCAATTTCCCTATTCACTCTGTAGGAGTCAATAAAAAAGATAAAGTTATATGTAGATGGTCACATATCATGTCATATCACCCCTATGGTGATCAGATCACTTTAATATAAAGCAATCATCCACCATTTGTATCTAATAAATTAAGATACCTCCTTTATTGGCAGTAGTAACGGGCCCCTACCTTGTTGTGGGACCACAATGCATTGTACCTGCTGCTCCAGCAGTAGCTCCGCCTCTACTATATACACACTAGATATTTGGTTAACAAATATATCAAGTTATTCTAGTTTCCTTGTGACCATTCTTAACCAGAGTCTTATGTTATCTGCATTTATTTATTTCATCACATCACAGGGCTCTAAGATATGGCTCGAAGCAAATACTGAGATGGCTGTAGTAGCGCTAAGAGACAATCATACCCAGTTCTACTCTATGGACCTCCAGAGTACCATCTTAAGAGGGTTGTCATCAAGGCAATAACATTTTGTACACCACTTCCGCCTTAGTTCGAAGCAAAGTGTCCTGACCTGTAGCAACCTTGCATGCTTTGGAATAGGTGCAATTTTATAATATGTTGGACTCCATTCAGTTATAATAATAATTTATGTAGACCTTTTCTCCCAGAAGGTTATAATATAATTGAAAATCTTGTTTAAAAGAATGATCTTTGGCCTCCTTTTTGAAAATGTCCAAGTTAGAGATCTCTGAGATTGAGCCTGGCAGAGAGTCCCAGATTCTTGGTGCTATATACATAAAAGCCTAGGAACCAGAGGTTTGTGAAGAGAATCTGGGGATGGCTAACAGATTATCACCTGTAGATCTCAGGTAACCAGGTGAAAGATAAGCAGTGAGTAGCTCCTTCGGGTAGCTGAGGCCTTCATCATACAGCTTTGTATGTCAGCAGCAAAGCTTTAAATATATGGAGCCAATGGAGGACACAAAGTATAGATGTTACGTGGCTGGAATAAGGTGGCTTCTTAGACAACACTGGCTAGTACTTGACTTTGAAATGATAGGGTCCATTTAATTCACACATTCTTTCATATTCACAAAAGTGAATATTGTATAGAATTTAAGAAAATTGGATTATTTGGGAGCTTATATGGGTTATACGGCTTTATACATTATTGTTTATTGATTTTTAAAATTATATGTAAAAATATTACTGGATGCACATTGAATTATGCCCATCTGTAAACTTTAAATGACAATTGTGGTTAAAGTATAAACTCATGTCATAAAATGGCACTTCCCAAATGCAATAATTGTTCTTTGGCAAAACAAAATATTTGTTTTTCCTTATCTATTATATATTTATATTATCTATTATATTTGTTTTATGATATATATTGATTCATTACTGTTTATTATACATGGAAATTCAATAAAAAAAGTAGTTTTCAGATATAGTATCCTTATAATATCAAAGAGCAAAGTAAAAGTAAAGACAATAAACTTACAGGCTGGGTTCTAAACCTTCAGATAGAAGAAATTCTAGAGGGGAAAAAAATATATTTTTATATGTTTATATTATTTATTATATTTGTTTTCTGATATCTCTTGTGGCAATAATGTTTTCTTTTTCATCATATAAGGAAATTCAGTGGAAGAAGTAGTTTTTTAAACACAATAACCTCATAATACGTAACCCATATATTAGGCAAAGTAAAAGGAAAGAGAATACATTTAGAGGATGGGTTCAACGCCTTCAGATAAAAACTATTCTAGTGGGAAAAAAAATGTTGTTTTTTTTGTAATTGGTATTATCTATTTAGATGCATTTTAGTCAAAGGATACAGCAGTTAGATAATTGGTCATTGTCCTGTAAATAGCCCAAATTCTGAAAATAAGGCAAAACTAAATATTCTTGTAACGGATCTACTGGCACCCCGACCGGGTACCTCCGTTGATGGATGCGTCCTAGTTTGCGTCGAGGCCTACAAGCACTGCACCGGACACCAAAACCACCACAGACTCCAAAGATAGTACATCAGGAACAAGCGTTCAGTAGTTACAGCTCAAGTGAGTATGCAAAAGCATAGCAATCCCCAGTATGATAGCGATCCCCTCCAATAACGAGACGAGACTACGTTTTGAAGGGTCAAGTAGAACTATTCTTTAATGACAGGGGATCTCCTTTTATGCAATGGTGCCCTCTGAAGGGCTACACCCACATAATTATCACAGCCAATTATATACATGGTTCAACCCCCACGTCTCCTCCCCTCAGATAACAGGTAACACAATTAAAACAGACACAATTTTAACCACATTCTGGATGTACCCCAAAAACAGGGGGTACACCTTTAAGTCCAGCACCGTTCAATATCTCTCACCCAGGGGAACACCATATTAAAAAAATGGCATGAATCAGACCAGGGGTTCAAAAGTTAGTAAAAGTATGTTTTTCACATAACACACAGACATTTCACATATCCCCCACACAATACACATACAGGACAATAGGTGTGGTCACCCCTCCCTGAGGCAACTTGATATAATCAGGCAATGATTAAATCAGCCCTCTTTGTTCTTATCTGAGAATGAAAACACTCCACACAATCGACTCCCTTATCTGTAACAGGATTATCTCTCCTGCCAAGGTCTGCACTAGCCTGGGGCCAATATTCTGCAGAGCACAAACCAACACACATACAGTATATTACTAGGATCATATTTTAACCAAGAATTAAATAACCATAAACAGGGTAAAACAGTGATGGGTTCCGTTACAGCTGGGATCTGAGCGCACAAAACTACCGAATAGCGCTCAGATCCTCTTCACACAGTTCAATTGCCATGGAGCTAAAGTCTTTCCCATAGTCTTTCATCATATGAATTGGCTCCATGGCATATCTATCTGTGGTATCATGGTTCACACTGGGCAAGTACCGAATGACCCCCCCCCCCCGTATGTTAAGGGCCAGAATGAGTGACATACACTCTGGTATGGCCGAATGCTGTGTTTGAAGGGCAATATGTACCAGGGCCATAGTCGCAGGGCAGGAGGCTGGCAAACAGTCCTCTCCAAGACAGCCTCCTGCCCTGCGACTATGGCCCTGGTACATATTGCCCTTCAAACACAGTATTCGGCCATACCAGAGTGTATGTCACTCATTCTGGCCCTTTACATACGGGGGGGGGGGGGGGGTCATTCGGTACTTGCCCTGTGTGAACCATGATACCACAGATAGATATGAAATGGAGCCCATTCATATGATGAAAGACTATGGGAAATACTTTAGCCCATGGCAATTGAACTATGTGAAGAGGATCTGAGCGCTATTCGGTAGTTTTCTGCGCTCAGATCCCAGCTATCTGGGGATATGTGAAATGTGAGTCAATGTGAATTGCAGTAATGCTGATGGGTTGTCAAATTAGAGAATTGACCAACAAATACTTTTGTCCGGACATCCCCAAGCCGATCCGTTGGGATCAGACCATGTATGCCGGCTTATGGTCACGGGGGAGGTGTGTAACGGAACCCATCACTGTTTTACCCTGTCTTATGGTTATTTAATTCTTGGTTAAAATATGATCACATTGCTGTACTGTAGATATGTTGTTTTATGTTCTACAGAATATATTGGCTCAGAATATCACAGCTACTAGGCTAATAGATAATCCTATTACAGAGAATCCTGTTACAATTCTAATGACCAGAATTGTCATATATAACCAATTGTAGACAAGGTTTACTATGTCAAGTGTGGTCAATCTGAATGAATGTGACATGGGAGTAAAAAAAGTCAAGTCATGAAAAATTGTTGTTTATCATATATGTGACATGGACATGCTGAAACCCTGCGGTCGCAAGCTGTTTGTAGGCTGGAATACATGGCGGTCGCATTTACAATCCAATCCCGTAATTACAGTGTGCAGCACAACCCTTTGAGCCAAAAGAAAACTGTCTCAAAGGGTTGTGAGAGATAATAAAGCTGCTGTTCACCAGCCCCTACCATGACTGTGTTGTAGGTTTTACAAATTAGAATGCAGGTCCCGGAGATGGTGGTTTTGGTCTTAGAAAGTGAGAGTAGGTGATATTGATGAGCAGGTTATTGTGATTTTAATCATTTATATTTCCTATAAACTATTTTACACTTAATACATCCAAACACATATTAACATATAACACATAATATACATACACACAACACACACAGAGTAAGAACACACATAGATACACATATAAATAGGTCACTACATCCCCACACCCCGAACCCCCACCCTATACCCTAACACCAAAAATATAGATACACTTATTTTAATTTATCCTTATTTTACTTTTGGGATTAATATGGAGGGTAGTGAGAGGAGGGGAGAGGTGAGGAGGAGAGAGAAGAGGCCCTGGGGAGTGGAGGAGAGGAAAGTGGAAGAGTTCAGGGTCAGAGGGAGAGGGGCCTGATTCCTGGGAGGTAGTATAGAGAAGTGAAAGGCCTCATGGTCAGAGGAGGGAGCAGAGGATCCCAGTCCACTGTTGGGAGGGCAAGAGGCTGGGGGCAGACACAGGGCCCCTAACTACAAGCACAGGAAAATGATAGTCTTCTAAGTGCCATACGTGGCTGCCCTAATATCTTTGCGGGGGGAGGGAAGTTAAGCCTCCATGTCAGGTGAATATAAGAATAGGGACTGCACATATATTTGGACCTTCCCAACAGCACTCCTAAGTGACAAATTATTGGTCCAAATGTTAACATGATCTAGCCTGGCTACAGAGTATCGGATCATGGCCTATGTGATGGTAATATTTTGTAAGCAGATAGCTGCCTCCCATCACATTGTCCATTTCTCTGTGGACACGTACGGTTATGTTTAACATTTCACCAGTTGATGGTCAATGAGAAATGCTTTTGAGAAAACAGTCCCTATATTTTTGTTAGGCCTTATTCACGATTATTTTTTTTTAATTTTAGGCACAATTCAGGTCCATAAAGGCATATCTTCATCTGCGAGCATTGTTCCAAATATAAAGTAATTGTAATATATTCACAGTGGCTCTCAGATAGATATTCCATCAATGAAATCCCCTCCCAAAAATGTTGCTCACACGATTTTAATGAAGCTACTCACCTCACATTGACTTTCTATCAGATCCCTTCCCTTTCCTACCAAATGAAAAACCTTTTTAACTTTGCACACCATACTACCTATGTACATTTTCACTTCTTCCTCACCCTTGCTATTCCTTATCTGTTTATTCTTTCCCAGGTTTCTGTCTCTTCCATTCTCTTTACAATCCCTTTACAATCTTGTAGGGTGCTTTTGAAAAAAGCACTTCTTACAAAGATCTAAACTCAAAACAGGGCACTCTGTGTTAATCAGTTTGTTAACATTGTGTTATTCCTCGTTATTATTCATTGTACAGCTCTGCAGAACGTGTTGGTGCTTTACAAATAAAATTTAATAACAATCATAATAATAATAATAATAATAATGGGCCTACTGGGTACCATTGTAAGAGGGGCGCTGTCAAGGCCCTAACAAACAGAAAGATAAGGACTTGGTAATCGCCAAATCAAAGGGTCACTACTCTATTCTAATTCTCCTGGATCTCTCTGCTGCCTTTAAAACAGTTGACCACCCTCTTCTAATCCAAACTCTCCGCTCTTTTGGCATCCAGGACACAGCTCTTTCATGGTTCACATCCTATCTTAAAGATCGTACATTTAGTGTCTCCTTCTCTGGCACCTCTTCTTCACCTCTCCCTCTGTCTGTTGGCGTTCCCCAAGGTTCTGTCCAGGCCCCCTCCTCTTCTCCATCTACACCTCCTCCCTTGGCACCCTTATAAAATCCTTTTTATTTCAGTATCATCTCTATGCAGATGATACTCAAATCTACCTCTCTTCACCCGATCTATCCCCCTCTCTTTTAGCTCAAGTTTCCAACTGCCTCTCTAGCGTATCCTACTGGATGTCCACCCGTCAACTCAAACTCAACATGTCTAAGACTGAACTTCTAATCTTTCCACCTTCTACTACAGCTTCCACACCTCAAATATCTCTCACTGTTGACAACACAATCCCACCCTCTCTTTTATTCCTCACATCCAAGCAATAACAAAATCATGTCAGTTACACCTAAAAAACATCTCCAAAATTTGTCAGTATCTTACAGAAGACACAGCTAAAATTCCAATTCACTCTCTCATCATCTCTCGACTCAACTACTGCAATTCCCTCCTTGCTGTTCAACCCATCTCTCGTCTGTCTCCCCTCCAATCCATAATGAATGCCTCTGCTAGACTCATCTTCAATACGAAATGATCAGTGTTTGCAGCTCCTCTCTGTCAATCACTCCACTGGCTTCTCATAGCTTCCCGAATCAAATTTAAAATCATGACCCTAACATATAAAGCCCTTAACAACAGTGCACCCCCTTATATCTCTGCTCTTGTTTCAAAATACTCTCCCAACCGGCCCCTTCGTTCTGCTGACGACCTTCTTCTTTCCTCCTCTCTCATCACCTCCTCTCACTCCCGTCTTCAAGACTTTTCTCGTGCTTCCCCATCTATTTGGAACTCCTTGCCCCGCTCCATTAGATTATCTTCCTGCCTCAAAACCTTTAAGAAATTATTAAAAACACACCTGTTTAAAAAATCTTATCACATTCAGCCTTTATAATTAAAACTGCACACTACACAGCTTAATAACACTCACACCCACAATCTACAGTACAACACATAGACCCCTCCACTTTACTGAACCAATTGCTTTCAATTGCATTTGTCACACTCTTGTATCACACATACACCCTTAGATTGTACTTTTGCGAGTTTTCAATCTTGTGTCAGTGCCTTGGAAACAAGCTCTATGTACATTTGATTTTATTCTCAAAAACAGGGCCCTCCATTCTTTACAAGTTGTTTAATTTGTTTTCTGCTATGTACTCAACCCCTGTACAGCACTACGGAATATGTTGGCGCAATATATAATAATAATAAATAAAGAGGAGCTCCTTCAGGCAACGGAGGCCTTCATAATGTAGAACTTTGTAGGTCAGCATCCAAGCTTTAAATATATGCAGTCTTTCAATTGAGTACACACAACATATGTCTTATGTGGAAGGAACAAGGTTGGCTTTTTAGACAAAACTGGCTAGTACTTGACTTTGGTATGATAGGGTCCATTTCATACAAACATTTTTTCCCAATCTTTTTGTCAAGCAGCAGTTCTTTAGACCTTTGATTTTTTTTAAGTGAAAATTGAATAGAATTTAAGAAATTTTGATTATTTGTGAGCTTATATGAGTTATTCAGCCTTGTACATTATTGTTTATTTGAGAAAATGTTAATGGTTGCAGCTTGAATTATGCCCATCTGTAAACTTTATATGCCAATTGTGGTTAAAGTATAAACTCATGTCACTTAGCTAATGCATTTACTGTTCTTTGTCTAAATGTAATATTTGTTTTTCCTTATCTATTATAAATTTATATTATCTATTATATTTGTTTTATGATATCTATTGAGGCGTTACTGTTTATTATATAAAGAAATTCAATAGAAGAAACCATTTTCAAATATATTATCCTTATAATATCAAAGCGCAAGGTAAAATTAAGGACAATAAACTTACAGGATGGATTCTACACCTTCAGATAGAAGCAATGGAATAGTAGTAGTAAACCTTTTTTATATGTTTATATTATTTATTATATTTGTTTTATGATATCTTTTGTGGCATTACTTACATAGTTACATAGTAATATAGGTTGAAAAAAGACTTTAGTCCATTAAGTTCAACCTTTTTAAATTTCCTCTGATCTGCAATACGTGGATTTATTTACTGTTTACTTTTTGCATCATATAAGGAAATTCAGTAGAAGAAGCATTAACCTTATAATACCTTAGAGCAAAGTAAAAGGAAAGACAATATATTTAAGGGATGGGTTCTACATCTTCAGATAGAGCTACTCTAGTTTTGGATTTCGTACTTAATATTATCTATTTAGAGGCATTTTAGTTAGAGGATACAACAGTTAGATAATTGGTCATTGACCTGTACATAGGCCAAATTCTGAAAATAAGGGAAAACTCAAAATCATATAATTACCAGAATAGTCATATATAGCCAAGTCCTGACATTTTTTTATTTATCATATATGGTGACATGGACACTCTGAAACCACATGGACTTTCTGATTGAATACATTGAAGCAGGGACCATATCTAACATACAAACACAAAACAAGTCATACACAAATAAACTCATAGAAATACACTGTCACTGTCCGCTCACTTGATTAAATGAAAACAAGTTTGTGAATGTTTTTGTATTTCAAAAAAAATTATGTGCTATGTGTTTTTCTAATTTTATACAGGTAGGGTTCAAGGGTAATGGGAGGACGTGCGTAGCAGAGGGTATGTGTGGTGACTATATATTTTATATAATAGTATATGGTATATAATATAGGTGTGTGTTGGACTTGAAATGGTCACTATACACATCCTGCTAAGCAGGATATGGACCAGTACTAGGACACCTTCAACCGAGAGCACCAGGGTTACGACAGAATAAAAGGATCTGTAGCAGTTACCGACTGTATCTTAGCATGCCAGGTAGGATCAATGATTTCCCCAAAATGAAAAACACACAGTTGTTATGCTTATCGAAACAGAACAGCACAAAATATTTAAACATCAAGGATATGTTCTGAAAAAGTATCACCGTAGAATAGAGCCCTTCAGATTGTTTTGTCTTTCCTCTTTTTCCTTCTACTGTGAATGGCGGAATGGAGTGGAACTTGTATCTTTGAGACTGTAATCAACTAAATCATCTTCATCTATTTGCGATATTTATGTTTCTATATGATTGAAGAACATTATTGTTTGTATGAAATATATTTACATTAGATTGGTACTATTTTAAGGGTTAGACCCATTTTAGGTTTACAATAATGCTAATCAAGAACCCCTTCATGTAAGATTACTTCTAATGAAGATTCCTTCTACTCATAGAAAAAGGTGGACTGGGAGTCTCTAATTTAAATATATATTATGAGGGATTTAACTTAGCCTATATTGTTTGGTAGCACTCAAAGTAAAATCAGATTTGTGAACTTTATAAGTGCTGTGACATTGCTTGTTTAAATAAATTTCAATGTATATAAGGCTAAAAAAGACCCATTTTTAAAAATAGCTTGCAGATATGGCATAAATATTTTAAGAAATATGTGAAAAAATGCAAATCAATTCTTTGTCCCATTGTAAATAGGTGATGGACATTGTTTATTCAGGGCATTTGGTCTATTGAGAGCAGGACCTTGTGAACTTACCATTGTATATTGTTAGATTTCATTATGTGTGGATTAAGAGCATGCATTATCTTATAAGGTATATTTAGCTTCTTTTTAGATATTTTATATTTTTTAATTTTTCCATTGAAAGTTATGTCTTATTAATTACTTAAAATTACTTGCACTGACCTCTTCCTTTGGCCTCTTAACTTTAGCAGAAACCCCAACTCACCATGATGGTCACTACCTTGACCTCATGTTTACAAATATCTGGACTATATCCAACTTTATCATCTCTCGACTCCATCTTTCTGACCACCATCTCCTAACCTACATCTTTACCACACCTTCCACTCTCTGCCCCTATAAAAAAGCAAAATGTGGGCATAGATAAAAGCCAAAGATTCATATCTGAGTGAAATAAAACAGCACTTAGTGTTGCTATGACAATGAAACTGCCAATAGAAGAGCAATGAGTCCTCCTACGTCATTAGTAGCTAGGCAGATTTCTGGGAAACTAAATAATATTTTTTTTAAATAAACAATTTTGTGATGATATCACATTATAATAGACATACCAGGTCCAGAAAGCTGTTTAGAGAAGAGACAAACTAAAACCTGTGGTAATAATACACGAGTTGGGAGTATAGTAACTATAAAACAATGGTAATGCCAAAATAGTTCCTAAACTAAATGGTATGTGCCATACATAGAATACATATTTCATATATACATAATATTATATACATATGAAATATAAAAATATAAAACATAAAATCTGAAATACAAAAAATATAGTGTATATAATAAAATAAAATATGATGTGTGGTAAGTACAAATCACTTCTGAGTTATGAGTCTTCTTCTCTATAAATATTATAAATACACTGAATATATTAGGGCAGACTAAACTCTCAAGGAATTATATGAAACTTTAAATGTAGAATATATGAAAAAAAATCTGAATAATTAAATAGATTGATTTAAATAGAATTGAATTAAATAGATTAATAAGAAAATACATAAATAAAAAAAACGATATAAAAATACCTGCACCAGGGGCATAGGATGACTAAACTCCCTCTGGTTTAGGATGGAAGAACCACAGGGTATCCTCTTAGACCAGCTATATTAAAAAGGGGTCAAGAAGGAATAAAGATACACCAAAATCCAAAGCTGGAACTAATGTTCATAGGGCCAATGGACCTGATGTCTATAGTTCATGTGGAAACTAATGCAGCCAAATCAATGTCTATTAAGTCCTTTGGGTTCAAGTGTGTGTATCCACCTGGTTTAAACTTCAACACTCTCCTCTGTCCTCCACCGTCTCCTGCCCCTTCCTGACTCACAGACGAAGACTTTGCTAGCCACTTTAATAATAACATTTAAAATATCTGTAACAATCTCTCCTCTCAGTATGGCCTTAACTCAATCTCCTCTTCACAAACTTACAACACTCAGCCTTTACCGTCATCCATTCCCTCATCCATAATAGACACTTTTGACCCTGTAACTGAGGATGATGGCTCTAGTCTTTTATAAATCTCTCATCTTAAAACTTGTTCACATGATCTTATTCCATCACAGCTGATCTCTCCCCTCTCTACCACACTTATCCCAGCTATCAACAGCTATACAACCTTTCCCTAAGCATTGGCAAGTTTCTATCACCTTTAAAAATCTCTATTCTTAAGAAACCCTTATTTGATCCAGTTTCTTCATCTAATTACCCTCTATATCTCTAGTTCCCCTGTTTTCAAACTGATTGAACGTATCATCTACATTTGTCTCTCCCAATTTATTTCCCCTATCTCGCTCCTTGACTCCTTCCAATTTGGCTTCCAGTCCAAACATTCCACAGAGACAGCTCTCACTAAAGTCACTAATGACTTGCTCACCGCCAAGTCAAAAGGTTCACTTCTCTATTCTTATTGTCCTGGATCTCTCCGCTGCCTTTGACACAGTTGACCGCCCTCTACTTATCTAAATGATCCACTCTGTTGACACTGCTCTCTCATGGTTTACATCATATCTAGAAAATCGAACATTTAGTGTCTCCTTCTCTGGTTTCTCTTCTTCACCTCTCCCTCTGTCTGTTGGCGTACTTCAAGGTCCTATCCTAGGTCCATTCCTTTTCTTCATCTCTCCTTCCTTGCTTGGTACCGTAATCAATTATTTTGGATTTCAAAACCATCTATATACAGATGACATCCAAATCTACCTCTCGGAGCGAGAACTTTCCCCCTCTCTTCTAACTCATGTTGCCAACTGCCTCTCTAGCATATCCTCTCTGTCAGTCACTCCACTGGCTTAACGTATAAAGCCCTCAATAATAATGCTCCCTCATATTTCTCTTCTCTTGTCTGTAAATACTCTCCCAACCGTCCTCTTTGCTCTGCAATCTTCTTCTTTCATCCTCTCTGATCACCTCCTTGCTTCTCTCCACTAGACTATCCTCCTTACTCAAATCCTTCAAAACCTCATTAAAAGCTCATCTGTTTAAATAAGTGTATCACCTTGATCCTTAATATGTGTAATATACTGTACCTCATCTTTCTATACCTCACCCATACCCTCTAGATTGTAGGTTTGGGAGTTTTCGATCTTATTGTGTGCTTTTAAAATCAGTTTCAAAATCAATTACGGAACCCTCCATTCTTTTGTAATATGTTAAAATTGTTTTTGATGTATCTAACCCGTTTAGAGCTACAGAATATGTTGGCACAATAGAAATAAAGGTATATAATAAAATAATTAAAAAGGCTTAGGGGTGATTTACTAGTGTGATTTATGGGATTTTTGAGTTTTTCCCATTATCTTTTGTTTTTGTAAGTTTGTGATATGGATGAAATTGTGATAGGGAATTTATAAAATATTACTCAGTTACAAGTGAATTTGCTCCTCTGTGATCTCTCATTAACATGGTGGGACAATTTGCTCCAAACAGAGACTGTGCCACTTGGAAAACTTTTTATACTCAATGAATCAAATATTTTCCTTCTCCAATGATATGATTGTGTGCACATTTGTTCATGGTTCGATCAATGTTAAACCATATTCTGCTTGCCTATGTCTATTGAAACTATTGCAGATGTCATTTGAGAATATGATTTGATAGACTTGAAAGGGTGAAATCTAAACCCATTCAGTTAGAAATTAAAAGATATCATGCCACGAAAACTGTTTCCATGGACAGATAGACAGAGTGAGATCATATTTAAATCTCATTGGTTACACTTTCTTGTAAAATGGGAAATGTATCGCAATAAACACATTGCAAGCTGTAACGGTATAGCACCAGATTTATAACAAAGAAACTGCAGCCAGGTCAAAGGTAAAAGGATATGGCAAATAAAGGATAATGCGCTATAGCATTCAACCACAGGGTGGCAGTACATAAAATAATAACTACACACCTGGAAAGACTTACCAAGAACTAATAAAATATGAAACTACATTTTCTTCCATTGTATCTCTATCCATCTTTTTACTGATCAAATTCTGCTAATTTTGCTCACTTGAGAAAACAATGACAAATTGATTATCAATTATACTTTATTTTAGTTTTATACAGTTTTTATAATAATTTTTATTGATACACATGTTTAATGCAGTTAAATTTCAGAGTAATTTATATGAACTATTTTAATTGTATTTCTTAATCATTTTCTTTTTCATGTTGTTCACTAAGAAGATCAGTCTACACTAACGCCAATGACTTGAACTTCACAAACGTGTAGATATTCCCATCGACCAGGTATTACAATGTTCACATATCGTCCCACCATATTATGGCACTCGTAAGTTTGAGTAGCACCATTCGGAATGGAACTGATGCGTGCACACCTGTATAAGTAATGGGAAAGACATTAGTATACGCCTTGATTCTAAGTCTGATACATTTGTGCAAAACATTAATAAACATTTTAATCTTAAACTTAAGTCTAAATAAGCAGTACCTAATAGTACATCAAAAAATAATAACAATTGTTTGGAATTAAAGAATTTGAGTGGATATGTTAGACATCTGAGCTTGAAAGTTATATATTTAAGTATAAATTGCATGAAAAGCTCACTCATCCCTCTCTGTTACTAACTTCATTATTAGAAATATAGACATACAGTACATGTATTTTCTAATACAAAACTATTAGGACTTCACATCTAACCAAATGCATTTTGTCTTTGAATCTGTAACTTTTATATATTGTTTAAGTATTTGAGTAAAACAAAAAGCTCACTGTGTGGTTATTTCCCTTTTTCTCTGGTGTTCTTTGACATTTGGTTTATTTTTATTATTTGAACTATAACATCTCGTGCGCTCAAAAGTCATGCTACCACCTTTGTAACTTCTAGCTGTAATACGTATCTGTACACCAGAGATAAACTGGTGAACTTATTCATTTTTTTAAATCTTACAATGTTTGGATTCAATTACTTGAAGTGACCTATAATTTCCATAACAATAATGGCCTGGACCTATTTAACATTGGGAGAGCAGTTGTTAAGAAAAAAACTACTGTCAGATTTCATTTTTTTAAATCAGGAACTACACATTAGTAGAGCTCTCCAGTAAATAGCCCCAAGAGTAACCATTAAAATGCAATGTGTCCAAGACTCTTGGAAAATGTAATGGGCCTTGTTAGTTTATTTAACCAGGCTCACATTACATATTCACCTATTAATAAATTTGGATATTTCTTTACCACATACATTATTTAACTCAGTTATCTGCTCAGTAATGGGGCCTCATTCTATTATCGGCCGTAGGAGATGCAGGGCCGCAAGGACCGTCCGCAGGCTATTTGCCTATTCTATTCCCTTCCGGCAGGGGACTCCGGCAGGCTTGCGGCCGGCGCCTTGTTATCCCTTGCGGCCGATTGCTCCGGGAACCCTCTATGCAAGGCTAAAACCGAGCCGCAGCTTACTTGCAGCAAAAAGGTCCCGCAGACACACAATTAAGCACATAATAAAGCCATAATAAAGCCATCCTGCACTCTGATGAGACGATAAAGTGATTGTAGGTGTTAGCATTCATAGCACAACATTCTCCTACACTCAAATCCGTAAATATTTTTTATTTTAATTCATGTCAAATATCTGTGGACAAAGTCCCGAGGGCTTAGAGCACCTCAGACCCGCCCAAGCTGCGGCCGGAAAAAAAAACAGTTAATGAAATATCGGATTTGGGCTTATGTGCAAGCTTGAGAGGGGGTCGCTATTAATCCTCATGTCCCCCATTATGATCCCTAGCATTTACAGAGCTTTACAGTGCCGTCTTGAATTTATATTTGGTTTTAAAGTTTTCACACATTGCGGCCGGTTGCAAGATATGCGGCCGGCCGTAAGGGGATATCCTTGCAGCGCCGTCAATTTGAATTGCAAGGTAACGGGAGCCCCGCAAGGAATCGCAGCTTTGCGGACGTTTTACGGCCGATAAAAGAATGAGGCCCTTGGTATGGAAATGGATCAGACACATTTTTAGCTACATATCCTTATGCGACCTCTACCAAGTAGTTTTGGTAACTTGTAATCTTGCATATGAAGCAGACATTAAATAATACCTGTTAGGTTTATACACCTAATATGGATATTAATTATACTTCTTAGGTTGAGACCTAATAATGCTTAACATCGGTTTAATTAAATAAAATATAATTATCAATGTTACATAATAAGAATTACTGTATATACATATTGAATATGTATTTACCTGGGATTGTTATTTCCATTATTTGATAGCGAGTTCCCAATAAGAATTTCAGCTCCGTTAAGCCGTTCTCCACAGCAGTCACCACGATTTGTGATTATTATTTGCGAAATTCTATGGCATTTTAGCAGATCCACCCTCCACCAAGGACCATAATTACGATGTGTATGAGAGCATGATCCATGATCTAAATGATTATCTTGATTTCCATCTATTGCATTCATAGCATATGACCAACCCCACAGAGATGACTGAGTTGCACGTCCTTGAAGGGCAACATTTCTATCTGTTTTCATAAAATACAAAAAAGAGAAAACAACTTAATATAAAAAGTGAAATTTGGTAATAAACTCTGAAGAGTTACCACAGGAAACAATATATTTGTAATAGAAATGGTTTCAGGCTTAAAAAAATCATAACTTGGAGTAACTGTAAACAAGGACTTTGGGTTAGCAGCAGCACAAGGTCAGCAAATGGGAAAAAATGTATTAATGTATCAAATGTAATAATTTACAATTCACGGGTTAAGATATGTAGGAAGATCAGTTGGGTCATTGCACTAACATGTTTCCATTTTTGAATAGTTTGGGAACAATGAGTTGAAGTAAACTGCAGATGGCTGGATTCCCTAGATGAGCGCTACGGAATATGTTGGCGCGTTACAAATAAACGATAATAATAATGTCTTGAAGGCATATCTCATGGTGTGTAATTGCTTTTCAAGTTGGGAAGACATATAGTTTTCCATATTATCTTATAAGGTTAATTCACTAAGATGAGAAGTCTTGATAATACTATACATTTGCAAAGTTATTCTTGAAGCCTCTTTTTTAGGTCACAGAAGACTATTCAAGAATTTCCAGCTTGAAAAAGATGCAGTTATGATACAATGGAGAGGTCTTATGAAGCCATTGCATCTCAGTGAACAATATCTCATATAAATATTATTTCAAACAACCAACCAAAAGGTGGGGCTATTTTACTAAACTGTAACTTGGAAATAAAAGATGTTAAATATTATAGATCTATATTTTTTTTCTGTTCATCTTTTAATATTCATTGAGTTCTTCACATAAAAGGTTATAATGGTAAGTGAATATTCAGAAAGGTCTCAGAGATATTACTTACTGCGACAACTTCTATCACGCTCTATAGCTCTGATATTTTCGTCTACAAAGTGATAACAAACAAAAAAAACATACGTTTAACAAAATACATAGATTATATCCTATATATTAATCTAAATATGCTATCATACTTTGATGACAAACCATAACAAACTGTACAGTGATTAAATGCATTCAGTTATCTTTTAAAAACTTCACAGTACTCATACAGTTGCTATGTACCCAATAATAAAAAATACTACTAAAATAATTTGATTGTGATCACATTAAAATACTATAAATACTCAATAGATTTTCTTGTCGAGGATCTTACCTTGAGGGAAGCTAGCAGCATCACATAACAAGAGCGACAGTAGGGAAATTGTGAGTAGAAATAACATCCTTACGAAAAACACTAAAAATGAAAAGTCTTCATTACTTTATAAACAAAATTAAGGAGACGTGGAAGTTTAAGATACTGTTTTCGAAAAAAAACGTATTTGCTAAAAAGCAAAATTTCTTTAGAAATCTATATATATGCATACATATGTATTCGTATTAAGTTTTACTTTACTGAAGGCAGGCATTTGTTTTCTATAACGTAAAACTGAGTAGTCAGATATTCATTATCAATATTAAATTGACAGGTTTTAATCAAGATTTCTATTTGTACATCAGTAGTAGAGTGACTTCTGCAGATCTCTCTCAGTAGTGACCCTCACATCATGTAAACTACTGGAATATCCACATTAATTATACATATTCTGTATATATTGGTAGAAACAGATCATTAGAAAGCAGGTATGTTGTATTAGGTAATATCTACTGTACAAAAACAACTTGAAAGTCGTTAGATATAATAGTCCTTAAATATAAAACAGTCAGTAAGTTAGCAAATGCATTACTTACCCTTACAGAGATACTAATGTAGTTTGTTAGGTCTCACATATGAATTGAGCTTTAAAAGAAATAATCATGAGGCTTTAAATAAATGAACAAATCTCATCACGTCATCTATTGATTTATTATTTGTATTTCCGGGCTCTGAAATAACTGAAGTACAACATTTAACAAACATGTAATGTGAATCATAATATAGACCATCTGTAGTTAAAGTAGTAAACTAAGAATAAGATTTAATGTTGACACAGTAATTTAAATTATTTCCAGTGAAACCACTCATAAAGATATCATATGCACATTTGGATTTTTTTTATCTAAAAGTACAGCCACTTCACAGCTGTCCCCTCAATAAATTTGACAAATGATTTACATTTGTTTCTGTTGTTTCATTTTTTTCTGTCAATTTTTAAGTTAAGGGACTATGAAGAGATTTTTCTACATTGTGCCTGAATGAGGTTATCTGAGAATTTTTTTTTCTAATAAACAAGGGTCATCGGGCTTAGTAAATTGCTTCATACTGATAACTGTCCACAGAAGGAACTCTGTTTATTCAGTGTTAATTCAGGTAACGTTTAAAAGGTTTCACTTAAGATACAATATATTTTTGGAACTTTACAGTGAACACCATACTATACTATATACCGGTGGCAAAAATAGTGAATGGAGGGCCCCGGTGCAAAATAATGTGGGCAATTTCCCTATTCACTCTGTAGGAGTCAATAAAAAAGATAAAGTTATATGCAGATGGTCACATATCATGTCATATCACCGCTATGGTGATCAGATCACTTTAATATAAAGCAATCATCCACCATTTGTATCTAATAAATTAAGATCCCTCCTTTATTGGCAGTAGTAACGGGTCCCTACCTTGTTGTGGGACCACGATGCCTTGTACCTGCTGCTCCAGCAGTAGCTCCGCCTCTACTATATACGCACTAGATATTTGGTTAACAAATATATCAAGTTATTATAGTTTCCTTGTGACCATTCTTAACCAGAGTCTTATGTTATCTGCATTTATTTATTTCATCACATCACAGGGCTCTAAGATATGGCTCGAAGCAAATACTGAGATGGCTGTAGTAGCGCTAAGAGACAATCACGCCCAGTTCTACTCTATAGACCTGCAGGGTACCATCTTAAGAGGGTTGTCATCAAGGCAATAACATTTTGTACACCACTTCCGCCTTAGTTCGAAGCAAAGTGTCCTGACCTGTAGCAACCTTGCATGCTTTGGAATAGGTGCAATTTTATAATATGTTGGACTCCATTCAGTTATAATAATAATTTATGTAGACCTTTTCTCCCAGAAGGTTATAATATAATTAAAAACCTTGTTTAAAAGAATGATCTTTGGCCTCCTTTTTGAAAATGTCCAAGTTAGAGATCTCTGAGATTGAGCCTGGCAGAGAGTCCCAGATTCTTGGTGCTCTATACATAAAAGCCCAGGAACCAGAGGTTTGTGAAGAGATTCTAGGGATGGCTAACAGATTATCACCTGTAGATCTAAGGTAACAAGTTGAAAGATAAGGAGTGAGCAGCTCCTTCAAGTAGCTGAGGCCTTCATCATACAGCTTTGTATGTCAGCAGCAAAGCTTTAAATATATGCAGTCTTTCACATGGAGCCAATGAAGGACACAAAGCATAGATGTTGCGTGGCTGGAATAAGGTGGCTTCTTAGACAACACTGGCTAGTACTTGACTTTGGGATCCATTAATTAAGTGAATATTTTATATAATTTAATTTGATTATTTGGGAGCTTATATGGAGTTATATGGCTATATACATTATTGTTTGTTTTTAGAAATTATATGTAAAAATATTACTGGATGCACATTGAATTATGCCATCTGTAAACGTTACATGCCAATTGTGGTTAAAGTATTTACTCATGTCATAAAATGGCACTTCTCAAATGCAATAACTGTTCTTTGGCAAAACTTAATATTTGTTTTTCCTTATCTATTATATATTTATATTAGCTTTTATATTTGTTTTATGATATCTATTGAGGCATTACTGTTGATTATACATGGAAAATCAATAGAATTAGTTTCAGATATAGTATCATTATAATATCAAAGAGCAAATTAAAAGTAAAGAAAATAAACTTACAGGCTGGGTTCTACACCTTCAGATAGAAGCAATTCTTGAGTGGAAAAAAAAATATTTTTATATGTTTATATTATTTATTATATTTGTTTTCTGATATCTCTTGTGGCAATACTGTTTTCTTTTTCCTCATATAACGAAATTCAGTGGAAGAAGTATTTTTTTAAACACAATAACCTTATAATACCTAACTTACCGTATATATTGGGCAAAGTAAAAGGAAAAAGAATACATTTAGCAGATGGGTTCTACGCCTTCAGATAAAAACTATTCTAGTTTTGTAATTGGTATTATCTATTTAGATGCATTTTAGTCAAAGGATACAGCAGTAAGATAATTGGTCATTGTCCTGTAAATAGCCCAAATTCTGAAAATAAGGCAAAACTCTAAATATTCTAATGACCAGAATTGTCATATATAACCAATTGTAGACAAGGTTTACTATGTCAAGTGTGGTCAATTTGAATGAATGTGACATGGGAGTAAAAGAAGTCAAGTCATGAAAAAATGTTGCTTATCATATATGGTGACATGGACATGCTGAAACTCTGCGGTCGCAAGCTGTTTGTAGGCTGGAATACATGGCGGTCGCATTTACAATCCAATCCCGTAATTACAGTGTGCAGCACAACCCTTTGAGCCAAAAGAAAACTGGATAATGGATAATGATTGACAGTGAGAGATAATAAAGCTGCTGTTCACCAGCCCCTACATTGACTGTGTTGTAGATTTTTACAAATTAGAATGCAGGTCCCGGAGATGGTGGTTTTGGTCCTGGAAAGTGAGAATAGGTGATCTTGATGAGCAGGTTATTGTGATTTTATTAATTTATATTTCCTATAAACGTATTTTACACTTAATACATCTAAACACATATTAACATATAACACATAATATACATACACATAGAGTAAGAACACACATAGATACACATATAGATAGGTCACTCCATCCACACACCCCTACCCCCCACCCTATACCCTAACACCACAAATATACATACACTTATTTTAATTTATCCTTATTTTACTTTTGGGATTAATATGGAGGATAGCGAGAGGAGGGGAGAGGTGAGGAGGATAGAGAGAAAGGAGAGAGAGGAGGCCCTGGGGAGTGGAGGAGAGTGGAAGAGCTCAGGATCAGAGGGAGAGGGGCCTGATTCCTGGGGGGGGGTAGTATAGAGAAGGGATAGGCCTCATGGTCAGAGGAGGGAGCAAAGGATCCCCGTCCACAGTCGGGAGGGCAAGAGGCTGGGCAGAAACAGGGCCCCTAACTACAAGCACAGGGAAATGGTAGTCCTTCTAAGTGCCATAAGTGACTGCCCTACTATCTTTGGGGGGGATAAAGAGAAGTCAAGCCTCCATGTCAGGTGAATATCAGATACACCAACATGCCACCACATGTACATCACACACACACACATAGAAAACACCTGACATATGTACATGATGAGTCCTTGTATGGGTGTGCCCACTACAGCTTAAGCAGATACAGGCTGCAGCCGTAATCAAGATAACGTTATAAATCAATAAAAATCAAACTCATAATACAAAGATTTGACCACATCTAGTAAATGATAGCTACACATAGTACAAGTTAAGTGAAACATCCAGTTTTAAGACAACAAGATGGAGGACAGTGAGGAAAAAACAAAAAAATATATATATTATTCAACAGAATTAACACATAAACTATTCTTCTCTCTTTTACATATGGCAGAAGGTCTGGGTCCACTGGTGAGCCGGAGGTGGGGAATCGGCTCACTGGGAGATGGATGTGTTGGACCATGCCCCCGCAAGATGCCTTGGGATATGGTTAGTAGGGGGACCAATTAATATAGGCAGTGATGTCACCTGCTGGACCTTTGGCCACATGTTCTATTAGACCCCACTGTCCCCCTCCTCCAACAGCTGTGTTCACCACCCGGGCCCTACTACTTGATGGACCAATGGGCCTTTACACCACCACCACCTCCTTCTCCCAGCAACACCACAACCTGGCTCCCACCATTACCAGGCCCACCACCGACACATGGAAGCGAGGCTCCAGCTGGGCTGCAGCCCCTCCCCACTGGGTCACCACCACCGTCACCTCCTCACCCAGACATGCCCACCATGAGCAGACCCGATCCCAAGGTCCACCATCGGAGGCTGCTGAGGGGGAGATGCTGGTCCTGATGCTGCAGCTAGAGAAAAGTAATCAGGGGATCTGGTCAGAATCTCCTCCAACCAGGCCTCCGTTGACCCCAGCCTGTGGAGGCACCATGGAAAGGTGAGGAGGTACCAGTCCCACCATAGGGAGGTGGAGTCCTACCTGGCCAGGCTTCTCCATTCATCGGAAGACCAGAGCAAGCTCATCCAACAGCACATTGATGCCACCCAGCCTGTTCTGGTTCCCAGCACCGCCACCTACACCCCAGAGCCCTCCCTCAAACACCCCGAGCCTGGACTCTCCCCACCTCCATCCATGCCTCCGCCACCACCTAATGAATCTGCCTCCTGGGGAGATGTCTCCCTGTGCATCCCCCCCTCATTTAAGGAGAAGGCATGCGGCCAAATGGGGTTGGGGCCCTGTGGCAAGGAGGAGGAGAATGTAGGGACTGCACATATATTTGGACCTTCCCAACAGCACTCCTCAGTGACAAATTATTGGTCCAAATGTTAACATGATCTAGCCTGGCTACAGAGTATCGGATCATGGCCTATGTGAAGGTAATATTTTGTAAGCAGATAGCTGCCTCCCATCACATTGTCCATTTCTCTGTGGACACGTACGGTTATGTTTAACATTTCACCAGTTCATGCTCAATGAGGAATGCTGTTGAGAAAACAGTCCCTATATTTTTGTTAGGCCTTATGCATGATTCATTTTATTTGATTTTAGGCACAATTCAGGTCCATAAAGGCATATTCTTCATCTGCAAGCATTGTTCCAAATATAAAGTAATTTTTATATTGTAATATTCCATCAATGACATCCCCTCCCAAAAACGTCGCTCACACGATTTAAATTAAATTATATATCCGGAATTATAAGACATGATTCATGATTGTTGTTAGCATAGATTTAGACCAATACAGATATGATGGTGTAGTCTCACTATGGCATGTTAATCAAAGCCAGCATAATTAAATGCACTAGTGAAGCATGACATCCTCTTTTCAATATAAGTAATACAACAGATAATTGTGTCTGATGTAAGTAATTCTGATTATGGTTGGTGACCTTTGTGTTCTCTCCGTATTAATGGCTAGGTTTTCTCAACTAAGATATCAAGAGAATCCTTTACAATGTGATAACACCTGTATAACAGATGAATGTGATATCAAAGTTGCTAACACATATAAGATGGAGATGGTGATAGTACTCTTAGACCACTGACTTTGTTCACAGCTAAGCATTTATTGTGAGATGACATATCATTATTAATGGTCATGGCTAGGATTTATTATGACAAATACCTAATGGTTAGTAATGCTTGGTATATTTGATATATTGTTACAGTTACAGTATTTAGCACTGTACTGTACATGTAGGTTTTTTTTTGTAATTTATCCTTCTCTGCCTTTTTTCGGTTTGGACCACCTTTATTTCAGATTTTTTTTGGGAACACACTGTATGTGTGTAACTGGATTGGATTACATTATCCAGATGTTTTTGCATCGATTTAATGGAGCAGATAAATATCCAAATGTAGGCGATATGGTTACTTCTATTAAATGGAGTAATGTATGATGATATTCATCAGATTCTGGTTGCAGTGGTGTAGCGACCGCATGTGACCCTATCAGTTGCTAAGCATCATAATTATTATACAGTATTACATTTAACGCTAGGTGCCCCCTTTGGCTGAAATAGCCGCTTGCCCTTCAGGGATCCGCCCACACCACATTGATGATATTAATGCACAGTGTTATACATTTCTGAGTGTTCTCTTTGTATATAATAAAGCGCATCGCAAGCCCCGCACGAGCGCCTTCGGCACCCATTGCAAGCCTCTCCCCCTGTGTACTTCAACTTTCCTGCTTTGCAATGATCACCTTCAGCGCTCATTGCAAGACTCTCCCACTCGCAGTGCTCATGGCGAGCACCGCGATGAGCGCCCATGTGTCTCCTTGTAGCACCTCCTCCTGTCTCTTTCCTGTGTCTTTCTCCTCTGTGTGTGTGGTGAATGTTTGCATGGCCTGCGGTGACTGCCGTTGGTTTTATTTCAAAGTCCCGCGTGTCTGGCGTTGTTCGGGTTACTGTATTCAGTGTCGTGTATTTTGTAAGTTTTGCGAGCCTGGCGTTGCTGAGCCTCGTTTTTCATGCTGATTCAGAAATGTTATGTTTTTCGCCTGTCATTTTTCTCCTCGTCTAGGCGATAATATGAGTGTTACTCGCTTCCAACCTCACTTCCGGGCTTCCTTTGTCTCGACCTGTGCTGTGTGTGAGTGTGTTATATTTTTTGTACATGATTATTTTTGATGGGTTTTTAGAGTTACACGCTTGAACAACTGCTCGCCGGTTGCGTGCCCGGCTAGCTCATTGCAGCTTAAATGCTGCGCCTCTGGCTACAAGCGAGGCATACAGTTCGACTGTGCCGCTGTCTTGCCTCGCTTCGCGAGAGACGCAATTACGTTACCAACATCGCAAATGTCCCCCAAAAATCGCAAGGTAATTAAATTCGAAAATTATGCACTTTCCCTCCAAATGGATTTGCATAAGTTAGAGGAATGTGCATCTAAGTGGCAGATGAGATTTAATATGAATATATGTAAAGTTATGCATCTGGGAAGGAAAAATTGCATGCAATTTATAATCTTAATGAAGCAAATCTAGGGGTATCAGATATTGAAAGGGATTTGGGAGTACTTGGAGCCAACCACATAGGTAACAGTGCTCAATGCCAAGCAGCATCTGCAAAGGCAGGAAAAATATTAGCATGTATTAAGAACGGTATAGAAGTTAGGAAAGCAAATATAATTCTGCCACTATGTAACTCCCTAGTACGCCCTCCCTTGGAATATGGAGTACAATTTTGGGCACCGCTACATAAAAAGGACATTTTAGAGCTGGAAAAAGTATAGACAACAAAACTAGTAAAGGGAATGGAGGGGCTAAGTTATGAAGAAAGACTAACCAAATGAAACTTATTTACTCTAGAAAAAAGGTGTCTAAGAGGGGATATGATTACCCTATATAAATATATCCAGTGTCAATACAAGGCTTTGTCAAGGGAACTTTTTGTGCCAAGAGGTTTTTAACTGACAAGGGGGCATCCTTTGAGATTAGAATTAAAAAGATTTCACCTTAAAGAAAGAAAAAGGGTTGATAACAATAAGAGTGGTTAATCTGTGGAATTCTCTACCAAAGGAAGTGGTGACAGCGGATTCGATAGATAACTTTAAAAAGGGATTGGATATATTTTTAAATAAAAAGGGCATTAAAGGCTATCCTGGATAAATAGAGAGGGAGTATTGATCCAGGGATAATTCCAATCGCCAGTATCTGGGGTCAGGAAGGAATTTTATATTGTTTTCCCTATTGAGACAATTGGCAAAGTGTCATTGTTTTTTTATTTTTTTTTATTTGCATTCCTCTGGATCAATTAAAAATAAATCTGCATATTGCAGATCAGAGAAGATCTAAAAAGGTTGAACTTGATGGACTAAAGTGTTTTTTTAACCTAAATTACTATGTTACTATGTAACTAAGATTCACAACTATATATGTGATAATTATACAAATTTACTGCTTAACATATTTTCAGAAATCTATTTTTTTATGTTATTTGTTCAATGGAGAATGTTGTGCAATTAATTCTGATGAATTTCCCTGCTTTTGTATTGTTTAAAAATGTTTTACTGTCTTTTTAATTGCTGCTAGGACAATCTTTGCGATTTACGGGTTAGAAGGAAATTGCGAGATTGTTGAATTGTTGTAATTAAAAATGGATTTTGCATCTTTAGCACTGGTAACATTTGCGGGCTTGAAATACCAAAGGAGGAGGAGTTACGTTTTTACCAACCGCAGTAGTTTTGAGCCTGTAACTTGCAATTGGAATGCGAGTAGCAAAATGTAGCCATTTAAATATCAGCAACATATACGGTCTCCATTGCAAGCTCCAGTAATTGTGATTTTGACAATTAAATAGGGGCCACTGTGTTTCCTGCTCTAACCTGTCCAGGATCAAAAGTTTATTTTAAGATGGGAAGATCAGAAGTGATTAGGTAGAGTAAATAACCCATACTATTAATAGTTATAATAGTTCTATATAGTGAACACCCTTCTGTACCATATACCAGTGGCAGAGCTAGTGAATGGAGGGGACCGGTGCAAAATAATTTGGGACCCCATTGAAATTTTCCTATTCACCCTTTAAGGGTCAATGAAAAAGGTAAAGCGATCACCCTTATGGTGATCAGATCGCCTTTCAATAAAGTAATTATCCACCATTTTTATCTAATAAATTCAGATTTCTCCTTTTATTGGCAGTAATAAAGTGCTTCTACCCTTTGTGGGCCCCTGTGCTTTGCACTTGCAGCACCAGTAGAAGCTCCGCCACTAGTATATATGCACCGGATATTTGGTAAACAAACTTTTTAAACAAATGTATTATGCTATTCTAGATTTCCTGTGACCACTCTCACTGTCTCCCCTTTCCCCCTCTCCTTCTTCTGGCATATGGTATACTTTTAGTGTCCCATATGTTTTTTAATTCTTAACCAGCGTCTTATGTTACCTGCATTTATTTATTACAGCACATCACAAGGCTCAAATATATGACACCATGTAAATACTGAGATTGCTGTAGTAGTTCTACTCTAGGGGCTTGATTGTCATTTTACTCTCACATGGGTTGTAATATTATTATTTCTGTTATGATATCTTAAGAGTCTATTTCACTTTAAAAATGCAAATTCTGTTTTGGCTTACCTTAGTTAAACCCCTTGTTTATTGCCCAGTATATTTGTGGATACATTCTCTCCCCCCCCCCTCTCATCTCATTGATAACCATTTAATTATTTTTTACAGAAACAGTCTCTAACTCCCAGTCTCTCTTCCTGCTATTCACTAGAACCAATGTCCTCTCTCCCTGCCCCTCTCCCACCTACCCCTGGTTACTCTTAATTTATTGAGTCACATAAACTCCTTACAGCTGATCAATTAGCAACACCTGCCAACTATTTCCTAATTAATCCTTTACACAATGTTTCATCATGCCTTCTCCTTCCTCTTAACCTCCTGCCTTTTCCTCAGGCTCACCTCCTTAACATTTTCACATCATTTCTCCAAATTACTGTCTCCCCTTCCATGCTCTCTTCACTTATGAGCTCCTATGGTACTCTCCTTCCTCTAGTCACTATCTCCTCCATCTTCTAAAGCCCATAAGTAGAAACACTTCTGCAAGTCCCTTTTCCATCTCTCTATCCTTCTTCTACTGGGCTCTGGAGACATATATTCTAACCCAGGCCCCTCATCTCACATTCCCATTTTCAGGATATAGTATGTGACCACTAGGGGCAGATAACATATCACACACTAGAGCTACTCACCGCACATTGACTTTCTATCAGATCCCTTCCCTTTCCTACCAAATGAAAAACCTTTTTAACTTTGCACACCTTACTACCTATGTACATTTTCACTTCTTCCTCACCCTTGCTATTCCTTATCTGTTTATTCTTTCCCAGGTTTCTGTCTCTTCCATTCTCTTTACAATCCCTTTACAATCGTGTAGGGTGCTTTGGAAAAAAACACTTCTTCCAAAGATCTAAACTCAAAACAGGGCACTCTGTGTTAATCAGTTTGTTAACATTGTGTTATTCCTCGTTCTTATTCATTGTACAGCTCTGCAGAACGTGTTGGGGCTTTACAAATAAAATTTAATAACAATCATAATAATAATAATATTAATGGGCCTACAGGGTAACATTGTAAGAGGGGCGCGGTCAAGGCCCTAACAAGCAGAAAGATAAGGACTTGGTAATCGCCAAATCAAAGGGTCACTACTCTATTCTAATTCTCCTGGATCTCTCTGCTGCCTTCGATTCAGTTGACCACCCTCTTCTAATCCAAACTCTGCGCTCTTTTGGCATCCAGGACACAGCTCTTTCATGGTTCACATCCTATCTTAAAGATCGTACATTTAGTGTCTCCTTCTCTGGCACCTCTTCTTCACCTCTCCCTCTGTCTGTTGGCGTTTCCCAAGGTTCTGTCCTAGTCCCCCTCCTCTTCTCCATCTACACCTCCCCCCTTGGCACCCTTATAAAATCCTTTGGATTTCAGTATCATCTCTATGCAGATGATACTCAAATCTACCTCTCTGCACCCGATCTATCCCCCTCTCTTTTAGCTCAAGTTTCCAACTGCCTCTCTAGCGTATCCTACTGGATGTCCACCCGTCAACTCAAACTCAACATGTCTAAGACTGAACTTCTAATATTTCCACCCTCTACTACAGCTTCCACACCTCAAATATCTCTCACTGTTGACAACACCATCATCACCCCTACTTCCCAGGCCCGTTGTCTTGGGTTTCTACTGGATCCCACCCTCTCTTTTATTCCTCACATCCAAGCAATAACAAAATCATGGCAGTTTCACCTAAAAAACATCTCCAAAATTCGTCATTATCTTACAGAAGACACAGCTAAAATTCCAATTCACTCTCTCATCATCTCTTGACTCGACTCCTGCAATTCCCTCCTTGCTGGCCTACCCATCTCTCGTCTGTCTCCAATCCATAATGAATGCCTCTGCTAGACTCATCTTCAATACCAAACGATCATGTCTGCAGCTCCTCTCTGTCAATCACTCCACTGGATTCTCATAGCTTCCCGAATCAAATTTAAAATCATGACCCTAACATATAAAGCCCTCAACAACAGTGCACCCCCTTAAATCTCTGCTCTTGTTTCAAAATACTCTCCCAACCGGCCCCTTCGTTCTGCTAACGACCTTCTTCTTTCCTCCTCTCTCATCACCTCCTCTCACTCTTTTTCTCGTGCTTCCCCATCTATTTGGAACTCCTTGCCCAGCTCCATTAGACTATCTTCCTGCCTCAAAACCTTTAAGAAATTATTAAAAACACAACTGTTTAAAAAATCTTATCACCTTCAGCCTTTATAATTAAAACTGCACACTCCACAGCTTAATAACACTCACACCCACAATCTACAGTACAACACACAGACCCCTCCACTTTACTGAACCAATTGCTTTCAATTGCATTTGTCATACTCTTGTATCACACATAAACCCTTGAGGCCTAATTCTATTAGCGGCCGCAGCCGTTGCGGGGCCGCAAGGACCGGCCGCAAGCTATTCGGCTATTTTATTCCCCTCCAGCCGGGGATTCCGGCAGGCTTGCGGCCGGTGCCTTGCTATCTCTTGCGGCCGCTCGCGCCGGAGGAAATCCTTTGATCTAAAACGGCCGCAAGGAAATCGGCCGTAAGAAAATCCTATTTGCAATTCAATTGCTCCGGGAACCCTCTTAATTGGTGCTAGGTCCCGCTAGCACCAATTAAGCACAAAATATAGCCCAAATAAAGCCATCCTGCACTTTGAGAAGACTATAAAGTGATTTTCGGTGTTAGCAAAAATAGCACAAAATTCCCCTATACTCAAATCCGTAAAATATATTTTTTTTAATATACGTCAAATATCCATGTAAAAAGTCCCGAGGGCTTGGAGCACCTCAGATACGCCCACGCCGCAGCCGGAAAATAAACAGTTAATTTAAACTCGGGTTTGGGCTGATGTGCAAGCTTGAGAGTGGGTTACTTTTAATCCTCATGTCCCCCAATATGATCCCTAGCATTTACAGAGCTTTATAGAGCTGTCTTGAATTTATTTTTGACATTTTAGATTTCAGAGCTTACGGCCGGTTGCAAGATTTATGGCCGGCCGTAAGAGGAGATCCGTACGGCCGGTTTGCGGCCGATAATAGAATGAGGCCCTTAGATTGTAAGTTTGCGAGTTTTCAATCTTGTGTCAGTGCCTTGGAAACAAGCTCTATGTACATTTGATTTTATGCTCAAAAACAGGGCCCTCCATTCTTTACAGGTTGTTTAATTTGTTTTCTGCTATGTACTCAACCCCTGTACAACACTACGGAATATGTTGGCGCAATATAAATAAAGATAATAATCACATATATAGTTGTGAGCATGCGAGCCAGCCAGAGCCGTTGCTCACGCTTGCGGGCTTGCATAGAGAGCCCGCGGTGGAGCATCCCACCTCGGCTGTGCTGTACAGGAGCCCTGTGGATGAGTCCATTGTTGGGTGTTACAGGGGGTAGGACACAGTGAGACCCTGAGACCCACACAAGATTGACAGCTACCCTGTCGCTGAGTGCTAAGTGCTGGCTCCTGTCCGGCCCTGCCCACCCCCGGTCTGTCACCTTCTCTGTACTTCCTACGCAGTCTTCATCACCACTTCACAGGCAGACCGGATCGCATACCCCTGCTCCATGGCTCGGCCCTGGCAACTCATGAAAGACATCCACACACACCCCCTCTGCCTCCAGCGCGGCCCAGCTCCAGCAACAAGCGAGTCAAAGACAGTGCCTGCCGCCTTTTGGCTGAACTCACAAAGGCTCCAGACTAATAGCAACGGAGCAGTTAAACCTGGCCTCCCACTACTTTCTTGCATGAGATTCATGTAAACTACCTCTACCCCTCAGCCGGGCAGGTCCTTAACGGACCATAAATCACAACCAGCTGAGAATTCCCATACACTTCTTCCACTAGAACAATTTCAGCAGCTATTTTCTTTTTTCGCCCTGCATATAACCCACTCAACTCGACAGGTCCTGAAAGAACTATTAACCAAAAACACTGCACCACTAAAATTCAATTTACTTTGCTTTTTCCAGACTCCTACTTAATTTTCTCAGCCTTCCTCCTCTCCACAGGCCACGAAAGGACCATAAATCACACTGTAAATACCTATACATTTCTTTCAGTGCAGCAATTCATTTCAGATGTTTTTTCCTTCGAGTTTTTTCAGTAATATGACTTCCTAAGTAAAGCACCTATATGTTATATACTGTATGTGACAGAAAACTACATATAATACATATTGACATTCACACATAAGAGCTCCTGTATATAAACAGATAGAAATGTAGATAGACTGACATAGGTAGTTATATATATATATATATATATATATCACATATATAATTGGGAGCATACGAGCCGTTGCTCACGCTTGCAAAGGCACTCAGTTGCGAAGCGAGGGCCTCAGTTGCTGGCATGGAGCGCCAAAGGCGCTTCTTGCCAGCAACTGCGGCCCTCGCGAAGTGTTCGGCGCTCCTTGCAAGCAACTGCGACCCTCGCAAACTTTACCTTTATCACATATATAGTTGTGAACATACGAGCCGTTGCTCACGCTTGCGAAGCGAGGGCCTCAGTTGCTGGCAAGGAGCGCCGAACACATACATAAAAAGCTTACCTACAGCAAGATGGAGCATCCAGGACCTCAAAAAATGAAGTTACACCTTCGTTTAACTCAAAATAAAAGAGTTTAGACACTAACAAATTCTCTAAGCGAGAGAAAAAAGGTCTGCCAAACAAAAGGAAAACAACGCTACTGCACTCTAAACACGAGGGCTGCGGGCGAGGGCCTCAGTTGCTGGCATGGAGCGCCGAAGGCTGCGGGCGAGGGCCTCAGTTGCTGGCATGGAGCGCCAAAGGCGCTCAATGCCAGCAACTGCGACCCTCACAAACTTTACGTTGTAACGCAAACAGCACGACACACCAACTGCGACCCTTGCAAACTTTACCTCGCAGCGCAAATAACATACGAGACACGTTAACACTCATTACGACCTCGCAAAAATCGGCCGCAACTCGCGAACATGAAAAAAATAAAAACACAATAAATACACACAGCACATACATAAAAAGCTTACCTACAGCAAGAGGGAGCATCCACGACCTCAAAAAAGCAAGTTACACCTTCATTTAACTAAAAATAAAAGAGTTTAGACACTAACAAATTTGCTAAGCGAAAGAAAAAACGGCCGCCGAACAAAACGAAAATGAGGCTACAGGACTCTAAACACACAAAACCCCACAAGAAAATCGCAAAACACCACAAAACACCTTCGGATATTCCGCTAAGAAGTATACCACACATTACCCGCCATTTCATGACAATGCGGAACTACACAACTACGCTAACGGTTTGGTCTTGCGCACGCACTCTATTACACTGCGCACATTCATGACGCTTACACAGCAGCTCCACACCACTAATGCTGCAGCTAACTCAAAACAGATTGTCAGCTCTTCAACACAATGCTTCCTGCATATATTACTTCACAATAGGTATAGTACTTTATTAATCTATTACTTATTTTATTATTATACACCAAATACCATTAGCTCACTACCAATTTCATTGCCGTCATTTTTTGACGGGCAATTTGCTAGTAATAAATAAAGAGGAGCTCCTTCAGGCAACGGAGGCCTTCATCATGTAGAACTTTGTAGGTCAGCATCCAAGCTTTAAATATATGCAGTCTTTCAATTGAGGACACACAACATATGTCTTATGTGGAAGGAACATATTTGTTTTATGATATCTATTGAGGCGTTACTGTTTATTATACAAAGAAATTCAATAGAAGAAGCAGTTTTCAAATATATTATCCTTATAATATCAAAGCGCAAGGTAAAATTAAGGACAATAAACTTACAGGATGGATTCTACACCTTCAGATAGAAGCAATGGAATAGTAGTAGTAAACCTTTTTTATATTTTTATATTATTTATTATATTTGTTTTATGATATCTTTTGTGGCATTACTTACATAGTTACATAGCAATATAGGTTGAAAAAAGACTTTAGTCCATTAAGTTCAACCTTTTTAAATTTCCTCTGATCTGCAATACGTGGATTTATTTACTGTTTACTTTTTGCATCATATAAGGAAATTCAGTAGAAGAAGCATTAACCTTATAATACCTTAGAGCAAAGTAAAAGGAAAGACAATATATTTACATCTTCAGATAGAGCTACTCTAGTTTTTGATTTCGTAATTAATATTATCTATTTAGAGGCATTTTAGTTAGAGGATACAACAGTTAGATAATTGGTCATTGACCTGTACATAGCCCAAATTCTGAAAATAAGGGAAAACTCAAAATAATATAATTACCAGAATAGTCATATATAGCCAAGTACTGACATTTTTTTATTTATCATATATGGTGACATGGACACTCTCAAACCACATGGACTTTCTGTTTGAATACATGGAAGCAGGGACCATATCTAACATACAAACACAAAACAAGTCATACACAAATAAACTCATAGAAGTACACTGTCACTATCCGCTCACTTGATTAAATGAAAACAAGTTTGTGAATGTTTTTGTATTTAAAAAAAAATGATGTGCTATGTGTTTTTCTAATTTTATACAGGTAGGGTTCAAGGGTAATGGGAGGAGGTGCGTAGCAGAGGGTATGTGTGGTGACTATATATTTTATATAATAGTATATGGTATGTAATAGAAGTGTGTGTTGGGCTTGAAATGGTCACTATGCAAATCCTGCTAAGCAGAATATGGACCAGTACTAGGAAACCTTCCGCCAAGAGCACCAGGGTTACGACAGAATAAAAGGACCTGTAGCAGTTACCGACTGTATCTTAGCATCCCAGGTAGGATTAATGATTTACCCCAAATTAAAAACACACAGTTGTTATGCTTATTGAAACAGAACAGCACAAAATATTTAACCATCAAGGATATGTTCTGAGAAAGTATCACCGTAGAATAGAGCCCTTAGATTGTTTTGTCTTTCCTCTTTTCCCTTCTACTGTGAATGGCGGAATGGAGTGGAACTTGTATCTTTGAGACTGAAATCAACTAAATCATCTTGCTCTAATTGAGATATTTATGATTCTATATGATTGAAGAACATTATTGTTTGTATGAAATATATTTACATTAGATCGGTACTATTTTAAGGGTTAGACCCATTTTAGGTTTACAATAATGCTAATCAAGAACCCCTTCATGTAAGATTACTTCTAATGAAGATTCCTTCTACTCATAAAAAATGTGTACTGGGAGTCTCTAATTTAAATATATATTATGAGGGATTTAACTTAGCCTATATTGTTTGATAGCACTCAAAGTAAAATCAGATTTGTGAACTTTATAAGTGCTGTGACATTGCTTGTTTAAATAAATTTCAATGTATATATGGCTAAAAAAGACCCATTTTTAAAAATAGCTTGCAGATATGGCATAAATATTTTAAGAAATATAAGTGAAAAAATGCAAATCAATTCTTTGTCCCATTGTAAATAGGTGACGGACATTGTTTATTCAGGGCATTTGGTCTATTGAGAGCAGGACCTTGTGAACTTACCATTGTATATTGTTAGATTTCATTATGTGTGGATTAAGAGCATGCATTATCTTATAAGGTATATTTAGCTTCTTTTTAGATATTTTATATTTTTAAATTTTTCCATTGAAAGTTATGTCTTATTAATTACTTAAAATTACTTGCACTGACCTCTTCTTTTGGCCTCTTAACTTGAGCAGAAACCCCAACTCACCATGATGGTCACTACCTTGACCTCATGTTTACAAATATCTGGACTATATCCAATTTTATAATCTCTCCACTCCCTCTTTCTGACCACCATCTCCTAACCTACATCTTTACAACACCTTCCACTCTCTGCCCCTATAAAAAAGCAAAATGTGGGCATAGATAAAAGCCAAAGATTCATATCTGAGTGAAATAAAACAGCACTTAGTGTTGCTATGACAATGAAACTGCCAATAGGAAAGCAATGAGTCCTCCTACGTCATTAGTAGCTAGGCAGATTTCTGGGAAACTAAATAATATTTTTTTTAAATAAAGAATTTTATGATGATATCACATTATAATAGACATACCAGCTCCAGAAAGCTGTTTAGAGAAGAGACAAACTAAAACCTGTGGTAATAATACAGGAGTTGGGAGTATAGTAACTATAAAACAATGGTAATGCCAAAATAGTTCCTAAACTAAATGGTATGTGCCATACATAGAATACATATTTCATATATACATAATATTATATACATATGAAATATAAAAATATAAAACATAAAATCTGAAATACAAAAAATATAGTGTATATAAAAAAATAAAATATGATGTGTGGTAAGTACAAATCACTTCTGAGTTATGAGTCTTCATCTCTATAAATATTATAAATACACTGAATATATTAAGGCAGACTAAACTCTCAAGGAATTATATGAAACTTCAAATGTAGAATATATGAAAAAAAATCTGAATAATTAAATAGATTGATTTAAATAGAATTGAATTAAATAGATTGATAAGAAAATAAAAAAATAAAAAAAAACAATATAAAAATACCAGCACCAGGGGCATAGGATGACTAAACTCCCTCTGGTTTAGGATGGAAGAACCACAGGGTATCCTCTTAGACCAGCTATATTAAAAAGGGGTCAAGAAGGAATAAAGATGCACCAAAATCCAAAGCTGAAACTAATGTTCATAGGGCCAATGGACCTGATGTCTATAGTTCATGTGGAAAGTCCTTTGGGTTCAAGTGTGTCCAGTGTGTGTATCCACCTGGTTTAAACTTCAACACTCTCCTCTGTCCTCCACCGTCTCCTGCCCCTTCCTGACTCACAGCCGAAGACTTTGCTAGCCACTTTAATAATAAAATGTAAAATATCTGTAACAATCTCTCCTCTCAGTATGGCCTTAACTCAATCTCCTCTTCACAAACTTACAACACCCAGCCTTTACCGTCATCCATTCCCTCATCCATAATAGACGCTTTTGACCCTGTAACTGAGGATGATGGCTCTAGTCTTTTATAAATCTCTCATCTTAAAACTTGTCCACATGATCTTATTCCATCACAGCTGATCTCTCCCCTCTCTACCACACTTATCCCAGCTATCAACAGCTATACAACCTTTCCCTAAGCATTGGCAAGTTTCTATCACCTTTAAAAATCTCTATTCTTAAGAAACCCTTATTTGATCCAGTTTCTTCATCTAATTACCCTCTATATCTCTAGTTCCCCTGTTTTCAAACTGATTGAACGTATCATCTACATTTGCTCTCCCAATTTATTTCCCCTATCTCGCTCCTTGACTCCTTCCAATTTGGCTTCCAGTCCAAACATTCCACAGAGACAGCTCTCACTAAAGTCACTAATGACTTGCTCACCGCCAAGTCAAAGGTTCACTTCTCTATTCTTATTGTCCTGGATCTCTCCGCTGCCTTTGACACAGTTGACCGCCCTCTACTTATCCAAATGATCCACTCTGTTGACACTGCTCTCTCATGGTTTACATCATATCTAGAAAATCGAACATTTAGTGTCTCCTTCTCTGGTTTCTCTTCTTCACCTCTTCCTCTGTCTGTTGGCGTACTTCAAGGTCCTATCCTAGGTCCATTCCTTTTCTTCATCTCTCCTTCCTTGCTTGGTACCGTAATCAATTATTTTGGATTTCAAAACCATCTATATACAGATGACATCCAAATCTACCTCTCTGAGCGAGAACTTTCCCCCTCTCTTCTAACTCATGTTGCCAACTGCCTCTCTAGCATATCCTCTCTGTCAGTCACTCCACTGGCTTCCCTTAGCCTTCAGAATAACATTTAAAATCTTGACCCTAACGTATAAAGCCCTCAAAAATAATGCTCCCTCATATATCTCTTCTCTTGTCTGTAAATACTCTCCCAACCGTCCTCTTTGCTCTGCAATCTTCTTCTTTCATCCTCTCTGATCACCTCCTTGCTTCTCTCCACTAGACTATCCTCCTTACTCAAATCCTTCAAAACCTCATTAAAAGCTCATCTGTTTAAATAAGTGTATCACCTTGATCCTTAATATGTGTAATATACTGTACCTCATCTTTCTATACCTCACCCATACCCTCTAGATTGTTGGTTTGGGAGTTTTCGATCTTATTGTGTGCTTTTAAAATCAGTTTCAAAATCAATTACGGAACCCTCCGTTCTTTTGTAATATGTTAAAATTGTTTTTTAGGTATCTAACCCGTTTAGAGCTACAGAATATGTTGGCACAATAGAATTAAAGGTTAATAATAAAATAATAAAAAAGGCTTAGGGGTGATTTACTAGTGTGATTTATGGGATTTTTGAGTTTTTCCCATTATCTTTTGTTTTTGTAAGTTTGTGATATGGATGAAATTGTGATAGGGAATTTATAAAATATTACTCAGTTACAAGTGAATTTGCTCCTCTGTGATCTCTCATTAACATTCTGGGACAATTTGCTCCAAACAGAGACTGTGCCACTTGGAAAACTTTTTATACGCAATGGCTCAAATATTTTCCTTCTCCAATGATATGATTGTGTGAACATTTGTTCATGGTTCGATCAATGTTAAACCACATTCTGCTTGCCTATGTCTATTGAAACTATTGCAGATGTCATTTGAGAATGTGATTTGATAGACTTAAAAGGGTGAAATCCAAACCCATTCAGTTAGAAATGAAAAGATATCATGCCACAAAAACGGTTTCCATGGACAGATAGAAAGAGTGAGATCATATTTAAATCTCATTGGTTACACTTTTTTTGTAACATGGGAAATGTATCGCAATAAACACATTGCAAGCTGTAACTGTATAGCACCAGATTTATAACAAAGAAACTGCAGCCAGGTCAAAGGTAAAACAGGATATGGCAAATAAAGGATAATGCGCTATAGCATTCAACCACAGGGTGGCAGTACATAAAATAATAAACTACACACCTGGAAAGACTTACCAAGAATTAATAAAATATGAAACTACATTTTCTTCCATTGTATCTCTATCCATCTTTTTACTGATCAAATTCTGCTAATTTTGCTCACTTGAGAAAACAATGACAAATTGCTTATCAATTATACTTTATTTTAGTTTTATACAGTTTTTATAATAATTTTTATTGATACACATGTTTAATGCAGTTAAATTTCAGAGTAATTTATATGAAATATTTTAATTGTATTTATTAATCATTTTCCTTTTCATGTTTTTCACTAAGAAGATCAGTCTACACTAACGCCAATGACTTGCACTTCACAAACGTGTAGATATTCCCATCGACCAGGTATTACAATGTTCACATATCGTCCCACCATATTATGGCACTCGTAAGTTTGAGTAGCACCATTCGGAATTGAACTGATGCGTGCACACCTGTATAAGTAAAAGGAAAGACATTAGTATACGCCTTGATTCTTAGTCTGATACATTTGTGCAAAACATTAATAAAAATTGTAATGTGAAACATTAGTCTAAATAAACAGTACTTAATAGTACATCAAAATATAATAACAATTGTTTGGAATTAAAGAATTTGAGTGGATATGTTAGACATCTGAGCTTGAAAGTTATATATTTAAGTATAAATTGCATGAAAAGCTCACTCATCCCTCTCTGTTACTAACTTCATTATTAGAAATATAGACATACAGTACATGTATTTTCTAATACAAAACTATTAGGACTTCACATCTAACCAAATTTTGTCTTTGAATCTGTTACTTTTATATATTTTTTTAAGTTTTTGAGTAAAACTTTTTTATTATTTGAACTATAACATCTCGTGCGCCCAAAAGTCATGCTACCACCTTTGTAACTTCTAGCTGTAATACGTATCTGTACACCAGAGATAAACTGGTGAACTTATTCATTTTTTAAAATCTTACAATGTTTGGATTCAATTACTTGAAGTGACCTATAATTTCCATAACAATAATGGCCTGGACCTATTTAACATTGGGAGGACAGTTGTTAAGAAAAAAACTACTGTCAGATTTCATTTTTTTAAATCAGGACCTACACATTAGTAGAGCTCTCCAGTAAATAGCCCCAAGAGCAACCATTAAAATGTGTCCAAGACTCTTGGAAAATGTAATGGGCCTTGTTAGTTTATTTAACCAGGCTCACATTACATATTTACCTATTAATGTATTTGGATATTTCTTTACCACATACATTATTTAACTCAGTTATCTGCTCAGTGTTGGTATGGAAATGGATCAGACACATTTTTAGCTACAAATCCTTATGCGACCTCTACCAAGTAGTTTTGGTAACTTGTAATCTTGCTTATGAAGCAGACGTTAAATAATACCTGTTAGGTTTATACACCTAATATGGATATTAATTATACTTCTTCGGTTGAGACCTAATAATGCTTAACATCGGATGAATTAAATACAATATAATTATCAATGTACATAATAAGAAATACTGTATATACATATTGAATATGTATTTACCTGGGATTGTTATTTCCATTATTTGACAGTGAGTTCCCAATAAGAATTTCAGCCCCGTTAAGCCGTTCTCCACAGCAGTCACCACGATTTGTGATTATTATTTGCGAAATTCTATGGCATTTTAGCAGATCCACCCTCCACCAAGGACCATAATTACGATGTGTATGAGAGCATGATCCATGATCTAAATGATTATCTTGATTTCCATCTATTGCATTCATAGCATATGACCAACCCCACAGAGATGACTGAGTTGCACGTCCTTGAAGGGCAACATTTCTATCTGTTTTCATAAAATACAAAAAAGAGAAAACAACTTAATATAGAAAGTAAGATTTGGTAATAAACTATGAAGAGTTACCACAGGAAACAATATATTTGTAATAGAAATGGTTTCAGGCTTAAAAAAATCATAACTTGGAATAACTGTAAACAAGGACTTTGGGTTAGCAGCAGCACAAGGTCAGCAAATGGGAAAAACGTATTAATGTATCAAATGTAATAATTTACAATTCACGGGTTAAGATATGTAGGAAGATCAGTTGGGTCATTGCACTAACATGTTTCCATTCTTGAATAGTTTGGGAACAATGAGTTGAAGTAAACTGCAGATGGCTGGATTCTCTAGATGAGCGCTACGGAATATGTTGGCGCTTTACAATAAACGATAATAATAATGTCTTGAAGGTATATCTCATGGTGTGTAATTGCTTTTCAAGTTGGGAAGACATATAGTTTTCCATATTATCTTATAAGGTTAATTCAGAGGTTAATTGAGAAGTCTTGATAATACTATACATTTGCAAAGTTATTCTTGAAGCCTCTTTTTTAGGTCACAGAAGACTATTCAAGAATTTCCAGCTTGCAAAAGATGCAGTTATGATACAATGGAGAGGTCTTATGAAGCCATTGCATCTCAGTGAACAATATCTCATATAAATATTATTTCAAACAACCAACCAAAAGGTGGGGCTATTTTACTAAACTGTAACTTGGAAATAAAAGATGTTAAATATTATAGATCTATATTTTTTTTCTGTTCATTTTTTAATATTCATTGAGTTCTTCACATAAAAGGTTATAATGGTAAGTGAATATTCAGAAAGGTCTCAGAGATATTACTTACTGCGACAACTTCTATCACGCTCTATAGCTCTGATATTTTCGTCTACAAAGTGATAACAAACAAAAAAAACATACGTTAAACAAAATACATAGATTATATCCCATATATTAATCTAAATATGCTACCATACTTTGATGACAAACCATAACAAACTGTACAGTGATTAAATGCATTCAGTTATCTTTTAAAAACTTCACAGTACTCATACAGTTGCTATGTACCCAATAATAAAAAATACTACTAAAATAATTTGATTGTGATCACATTAAAATACTATAAATACTCAATAGATTTTCTTGTCGAGGACCTTACCTTGAGGGAAGCTAGCAGCATCACATAACAAGAGCGACATTAGGGAAATTGTGAGTAGAAATAACATCCTTACGAAAAACACTGAAAATGAAAAGTCTTCATTACTTTATAAACAAAATTAAGGAGACGTGGAAGTTTAAGATACTGTTTCGAAAAAAAAATTATTTGCCAAAAAGCTACATTTCTTTAGAAATCTATATATATATGCATACATATGTATTCTTATTAAGTTTTACTTTACTGAAGACAGGCATTTGTTTTCTATAACGTAAACTGAGTAGTCACATATTCATAATCAATATTAAATTGACGGGTTTTAATCAAGATTTCTATTTGTACATCAGTAGTAGAGTGACTTCTGCAGATCTCTCTCAGTAGTGACCCTCAAATCATGTAAACTACTGGTATATCCTCATTAATTGGACATACGCTCTATATATTGGTAGAAACAGATCATTAGAAAGCAGGTATGTTGTATTAGGTAATATCTACTGTACAAAAAAGACTTCAAAGTCGTTAGATATATTAGTCCTTAAATATAAAACTGTCAGTAAGTTGGCAAATGCATTACTTACCCTTACAGAGATACTAATGTAGTTTGTTAGGTCTCACATATGAATTGAGCTTTAAAAGAAATAATCATGAGGCTTTAAATAAATGAACAAATCTCATCACGTCATCTATTGATTTATTATTTGTATTTCCGGGCTCTGAAATAACTGAAGTACAACATTTAGCAAACATGTAATGTGAATCATAATATAGACCATCTGTAGTTAAAGTAGTAAACTAAGAATAAGATTTAATGTTGACACAGTAATTTAAATTATTTCCAGTGAAACCACTCATAAAGATATCATATGCACACTTGGATTTTTTTTATCTAAAAGTACAGCCACTTCACAGCTGTCCCCTCAATAAATTTGACAAATGATTTACATTTGTTTCTGTTTCATTTTTTTTCTGTCAATTTTTAAGTTAAGGGACTATGAAGAGATTTTTCTACATTGTGCCTGAATGAGGTTATCTGAGAATTATTTTTTTTTTCTAATAAACAAGGGTCATAGGGCTTAGTAAATTGCTTCATACTAATAACTGTCCATAGAAGGAACTCTGTTTATTCAGTGTTAATTCAGGTAACATTTAAAAGGTTTCACTTAAGATACAATATATTTTTGTATGTTTACAGTGAACACCATACTATACTATATACCGGTGGCAAAACTAGTGAATGGAGGGCCCTGGTGCAAAATAATGTGGGTCCGCCATGCAATTTCCCTATTCACTCTGTAGGAGTCAATAAAAAAGATAAAGTTATATGTAGATGGTCACATATCATGTCATATCACCCCTATGGTGATCAGATCACTTTAATATAAAGCAATCATCCACCGTTTTTGTATCTAATAAATTAAGATCCCTCCTTTATTGGCAGTAGTAACGGGCCCTACCTTGTTGTGGGACCCCGATGCCATGTACCTGCTGCTCCAGCAGTAGCTCCGCCTCTACTATATACACACTAGATATTTGGTTAACAAATATATCAAGTTATTCTAGTTTCCTTGTGACCATTCTTAACCAGAGTCTTATGTTATCTGCATTTATTTATTTCATCACATCACAGGGCTCTAAGATATGGCTCGAAGCAAATACTGAGATGGCTGTAGTAGCGCTAAGAGACAATCATACCCAGTTCTACTCTATGGACCTCCAGAGTACCATCTTAAGAGGGTTGTCATCAAGGCAATAACATTTTGTACACCACTTCCGCCTTAGTTCGAAGCAAAGTGTCCTGACCTGTAGCAACCTTGCATGCTTTGGAATAGGTGCAATTTTATAATATGTTGGACTCCATTCAGTTATAATAATAATTTATGTAGACCTTTTCTCCCAGAAGGTTATAATATAATTGAAAATCTTGTTTAAAAGAATGATCTTTGGCCTCCTTTTTGAAAATGTCCAAGTTAGAGATCTCTGAGATTGAGCCTGGCAGAGAGTCCCAGATTCTTGGTGCTATATACATAAAAGCCTAGGAACCAGAGGTTTGTGAAGAGAGTCTGGGGATGGCTAACAGATTATCACCTGTAGATCTAAGGTAACAAGTTGAAAGATAAGGAGTGAGCAGCTCCTTCAGGTAGCTAAGGCCTTCATCATACAGCTTTGTATGTCAGCAGCAAAGCTTTAAATATATGCAGTCTTTCACATGGAGCCAATGAAGGACACAAAGTATAGATGTTGCGTGGCTGGAATAAGGTGGCTTCTTAGACAAAACTGGCTGGTACTTGACTTTGGGATCCATTAATTAAGTGAATATTTTATATAATTTAATTGGATTATTTGGGACCTTATATGGAGTTATATGGCTATATACATTATTGTTTGTTTTTAGAAATTATATGTAAAAATATTACTGGATGCACATTGAATTATGCCATCTGTAAACGTTACATGCCAATTGTGGTTAAAGTATTTACTCATGTCATAAAATGGCACTTCTCAAATGCAATAACTGTTCTTTGGCAAAACTTAATATTTGTTTTTCCTTATCTATTATATATTTATATTAGCTTTTATATTTGTTTTATGATATCTATTGAGGCATTACTGTTGATTATACATGGAAAATCAATAGAATTAGTTTCAGATATAGTATCATTATAATATCAAAGAGCAAAGTAAAAGTAAAGAAAATAAAGTTACAGGCTGGGTTCTACACCTTCAGATAGAAGCAATTCTAGAGTGGAATTTTTTTTTTTTTTATATGTTTATATTATTTATTATATTTGTTTTCTGATATCTCTTGTGGCAATACTGTTTTCTTTTTCCTCATATAACGAAATTCAGTGGAAGAAGTATTTTTTTAAACACAATAACCTTATAATACCTAACTTATATATTGGGCAAAGTAAAAGGAAAAAGAATACATTTAGCAGATGGGTTCTACGCCTTCAGATAAAAACTATTCTAGTTTTGTAATTGGTATTATCTATTTAGATGCATTTTAGTCAAAGGATACAGCAGTAAGATAATTGGTCATTGTCCTGTAAATTCTGAAAATAAGGCAAAACTCAAAATATTCTAATGACCAGAATTGTCATATATAACCAATTGTAGACAAGGTTTACTGTGTCAAGTGTGGTCAATTTGAATGAATGTGACATGGGAGTAAAAGAAGTCAAGTCATGAAAAAATGTTGCTTATCATATATGGTGACATGGACATGCTGAAACTCTGCGGTCGCAAGCTGTTTGTAGGCTGGAATACATGGCGGTCGCATTTACAATCCAATTCCGTAATTACAGTCTGCAGCACAACCCTTTGAGCCAAAAGAAAACTGGATAATGGATAATGATTGACAGTGAGAGATAATAAAGCTGCTGTTCACCAGCCCCTACATTGACTGTGTTGTAGATTTTTACAAATTAGAATGCAGGTCCCGGAGATGGTGGTTTTGGTCCTGGAAAGTGAGAATAGGTGATCTTGATGAGCAGGTTATTGTGATTTTATTAATTTATATTTCCTATAAACTTATTTTACACTTAATACATCTAAACATATATTAACATATAACACATAATATACATACACATAGAGTAAGAACACACATAGATACACATATAGATAGGTCACTCCATCCACACACCCCTACCCCCCACCCTATACCCTAACACCACAAATATACATACACTTATTTTAATTTATCCTTATTTTAGTTTTGGGATTAATATGGAGGATAGCGAGAGGAGGGGAGAGGTGAGGAGGATAGAGAGAAAGGAGAGAGAGGAGGCCCTGGGGAGTGGAGGAGAGTGGAAGAGCTCAGGATCAGAGGGAGAGGGGCCTGATTCCTGGGGAGGGGGGTTGGATAGAGAAGGGATAGGCCTCATGGTCAGAGGAGGGAGCAAAGGATCCCCGTCCACAGTCGGGAGGGCAAGAGGCTGGGCAGAAACAGGGCCCCTAACTACAAGCACAGAGAAATGGTAGTCCGTCTAAGTGCCATAAGTGACTGCCCTACTATCTTTGGGGGGGAGAGAAGTCAAGCCTCCATGTCAGGTGAATATCAGATACACCAACATGCCACCACATGTACATCACACACACACATAGAAAACACCTGACATATGTAAATGATGAGTCCTTGTATGGGTGTGCCCACTACAGCTTAAGCAGATACAGGCTGCAGCCGTAATCAAGATAACGTTATGAGTCAATAAAAATCAAGCTCAGAATACAAAGATTTGACCACATCTAGTAAATGATAGCTACACATAGTACAAGTTAAGTGAAACATCCAGTTTTAAGACAACAGGACAGTGAGGAAAAAACAAAAAAATATATATATTATTCAACAGAATTAACACATAAACTATTCTTCTCTCTTTTACATATGGCAGAAGGTCTGGGTCCATTGGTGAGCCGGAGGTGGGGAATCAGCTCACTGGGAGATGGATGTGTTGGACCGTGCCCCTGCAAGATGCCTTGAGATATGGGTAGTAGGGGGACCAATTAATATAGGCAGTGATGTCACCTGCTGGACCTTTGGCCACACAAGTTCTATTAGACCCCACTGTCCCCCTGCTCCAACAGCTGTGTTCACCACCCGGGCCCTACTACTGGATGGACCAATGGGCCTTTACACCACCACCACCTCCTTCTCCCAGCAACACCACAACCTGGCTCCCACCATTACCAGGCCCACCACCAACACATGGAAATGAGGCTCCAGCTGGGCCCCAGCCCCTCCCCACTGGGTCACCAGCACCGTCACCTCCTCACCCAGACATGCCCACCATGAGCAGACCCGATCCCAAGGTCCACCATCGGAGGCTGCTGAGGGGGAGATGCTGGTCCTGATGCTGCAGCTAGAGAAAAGTAATCAGGGGATCTGGTCAGAATCTCCTCCAACCAGGCCTCCGTTAACCCCAGCCTGTGGAGGCACCATGGAAAGGTGAGGAGGTACCAGTCCCACCATAGGGAGGTGGAGTCCTACCTGGCCAGGCTGCTCCATTCATCGGAAGACCAGAGCAAGCTCATCCAACAGCACATTGATGCCACCCAGCCTGTTCTGGTTCCCAGCACCGCCACCTACACCCCAGAGCCCTCCCTCAAACACCCCGAGCCTGGACTCTCCCCACCTCCATCCATGCCTCCGCCTCCACCTAATGAATCTGCCTCCTGGGGAGATGTCTCCCTGTGCATCCCCCCCTAATTTAAGGAGAAGGCATGCGGCCAAATGGGGTTGGGGCCCTGTGGCAAGGAGGAGGAGAATGTAGGGACTGCACATATATTTGGACCTTCCCAACAGCACTCCTCAGTGACAAATTATTGGTCCAAATGTTAACATGATCTAGCCTGGCTACAGAGTATCGGATCATGGCCTATGTGAAGGTAATATTTTGTAAGCAGATAGCTGCCTCCCATCACATTGTCCATTTCTCTGTGGACACGTACGGTTATGTTTAACATTTCACCAGTTCATGGTCAATGAGGAATGCTGTTGAGAAAACAGTCCCTATATTTTTGTTAGGCCTTATGCATGATTCATTTTATTTGATTTTAGGCACAATTCAGGTCCATAAAGGCATATTCTTCATCTGCAAGCATTGTTCCAAATATAAAGTAATTTTTATATTGTAATATTCCATCAATGACATCCCCTCCCAAAAACGTCGCTCACACAATTTAAATTAAATTATATATCCGGAATTATAAGACATGATTCATGATTGTTGTTAGCATAGATTTAGACCAATACAGATATGATGGTGTAGTCTCACTATGGCATGTTAATCAAAGCCAGCATAATTAAATGCACTAGTGAAGCATGACATCCTCTTTTCAATATAAGTAATACAACAGATAATTGTGTCTGATGTAAGTAATTCTGATTATGGTTGGTGACCTTTGTGTTCTCTCCGTATTAATGGCTAGGTTTTCTCAACTAAGTTATCAAGAGAATCCTTTACAATGTGATAACACCTGTATAACAGATGAATGTGATATCAAAGTTGCTAACACATATAAGATGGAGATGGTGATAGTACTCTTAGACCACTGACTTTGTTCACAGCTAAGCATTTATTGTGAGATGACATATCATTATTAATGGTCATGGCTAGGATTTATTATGACAAATACCTAATGGTTAGTAATGCTTGGTATATTTGATATATTGTTACAGTTACAGTATTTAGCACTGTACTGTACATGTAGGTTTTTTTTTGTAATTTATCCTCCTCTGCCTTTTTTCGGTTTGGACCACCTTTTTTTCAGATTTTTTTTGGGAACACACTGTATGTGTGTAACTGGATTGGATTACATTGTCCAGATGTTTTTGCATCGATTTAATGGAGCAGATGAATACCAAATGTAGGCGATATGGTTACTTCTATTAAATGGAGTAATGTATGATGATATTCATCAGATTCTGGTTGCAGTGGTGTAGCGACCGCATGTGACCCTATCAGTTGCTATGCATCATAATTATTATACAGTATTACATTTAACGCTAGGTGCCCCCTTTGGCTGAAATAGCCGCTTGCCCTTCAGGGATCCGCCCACACCACATTGATGATATTAATGCACAGTGTTATACATTTCTGAGTGTGCTCTTTGTATATAATAAAGCGCATCGCAAGCCCCGCACGAGCGCCTTCGGCACCCATTGCAAGCCTCTCCCCCTGTGTACTTCAACTTTCCTGCTTTGCAATGATCACCTTCAGCGCTCATTGCAAGACTCTCCCACTCGCAGTGCTCATGGCGAGCAACGCGATGAGGGCCCATGTGTCTCCTTGTAGCACCTCCTCCTGTCTCTTTCCTGTGTCTTTCTCCTCTGTGTGTGTGGTGAATGTTTGCATGGCCTGCGGTGACTGCCGTTGGTTTTATTTCAAAGTCCCGCGTGTCTGGCGTTGTTCGGGTTACTGTATTCAGTGTCATGTATTTTGTAAGTTTTGCGAGCCTGGCGTTGCTGAGCCTCGTTTTTCATGCTGATTCAGAAATTTTATGTTTTTCGCCTGTCATTTTTCTCCTCGTCTAGGCGATTATATGAGTGTTACTCGCTTCCAACCTCACTTCCGGGCTTCCTTTGTCTCGACCTGTGCTGTGTGTGAGTGTGTTATATTTTTTGTACATGATTATTTTTGATGGGTTTTTAGAGTTACACGCTTGAACAACTGCTCGCCGGTTGCGTGCCCGGCTAGCTCATTGCAGCTTAAATGCTGCGCCTCTGGCTACAAGCGAGGCACACAGTTCGACTGTGCCGCTGACTTGCCTCGCTTCGCGAGGGACGCAATTACGTTACCAACATCGCAAGTGTCCCCAAAATCGCAAGGTAATTAAATCAGAAAATTATGCACTTTCCCTCCAAATGGATTTGCATAAGTTAGAGGAATGTGCATCTAAGTGGCAGATGAGATTTAATATGAATATATGTAAAGTTATGCATCTGGGAAGGAAAAATTGCATGCAATTTATAATCTTAATGAAGCAAATCTAGGGGTATCAGATATTGAAAGGGATTTGGGAGTACTTGGAGACAACCACATAAGTAACAGTGCTCAATGCCAAGCAGCATCTGCAAAGGCAGGAAAAATATTAGCATATATTAAGAACGGTATAGAAGTAAGGAAAGCAAATATAATTCTGCCACTATATAACTCCCTAGTACGCCCTCACTTGGAATATGGAGTACAATTTTGGGCACCGCTACATAAAAAGGACATTTTAGAGCTGGAAAAAGTATAGACAACAAAACTAGTAAAGGGAATGGAGGGGCTAAGTTATGAAGAAAGACTAACCAAATTAAACTTATTTACTCTAGAAAAAAGGTGTCTAAGAGGGGATATGATTACCCTATATAAATATATCCAGTGTCAATACAAGGCTTTGTCAAGGGAACTTTTTGTGCCAAGAGGTTTTTAACTGACAAGGGGGCATCCTTTGAGATTAGAATTAAAAAGATTTCACCTTAAAGAAAGAAAAAGGGTTCATAACAATAAGAGTGGTTTAGTTGTGGAATTCTCTACCAAAGGAAGTGGTGACAGCGGATTCGATAGATAACTTTAAAAAGGGATTGGATATATTTTTAAATAAAAAGGGCATTAAAGGCTATCCTGGATAAATAGAGAGGGAGTATTGATCCAGGGATAATTCCAATCGCCAGTATCTGGGGTCAGGAAGGAATTTTATATTGTTTTCCCTATTGAGACAATTGGCAAAGTGTCATTGTTTTTTTTTTTTTCTTTTCATTTGCATTCCTCTGGATCAATTAAAAATAAATCTGCATATTGCAGATCAGAGAAGATCTAAAAAGGTTGAACTTGATGGACTAAAGTGTTTTTTTTAACCTAAATTACTATGTTACTATGTAACTAAGATTCACAACTATATATGTGATAATTATACAAATTTACTGCTTAACATATTTTCAGAAATCTATTTTTTATGTTATTTGTTCAATGGAGAATGTTGTGCAATTAATTCTGATGAATTTCCCTGCTTTTGTATTGTTTAAAAATGTTTTACTGTCTTTTTAATTGCTGCTAGGACAATCTTTGCGATTTACGAGTTAGAAGAAAATTGCGAGATTGTTGAATTGTTGTAATTAAAAATGGATTTTGCTTCTTCTGCACTGGTAACATTTGCAGGCTTGAAATACCAAAGGAGGAGGAGTTACGTTTTTACCAACCGCAGTAGTTTTGAGCCTGTAACTTGCAATTGGAATGCGAGTAGCAAAATGTAGCCATTTAAATATCAGCAACATATACGGTCTCCATTGCAAGCTCCAGTAATTGTGATTTTGACAATTAAATAGGGGCCACTGTGTTTCCTGCTCTAACCTGTCCAGGATCAAAAGTTTATTTTAAGTTTATTTTTAGTCACTATCTCCTCCCTCTTCTAAAGCCCATAAGTAGAAACACTTCTGCAAATCCCTTCTCCATCTCTCTATCCTTCTTCTACTGGGTTCTGGAGACATATATTCTAACCCAGGCCCCTCATCTCACATTCCCATTTTCAGGATATAGTATGTGACCACTAGGGGCAGATAACATATCACACACTAGAGCTACTCACCGCACATTGACTTTCTATCAGATCCCTTCCCTTTCCTACCAAATGAAAAACCTTTTTAACTTTGCACACCTTACTACCTATGTACATTTTCACTTCTTCCTCACCCTTGCTATTCCTTATCTGTTTATTCTTTCCCAGGTTTCTGTCTCTTCCATTCTGTTTACAATCCCTTTACAATCTTGTAGGGTGCTTTGGAAAAAAGCACTTCTTCCAAAGATATAAACTCAAAACAGGGCACTCTGTGTTAATCAGTTTGTTAACATTGTGTTATTCCTCGTTCTTATTCATTGTACAGCTCTGCAGAACGTGTTGGGGCTTTGCAAATAAAATTTAATAACAATCATAATAATAATAATAATAATAATGGGCCTACAGGGTACCATTGTAAGAGGGGCGCAGTCAAGGCCCTAACAAGCAGAAAGATAAGGACTTGCTAATCGCCAAATCAAAGGGTCACTACTCTATTCTAATTCTCCTGGATCTCTCTGCCTTCGATACAGTTGACCACCCTCTTCTAATCCAAACTCTCCGCTCTTTTGGCATCCAGGACACAGCTCTTTCATGGATCACATCCTATCTTAAAGATCGTACATTTAGTGTCTCCTTCTCTGGCACCTCTTCTTCACCTCTCCCTCTGTCTGTTGGCGTTCCCCAAGGTTCTGTCCTAGGCCCCCTCCTCTTCTCCATCTACACCTCCTCCATTGGCACCCTTATAAAATCCTTTGGATTTCAGTATCATGTCTATGCAGATGATACTCAAATCTACCTCTCTGAACCCGATCTATCCCCCTCTCTTTTAGCTCAAGTTTCCAACTGCCTCTCTAGCGTATCCTACTGGATGTCCACCCGTCAACTCAAACTCAACATGTCTAAGACTGCAGCTCCTCTCTGTCAATCACTCCACTGGCTTCTCATAGCTTCCCGAATCAAATTTAAAATCATGACCCTAACATATAAAGCCCTCAACAACAGTGCACCCCCTTATATCTCTGCTCTTGTTTCAAAATACTCTCCCAACCGGCCCCTTCGTTCTGCTAACGACCTTCTTCTTTCCTCCTCTCTCATCACCTCCTCTCACTCTTTTTCTCGTGCTTCCCCATCTATTTGGAACTCCTTGCTCAGCTCCATTAGACTATTTTCCTGCCTCAAAACCTTTAAGAAATTATTAAAAACACAACTGTTTAAAAAATCTTATCACCTTCAGCCTTTATAATTAAAACTGCACACTCCACAGCTTAATAACACTCACACCCACAATCTACAGTACAACACACAGACCCCTCCACTTTACTGAACCAATTGCTTTCAATTGCATTTGTCATACTCTTGTATCACACATAAACCCTTGGGGCCTAATTCCATTAGCGGCCGCAGCCGTTGCGGGGCCGCAAGGACAGGCCGCAAGCTATTCGGCTATTCTATTCCCCTCCGGCCGGGGATTCCGGCAGGCTTGCGGCCGGTGCCTTGCTATCTCTTGCGGCCGCTAGCGCCGGAGGAAATCCTTTGATCTAAAACGGCCGCAAGGAAATCGGCCGTAAGAAAATCCTATTTGCAATTCAATTGCTCCGGGAACCCTCTCTGCAAGGCTAAAACCGAGCCGCAGCTTACTTGCAGGAAAGAGGTCCCGCTAGCACCAATTAAGCACAAAATATAGCCCAAATAAAGCCATCCTGCACTTTGAGAAGACTATAAAGTGATTTTCGGTGTTAGCAAAAATAGCACAAAATTCCCCTATACTCAAATCCGTAAAATATATATTTTTTAATATACGTCAAATATCCATGTAAAAAGTCCCGAGGGCTTGGAGCACCTCAGACCCGCCCACGCCGCAGCTGGAAAATAAACAGTTAAATTAAACTCGGGTTTGGGCTGATGTGCAAGCTTGAGAGTGGGTTACTTTTAATCCTCATGTCCCCCAATATGATCCCTAGCATTTACAGAGCTGTACAGTGCAGGCTTGAATTTATTTTTGACTTTTTAGATTTCAGAGCATACGGCCGGTTGCAAGATTTATGGCCGGCCGTAAGAGGAGATCCTTGCAGGGCCGTTTAATTGAATTGCGAGGTAACGGGACCCTTGCAAGGAATCGCAGCCTTACGGCCGGTTTGCGGCCAATAATAGAATGAGGCCCTTAGATTGTAAGTTTGCGAGTTTTCAATCTTGTGTCAGTGCCTTGGAAACAAGCTCTATGTACATTTGATTTTATGCTCAAAAACAGGGCCCTCCATTCTTTACAGGTTGTTTAATTTGTTTTCTGCTATGTACTCAACCCCTGTACAACACTACGGAATATGTTGGCGCAATATAAATAAAGATAATAATAATAAATAAAGAGGAGCTCCTTCAGGCAACGGAGGCCTTCATCATGTAGAACTTTGTAGGTCAGCATCCAAGCTTTAAATATATGCAGTCTTTCAATTGAGTACACACAACATATGTCTTATGTGGAAGGAACAAGGTTGGCTTTTTAGACAAAACTGGCTAGTACTTGACTTTGGTATGATAGGGTCCATTTCATACATAAATTTTTTCCCAATCTTTTTGTCAAGCAGCAGTTCTTTAGACCTTTGATTTTTTTTAAGTGAAAATTGAATAGAATTTAAGAAATTTTGATTATTTGTGAGCTTATATGAGTTATTCAGCCTTGTACATTATTGTTTATTTGAGAAAATGTTAATGGTTGCAGCTTGAATTATGCCCATCTGTAAACTTTATATGCCAATTGTGGTTAAAGTATAAACTCATGTCACTTAGCTAATGCATTTACTGTTCTTTGTCTAAATGTAATATTTGTTTTTCCTTATCTATTATAAATTTATATTATCTATTATATTTGTTTTATGATATCTATTGAGGCGTTACTGTTTATTATACAAAGAAATTCAATAGAAGAAGCCGTTTTCAAATATATTATCCTTATAATATCAAAGCGCAAGGTAAAATTAAGGACAATAAACTTACAGGATGGATTCTACACCTTCAGATAGAAGCAATGGAATAGTAGTAGTAAACCTTTTTTATATGTTTATATTATTTATTATATTTGTTTTATGATATCTTTTGTGGCATTACTTAGTTACATAGTAATATAGGTTGAAAAAAGACTTTAGTCCATCAAGTTCAACCTTTTTAAATGTCCTCTGATCTGCAATACGTGGATTTATTTACTGTTTACTTTTTGCATCATATAAGGAAATTCAGTAGAAGAAGCATTAAGCTTATAATACCTTAGAGCAAAGTAAAAGGAAAGACAATATATTTAAGGCATGGGTTCTACATCTTCAGATAGCGCTACTCTAGTTTTTTATTTCGTAATTAATATTATCTATTTTGAGGCATTTTAGTTAGAGGATACAACAGTTAGATAATTGGTCATTGACCTGTACATAGCCCAAATTCTGAAAATAAGGGAAAACTCAAAATAATATAATTACCAGAATAGTCATATATAGCCAAGTCCTGACATTTTTTTATTTATCATATATGGTGACATGGACACTCTGAAACCACATGGACTTTCTGATTGAATACATGGAAGCAGGGACCATATCTAACATACAAACACAAAACAAGTCATATACAAATAAACTCATAGAAATACACTGTCATTGTCCGCTCACTTGATTAAATGAAAACAAGTTTGTGAATGTTTTTGTATTTTAAAAAAAATGATGTGCTATGTGTTTTTCTAATTTTATACAGGTAGGATTCAAGGGTAATGGGAGGACGTGCGTAGCAGAGGGTATGTGTGGTGACTATATATTTTATATAATAGTATATGGTAGGTAATAGAAGTGTGTGTTGGGTTTGAAATGGTCACTATACAAATCCTGCTAAGCAGGATATGGACCAGTACTAGGACACCTTCCACCGAGAGCACCAGGGTTACGACAGAATAAAGGATCTGTAACAGTTACCGACTGTATCTTAGCATGCCAGGTAGGATTAATGATTTCCCCCAAATGAAAAACACACTGTTGTTATGCTTATCGAAACAGAACAGCACAAAATATTTAACCATCAAGGATATGTTCTGAAAAAGTATCACCGTAGAATAGAGCCCTTAGATTGTTTTGTCTTTCCGCTTTTTCCTTCTACTGTGAATGGCGGAAAGGAGTGGAACTTGTATCTTTGAGACTGGAATCAACTAAATCATCTTGCTCTAATTGAGATATTTATGTTTCTATATGATTGAAGAACATTATTGTTTGTATTAAATATATTAACATTAGATTGGTACTATTTTAAGGGATATACCCATTTTAGGTTTACAATAATGCTAATCAAGAACCCCTTCATGTAAGATTACTTCTAATGAAGATTCCTTCTACTCATAGAAAAAGGTGGACTGGGAGTCTCTAATTTACATGGATATTATGAGGGATTTAACTTAGCCTATATTGTTTGATAGCACTCAAAGTAAAATCAGATTTGTGAACTTTATAAGTGCTGTGACATTGCTTCTTTAAATAAATTCCAATGTATATATGGCTAAAAAAAGACCAATTTTTAAAAATAGCTTGCAGATATGGCATATATATTTTAAGAAATATAAGTGAAAAAATGCAAATCAATTCTTTGTCCCATTGTAAATAGGTGACGGACATAGTTTATTCAGGGCATTTGGTCTATTGAGAGCGGGACCTTGTGAACTTACCATTGTATATTGTTAGATTTCATTATGTGTGGATTAAGAGCATGTATTATCTTATAAGGGATATTTATCTTCTATTTAGATATTTTATATTTTTACATTAGTCCATTGAAAGTTATGTCTTATTAATTACGTAAAATTACTTGCTCTGACCTCTTCTTTTGGCCTCTTACCTTGAACAGAAACCCCAACTCACCATGATGGTCACTACCTTGACCTCATTTTTACAAATATCTGGACTATATCCCACTTTATCATCTCTCCACTCCCTCTTTCTGACCACCATCTCCTAACCTACATCTTTACCACACCTTCCACTTTCTGCCCCTATAAAAAAGCAAAATGTGGGCATAGATAAAAGCCAAAGATTCATATCTGAGTGAAATAAAACAGCACTTAGTGTTGCTATGACAATGAAACTGCCAATAGGAGAGCAATGAGTCCTCCTACGTCATTAGTAGCTAGGCAGATTTCTGGGAAACGAAATAATAATTTTTTTAAAATAAAGAATTTTGTGATGATATCACATCATATTAGACATACCAGCTCCAGAAAGCTGTTGAGAGAAGAGACAAACAAATCTAAATGAACTGGAAAATAAGTGGGTGAAGAAATTAAAGTACCATCTTTTTAAGGGAACAGATAAGCAAACATCTTCGATCTACAAGTACCAGATGGCAAGAGAAAACTAAAACCTGTGGTAATAATACACGAGTTGGGAGTATAGTAACGATAAAACAATGGTAATGCCAAAAAAGTTCCTAAACTAAATGGTATGTGCCATACATAGAATACATATTGTGAGGTGCGCAGTGAATGTCTTTTGCGGTTCTTGCGATAGTGTTTTTTTTTGTGTATATGTTTTTTGTGATGCTAATGAAATAATTAGTAAATGAATAAAGTAATATACTTTACCTATTTGTAAGTAATACATGCAGAAAGCATTGTGCTGAAGAGCTGACAATCTGTTTTCATGTTCCTGCAGCATACAATGTAGGTTTGCAGTGTTGTTGAGCTGAGGTGTAAGTGTCAGCATTGTGTGCAGTGTGTAGTGTAAATAGGCTGCGTGCGCGAGGGGAAAATGTTAGTGTAGCTGGGTACTTCCGCATTCTGTAAGTTAGTGGCGACGAATGTGTATGTGGTAGGCGGGTTTGTATAATTTAGCGTCCTTGCTAATGGTGTATGTTGTAGGTCGTACAGGTTTTTGTAAAAGCCGTATTTGCTTTGTGGTATTTAGCGGATTTAGGGGTCGTGTTGCCTCGTTTTCGTTTATTTCGGCTGCCCTTTTTTCTCTCGCTTTTCGAGTGGCTAAACTTTGTAAATTTGACCGACTTCAAGGTTTAAGCTGTGTTGCAGAGGTCCTGGGTGTCCCCACTTGGTGTGGGTAATGTTTTTATTTTATTTTTGCGTGTATTTTTGTGTGTTTTAATGTTTGGCGATGTGCACGGGTTGTCCGTTAATGTCGTATTTTTGCGAGTCCGTAATGGATTTTTTCTAAGTCCTGTGGGTTGTAACTGTTTTTGTGTAAGTCCGCAATTTATGTTTTTCTGTGTCCCGTGGCTGGTATATTTTTGTGTAAGTCCGTAGTTAGTAATTGCGTGTTTATGTATTTTTTTTCAAAGTGCCGCTTGTGTAGTGGTTTGTAACCGGTTGTGAGGCGCTGTAGAGCATCCACCTCCGCAAATGTGGCCCCTCACTACGCTAGGGTCCGCATTTGCAGCCTGCAATGAGCCTGCGGCTCATTGCAGCCGACGTGGGAGCCTCCACCTACGGCGCTCATCTACACCAGCGCAACAAGCTCCTTGCCAGCAGTTGCGGAGGGCTAGCTACCGGAGCCCGCAAAAGGCGTTAGCAACAACCCGCATGCTCTCAACTATATATGTGATGAAATATAAAAATATAAAACATAAAATCTGAAATATAAAAAATGTAGTGTACATAATAACACAAAATATGATTTGTGGTAAGTACAAATCACCTCTGAGCTATGAGTCTTCATCTCTATAAATATTATAAATAAACTGAATATATTAGGGCAGACTAAACTCTAAAGGAATTATTATATGAAACTTCAAATGTAGAATACATGAAAAAAAATCTGAATATATGATTAAATAGATAGATAAAAAAAAAAAAAAAACTATATAAAAATACCTGCACCACTAATTCTTACAAGTAGGGGTATAGGATGACTAAACTCCCTCTGGTTTAGGATGGAAGAACCACAGGGTATCCTCTTAGACCGGCTATATTAAAAAGAAGGAATAAAGATACACCAAAATCCAAAGCTGAAACTAATGTTCATAGGGCCAATGGACCTGATGTCTATTGTTTATATGGAAACTAATGCAGCCAAATCAATGTCTGCATCCGCTGCCTATGACACAGTTGACCGCCCCTACTTATCAAAATTATCCACTCTGTTGACACTGCTCTCTCTTGGTTTACATCATATCTGGAAAATCGAACATTTAGTGTCTCCTTCTCTGGTTTCTCTTCTTCTCCTCTCCCTCTGACTGTTGGCGAACTTCAAGGTCCTATCCTAGGTCTATTCCTTTTCTTCATCTATTCTTCCTCGCTTGTAACCATAATAAATTATTTTGAATTTCAAAACCATCTATATACAGATGACATCCAAATCTACCTCTCTGAGCCAGAACTATCCCCCTCTCTTCTAACTTATGTTGCCAACTGCCTCTCTAGCATATCCTCTCTGTCAATTACTCCACTGGCTTCCCTAACATTTAAAATCTTGACCCGAACGTATAAAGCCCTCAATAATAATGTTCCCTCATATATCTCTACTCTTTTCTCTAAATACTCTCCCAACTGTCCTCTTCGCTCTGCAATCTTCTTCTCTCTGATCACCTCCTTGCTTCTCTCCACTAGACTATCCTCCTTACTCAAATCCTTCAAAACCTGATTAAAAGCTCATCTGTTTAAATAGGTGTATCACCTTGATCCTTAATATGTGCAATATACTGTACCTCACCTTTCTATTCCTCACCCATACCCTCTAGACTGTAGGTTTGGAGTTTTCAATCTTATTGTGTGCATTTAAAATCATTTTTTAAAATCAATTACGGAACCCTCCATTATTTTGTAATATGTTAAAATTGTTTTTGTCTTGTATCTAACCAGTTTAGCGCTACAGAATATGTTGGCACAATAGAAATAAAGGTTAATAATAAAATAATAAAAAAGGCTTAGGAGTGATTTACTAGTGTAATTTATGAGATTTTTTTGGAGATTGAGTTTTTCCCATTATCTTTTGTTTTTGTAAGTTTGTGATATGGATGCAATTGTGATAGGGAATTTAAAAAATATTACTCAATTACAAGTGAATTTGCTCCTCTGTGATCTCTCATTAACATTGTGGGACAATTTGCTCCAAACAGAGACTGTGCCACTTGGAAAACTTTTTATACTCAATGGCTCAAATATTTTCCTTCTCCAATTATATGATTGTGTGAACATTTGTTCATGGTTCGATCAATGCTAAACCACATTCTGCTTGCCTATGTCTATTGAAACTATTGCAGATGTCATTTGAGAATGTGATTTGATAGACTTAAAAGGGTGAAATCCAAACCCATTCAGTTAGAAATGAAAAGATATCATGCCACGAAAACGCTTTCCATGGACAGTCAGAGTGAGATCATATTTAAATTTCATTGGTTACACTTTCTTGTAACATGGGAAATGTATCACAATAAACACATTGCAAGCTGTAACTGTATAGCACCAGATTTATAACAAAGAAACTGCAGCCAGGTCAAAGGTAAAACAGGATATGGCAAATAAAGGATAATGCGCTATAGCATTCAACCACAGGGTGGCAGTACATAAAATAATAACTACACACCTGGAAAGCCTTACCAAGAATTAATAAAATATGAAACTACATTTTCTTCCATTGTATCTCTATCCATCTTTTTACTGATCAAATTCTGCTAATTTTGCTCACTTGAGAAAACAATGACAAATTGCTTATCAATTATACTTTATTTTAGTTTTATATAGTTTTTATAATAATTTTTATTGATACACATGTTTAATGCAGTTAAATTTCAGAGTAATTTATATGAAATATTTTAATTGTATTTCTTAATCATTTTCTTTTTCATGTTGTTCACTAAGAAGATCAGTCTACACTAACGCCAATGACTTGCACTTCACAAACGTGTAGATATTCCCATCGACCAGGTATTACAATGTTCACATATCGTCCCACCATATTATGGCACTCGTAAGTTTGAGTAGCACCATTCGGAATGGAACTGATGCGTGCACACCTGTATAAGTAATGGGAAAGATATTAGTATACGCCTTGATTCTTAGTCTGATACATTTGTGCAAAACATTAATACAAATTTTAATCTTAAACTTAAGTTTAAATAAGCAGTACTTAATAGTACATCAAAATATAATAACAATTGTTTGGAATTAAAGAATTTGAGTGGATATGTTAGACATCTGAGCTTCGAAGTTATATATTTAAGTATAAATTGCATGAAAAGCTCACTCATCCCTCTCTGTTACTAACTTCATTATTAGAAATATAGACATACAGTACATGTATTTTCTAATACAAAACTATTAGGACTTCACATCTAACCAAATGCATTTTGTCTTTGAATCTGTAACTTTTATATATTTTTTAAGTATTTGAGTAAAACAAAAAGCTCACTGTGTGGTTATTTCCCTTTTTTCTCTGGTGTTCTTTGACACTTTTTTTTTTTTTTTATTATTTGAACTATAACATCTCGTGCGCCCAAAAGTCATGCTACCACCTTTGTAACTTCTAGCTGTAATACGTATCTGTACACCAGAGATAAACTGGTGAACTTATTCATTTTTTAAAATCTTACAATGTTTGGATTCAATTACTTGAAGTGACCTATAATTTCCATAACAATAATGGCCTGGACCTATTTAACATTGGGAGAGCAGTTGTTAAGAAAAAAACTGCTGTCAGATTTCATTTTTTTAAATCAGGACCTACACATTAGTAGAGCTCTCCAGTAAATAGCCCCAAGAGTAACCATTAAAATGCAATGTGTCCAAGACTCTTGGAAAATGTAATGGGCCTTGTTAGTTTATTTAACCAGGCTCACATTACATATTTACCTATTCATGTATTTGGATATTTCTTTACCACATACATTATTTAACTCAGTTATCTGCTCAGTGTTGGTATGGAAATGGATCAGACACATTTTTAGCTACAAATCCTTATGCGACCTCTACCAAGTAGTTTTGGTAACTTGTAATCTTGCATAGGAAGCAGACATTAAATAATACCTGTTAGGTTTATACACCTAATATGGATATTAATTATACTTCTTCGGTTGAGACCTAATAATGCTTAACATCGGATGAATTAAATACAATATAATTATCAATGTACATAATAAGAAATACTGTATATACATATTGAAATATGTATTTACCTGGGATTGTTATTTCCATTATTTGACAGCGAGTTCCCAATAAGAATTTCAGCTCCGTTAAGCCGTTCTCCACAGCAGTCACCACGATTTGTGATTATTATTTGGGAAATTCTATGGCATTTTAGCAGATCCACCCTCCACCAAGGACCATAATTACGATGTGTATGAGAGCATGATCCATGATCTAAATGATTATCTTGATTTCCATCTATTGCATTCATAGCATATGACCAACCCCACAGAGATGACTGAGTTGCACGTCCTTGAAGGGCAACATTTCTATCTGTTTTCATAAAATACAAAAAAGAGAAAACAACTTAATATAAAAAGTGAGATTTGGTAATAAACTCTGAAAAGTTACCACAGGAAACAATATATTTGTAATATAAATGGTTTCAGGCTTAAGAAAATCATAACTTGGAATAACTGTAAACAAGGACTTTGGGTTAGCAGCAGCACAAGGTCAGCAAATGGGAAAAAATGTATAAATGTAATAATTTACAATTCACGGGTTAAGATATGTAGGAAGATCAGTTGGGTCATTGCACTAACATGTTTCCATTCTTGAATAGTTTGGGAACAATGAGTTGAAGTAAACTGCAGATGGCTGGATTCCCTAGATGAGCGCTACGGAATATGTTGGCGCGTTACAAATAAACGATAATAATAATGTCTTGAAGGTATATCTCATGGTGTGTAATTTCATTTCAAGTTGGGAAGACATCTACAGCCTTATTAAATTGCAATTCGGTAAATTTAAAAGGGCTCTATTTAGGCACACAGCATATTTTATTTACAGAAGTTTTTAGTTAGTGAAGACCTTGCTTTTGGATAGAAGTTCACTAACTAAAAATTTCTGTAAATAAAATATGCTGTGTGCCTAAATAGAGCCCTTTTAAATTTACCGAATTGCAATTTAATAAGGCTGATAGTTTTCCATATTAGCTTATAAGGTTAATTCACTAAGATGAGAAGTCTTGATAATACTATACATTTGCAAAGTTATTCTTGAAGCCTCTTTTTTAGGTCACAGAAGACTATTCAAGAATTTCCAGCTTGAAAAAGATGCAGTTATGATACAATGGAGAGGTCTTATGAAGCCATTGCATCTCAGTGAACAATATCTCATATAAATATTATTTCAAACAACCAACCAACAGGTGGGGCTATTTTACTAAACTGTAACTTGGAAATAAAAGATGTTAAATATTATAGATCTATATTTTTTTTCTGTTCATTTTTTAATATTCATTGAGTTCTTCACATAAAAGGTTATAATGGTAAGTGAATATTCAGAAAGGTCTCCGAGATATTACTTACTGCGACAACTTCTATCACGCTCTATAGCTCTGATATTTTCGTCTACAAAGTGATAACAAATAAAAAAAACATACGTTAAACAAAATACATAGATTATATCCTATATATTAATCTAAATATGCTATCATACTTTGATGACAAACCATAACAAACTGTACAGTGATTAAATGCATTCAGTTATCTTTTAAAAACTTCACAGTACTCATACAGTTGCTATGTACCCAATAATAAAAAATACTACTAAAATAATTTGATTGTGATCACATTCAAATACTATAAATACTCAATAGATTTTCTTGTCAAAGGATCTTACCTTGAGGGAAGCTAGCAGCATCACATAACAAGAGCGACATTAGGGAAATTGTGAGTAGAAATAACATCCTTACGAAAAACACTGAAAATGAAAAGTCTTCATTACTTTATAAACAAAATTAAGGAGACGTGGAAGTTTAAGATACTAATTCGAAAAAAAACTTATTTGCTAAAAAGCAACATTTCTTTAGAAATCTATATATATATGCATACATATGTATTCATATTAAGTTTTACTTTACTGAAGACAGGCATTTGTTTTCTATAACGTAAACTGAGTAGTCACATATTCATTATCAATATTAAATTGACGGGTTTTAATCAAGATTTCTATTTGTACATCAGTAGTAGAGTGACTTCTGCAGATCTCTCTCAGTAGTGACCCTCACATCATGTAAACTACTGGTATATCCTCATTAATTGTGCAAATGCTGTATATATTGGTAGAAACAGATCATTAGAAAGCAAGTATGTTGTATTAGGTAATATCTACTGTAGAAAAACAACTTGAAAGTCGTTAGATATAATAGTCCTTAAATATAAAACTGTCATTAAGTTAGCAAATGCATTACTTACCCTTACAGAGATACTAATGTAGTTTGTTAGGTCTCACATATGAATTGAGCTTTAAAAGAAATAATCATGAGGCTTTAAATAAATGAACAAATCTCATCACGTCATCTATTGATTTATTATTTGTATTTCCGGGCTCTGAAATAACTGAAGTACAACATTTAACAAACATGTAATGTGAATCATAATATAGACCATCTGTAGTTAAAGTAGTAAACTAAGAATAAGATTTAATGTTGACACAGTAATTTAAATTATTTCCAGTGAAACCACTCATAAAGATATCATATGCACACTTGGATTTTTTTATCTAAAAGTACAGCCACTTCACAGCTGTCCCCTCAATAAATTTGACAAATGATTTACATTTGTTTCTGTTTTTTCATTTTTTTCTGTCAATTTTTAAGTTAAGGGACTATGAAGAGATTTTTCTACATTGTGCCTGAATGAGGTTACCTGAGAATTTTTTTTTGTCATAAACAAGGGTCATAGGACTTAGTAAATTGCTTCAGACTGATAACTGTCCATGGAGGGAACTCTGTTTATTCAGTGTTAATTCAGGTAAAGTTGAAAAGGTTTCACTTAGAATACACTATATTTTTGTACGTTTACAGTGAACACCATACTATACTATATACCGGTGGCAAAGCTACTAAATGCAGGGCCCCGGTGCAAAATAATGTGGGCAATTTCCCTATTCACTCTGTAGGAGTCAATAAAAAAGATAAAGTCATATGTAGATGGTCACGTATCATGTCATATCACCCCTATAATGATCAGATCACTTTAATATAAAGCAATCATCCACCATTTGGATCTAATAAATTAAGATCCCTCCTTTATTGGCAGTAGTAACGGGTCCCTACCTTGTTGTGGGACCCCGATGCCATGTACCTGCTGCTACAGCAGTAGCTCCGCCTCTACTATATACCCACTAGATATTTGGTTAACAAATATATCAAGTTATTATAGTTTCCTTGTGACCATTCTTAACCAGAGTCTTATGTTATCTGCATTTATTTATTTCATCACATCACAGGGCTCTAAGATATGGCTCGAAGCAAATACTGAGATGGCTGTAGTAGCGCTAAGAGACAATCATGCCCAGTTCTACTCTAGGGACCACCAGGGTACCATCTTAAGAGTGTTGTCATCAAGGCAATAACATTTTGTACACCACGTTCGCCTTAGTTCGAAGCAAAGTGTCCTGACCTGTAGCAACCTTGCATGCTTTGGAATAGATGCAATTTTATAATATGTTGGACTCCATTCAGTTATAACAATAATTTATGCAGACCTTTTCTCCCAGAAGGTTATAATATAATTGAAAACTTTTTTTAAAAGAATGTTCTTTGGTCTCCTTTTTGAAAATGTCCAAGTTAGAGACCTCTCTGATTGAGCGTGGCAGAGAGTCCCAGATTCTTGGTGCTCTATACATAAAAGCCCAGGAACCAGAGGTTTGTGAAGAGAATCTGGGGATGGCTAACAGATTATCACCTGTAGATCTCAGGTAACCAGTTGAAAGATAAGCAGTGAGTAGCTCCTTCAGGTAGCTGAGGCCTTCATCATACAGCTTTGTATGTCAGCAGCAAAGCTTTAAATATATGGAGCCAATGGAAGACACAAAGTATAGATGTTACGTGGCTGGAATCAGGTGGCTTCTTGGACAACACTGGCTAGTACTTGACTTTGGAATGATAGGTTCCATTTAATTCACACATTCTTTCATATTCACAAAAGTGAATATTGTATAGAATTTAAGAAAATGGGATTATTTGGGAGCTTATATGGGTTATACCTCTTTATACATTATTGTTTATTGCTTTTTAAAATTATATGTAAAAATATTACTGGATGCACATTGAATTATGCCCATCTGTAAACTTTATATGACAATTGTGGTTAAAGTATAAACTCATGCCATAAAATGGCACTTCTCAAATGTAATAATTGTTCTTTGGCAAAACGAAATATTTGTTTTTCCTTATCTATTATATATTTATATTATCTATTATATTTGTTTTATGATATATATTGACGCATTACTGTTTATCATACAAGGAAATTCAATATAAGAAGGAGTTTTCAAATATATTTTCCTTATTATATCAAAGAGCAAAGTGAAAGGAAAGCCAATAAACTTACTGGCTGGGTTCTACACCTTCAGATAAAAGCAGATAAAAGCTATTCTTTTTTTATCTATTGAGGCATTACTGTTCCATTTTTATCATATAAGGAAACTCAGTACAAGGTAATTGGGGGATCCAGGCCAGTATCTCCTCCAACCAGGCCTCCATTGACCGCAATCTGCGGAGGCACCATAGGGAGGTTAGGAGGTCATCATGGTGGAGTCCTACCTTGCCAGGCTGCTCCATTAATTGGATAACCAGAGCTAGCTCATCCAACTGCACATTGATGTCACCCAGCGTGCTCTGGTTCCCAGTACCGCCACCTCCACCCCAGAGGCCATCCCCAAACGCTTGCAGCCTGGACAGTCCTCACCTCCATCCATGCCTCCGCCACACCTGTGCATCTGTCTCCTGGGGAGATGCCTCCCCCTGCAACCCCCCTCAACTAGGAAGAGGGCGTGCAGCCACTTGGGGTTGGGGTCCTGTGGCAAGGTGGAGGGGGATGTAGGGGCTGCACATATATTTGTACCTTCTCAACAGGGCTCCTCCGTAACAATCTATTGGTCCAAATGTTAACATGATCTAGCCTGGCTACAGAGTATCAGATCATGGCCTATGTGATAATGAAATTGTGTAAGCAGATGGCTAGTTCCCATCACATGGTCCATGAACCTTTTCTCTGTGGATATGTAGGGTTACATTTAACATTTCACCATTTGATGGTCAATGAGGAATGCTGTTGAGAAAACATGCTGCAGTCCCTATATTTTTATTAGGCCTTATTCATGATTTATTTTATTTTATTTTTTATTTGATTTTAGGCACAATTCGGGTCCACAAGGCATTTTCTTCATCTGCAAGCATTGTTCCAAATATTAAGTAATAGAATTAATAATATTTTCACAGTGGCTCTCAGACAGATATTCCATCAATGACATCCCCTCCCAAAAATGTCGCTCACACAATTTTAATGAATTCATATATTCAGAATTATAAGACATGATTGTGGTTAACATAGATTTAGACCAATACAGCTATGGCGGTGGGCTTGTAAAATCTCACAATGTCATGTTAATCAAAGCCAGCATTAATAAATGCACTAGTGAGGCATGACATCCTCTTCTCAATATCTGTAATACAACAGATACTTACTGATGTAAGTAATACTGATTATGACTGGTGACCTTTGTGTTCTCTCTGTATTAATGGCTAGGTTTTCCCAACTTTTGATATCATTAGAATCCTTTACAATGTGATAACACCTGTATAACAGATGAATGTGATATCAAAGTTGCTAACACATATCAGATGGAGATGGTGATAGTACTCTTAGACCACTGACTGTGTTCACAGCTAAGAATTCATTGTGAGAAGACAAATCATTATTAATGGTCATGGCTAGTGATCTATCATGACAACTACCTAATGGTTAGTAATGCTTGCAGATGTAGATCAGGTATGTTTGGTAGATTGTTATAGTTACAGTATTTAACACTGCACTGTACATGCAGGTTTTTATCCACCTCTGCCTTTTTTAGGTTTGGACCACCTTTATTTCAGATTTTTTGGGGAACACACTGTATGTGTGTAACTGGATTGGATTATATAGTCCAGATGTTTTTGCATCTGTTTAATGGAGCAGATGAAGATCAGATGTAGGCTATATACACATTACTGGTTACTTTTATTAAATGGAGTGATGTATGATGATATTTGTATTCATCAGATTCTGGTTGCAGTGGTGTAGTAACCACATGTGACCCTTGTAGTGGCTATGTATCATAATTGTTATACAGTATTACATTTAACCCTTTTGGTGTCCCCTTTTGCCAAAACAGCCTCTTGCCGTTCCAGGATCCACCTACACCCCATACATGATATTAATGCACAGTGTTATACATTTCTGAGTGTGCTCTTTGTATATAATAATGTTTTGTTATACCGCTATTACTGTTTCTATGTGTTTTCAATGGTTACGGTTTTGGGACATCCACATACGTTACATGTATTTCACAATCATATATATGTACAGAGATCATCTGTGGGGCTCCTGTCCCTTAATAGATGTCAGGCCTGTAATCTACCCATGTGGTGCAGTAACCTAATCACAAGGGGAAGCTCTTTATTCTGGGTTGTTGAACTTACAGTAGTACATCAAGTCGACCATCTATCCTATTTGGTTACATGACCTGCTTATCTTCATTAAGCTCCTGAGACTCCATTCTGATCTCCTATATATATATATTTATATCTGCCAAAACTTTCTATGCAGAGTGAACCCTTTATGTCCAGTATCTCTGTCCCTGGGACCCCATCCCTATACTTTACTAGCTTCCTTACGTACAGACCAGCAGTTTTATAGCACACATCCACATAATATTTCAACAACCTACATGTAATACATGTAATAATCAGCATACATTGGAACAATGATACATTAATGGAACCAAGCCAAGAGAATGTGCAATTAATTCTGATGAACTTCCCTGCTTTTATATTGTTTAAAAGTGTTTTACTGTTATTTTAATGGCTGCTAGAAAAAACCTTTGCAAGTCCTATTTGGAACCCGTAATGTTTGTCCTACATTTGCGATTTACGGGTTAAAAGGCAATTGCAGGACTTTTCTTAGTTCAGTGCACTTTTTTACAAATAAACAGCGCCTATCCTCAAACTTTTCATCTATAATATATGTTGCTGCATCCCTATGATTAGCAAATACCTTTTGCATATGAGGCTTGCATACCAGCATCACTTTATTATTATTATACCATTATGATGCTTATTTTTAAGCTCTAGAGATTAAATATTATACCACTCCAGCTGTCATAATAAAGGTGGTCACTTATTTCTAATCCCACAGTATTATGGGACAGTGACACCCATTTCTCTTGATTTACAGCCATTATTTCAGGATAGACGCTTTTTAATTTTGTAGTTACTTATCTTGCTTTATCCTGGAGAACACTAAATTATACTACTTTTTCCCCTATTAAATTATTTCCCCCTATTTTTTAACTATTGTTACCTCAGAGGGGCCTGGCTAACTGTGATGCGTTAGGCTACTTTTGTATGAAGATGGTCTGAGCCAATGTTGTCATTGTTTTGTCATTTTTTTCTACTCTTTCCTAGCCCTGTCTTCCTTTTGTACTCATGCAACTTGTTCTATCAACTTGCTAGGATCTAGTACGTACTAACATCTGATAAAGGAAAGTGACTAGGGAAAGAGGATGTTAATCTGGATAATCTCTGCATAATCTCTGAGTTATAGTAATATTAGCGCAAAATTATATTCTTAAAAAAAGTGTTTGTGCAGTGGTTTATAATAATTGTATCCATGTTCCAACTGGAGTTAATCATCCTGATAATTTTGCTACTGACTATTGATCACATCCATCATCCCAATACCTATTAGGAAAAAGAAAACAGGCATAGGTCAAATTGGGTTCTATGGTCTAGGTATTGGTAATTAAATGGTTGGGTACTGTTTAGTAAACATTATGTGAGTCTATTTTATTTGCATGTACCATTGTTATTTCTTTCTGTCCATGCCGAAATAGTTACACTAACATAGATAAAATGTGTAACATTTAACGGCATTTATAAATGTTTTCATCCATTTCCATTTGAACTCTTTACTGGTTGTATGGTCTTGATCCAGCAGATAATACCTTGTTTTTCTGTTTGCTTATGCTTTATAATCACCAATTATTTTTCCACCTTGCCATCCTAAAACATACCTATTGTTTTGGCCTGTTAGCATTATGTTGCAAAAACCAGAACATACCAATACTTACATAATATACTGAGTAACAAAACAGAACCTCCATACACCCCTTATGTAATCTTGCAGATCAGATGGTCTTAGACTAACTGTTATTGGGCCCCAATGTTGTGTCACAATCATTGATAACCGCCCCACTGTAGATTATGCACTGCATAATTTGGAAGAAGTACAACAGCACATGAGGAAACAATGCTCTAGTCTGTTTAATGAGTTTCATGGGCCCTTTGGAATTGGCTCTTGGTTTGATTCCCTAGGCCATAAAATAATTTTTTATATAATTCTAACCCTTTTGGGTATATTTTTTAATTTAATTTAATTTTCCCTTTTACAGTGCATTATCTCCCGTGGCCTGAGATCATGCTCTAAGCCTCTGCCACCTCCACTGGTGTATATGTCACCATGCTCCCACAAATAATCAAATCTTCTTATTGAAATGTCAGAATTCATAATACCCTTAAAGACATTCTTTTATAAAAATGTCCCTACCAGTATCAGCATTGAACCCTGGGTAAGTGTTCTTTCAGAACAGAAGAAGGGGTCTGTTAGGGAATATTGGGTGCTCTTTTTCTGCATTACAAAGCTTATTTTATATACTCATACAGTGGATATAAAAAGTCTACACACACCTGTTAAAATGTCAGGTTTCTATGCTGTAAAAAAATAAGACAAAGATAAATCATTTCAGAACTTTTTCCACCTTTAAGGTGACATATAAACTGTACAACTCAACTGAAAAACAAACCGAAATCTTTTAAATGGAGGGAAGAAAAATAAAAAATAAAAATAATGTGGTTGCATAAGTCTGCACACCCTCTTATAACTGGAGATGTATCTGTGTTCAGAATTAAGCAGTCACATTCCAAATCGTGTTAAATAGGAGTCAGCATACATCTGCCATCATTTAAAGTGCCTCTGATTAACCCCAAATAAAGTTCAGCTGCTCTAGTCGGTCTTTCCTGAAATTTTCTTAGTCACATCCCACAGCAAAAGCCATGGTCCACAGAGAGCTTCGAAAGCATCATAGGGATCTCATTGTTAAAAGGTATCAAGTCAGGAGAAGGGTACAAAAGAATTTCCAAGGCATTAGATATACCATGGAACACAGTGAAGACAGTCATCATCAAGTGGAGAAAATATAGCACAACAGTGACATTACCAAGAACTGGATCTCCCTCCAAAATTGATGAAAAGACGAGAAGAAAACTGGTCTGGGAGGCTACCAAGAGGCCTACAGCAACATTAAAGGAGCTGCAGGAATATATGGCAAGTACTGGCTGTGTGGTACATGTGAAGAAAAACATACAAGCCAGGCTACATTTTGCAAAAACACATCTGAAGTCTCCCAAAAGCATGTGGGAAAAAGTGTTATGGTCTGATGAAACCAAAATTGAACTTTTTGGCAATAATTCCAAAAGTAATGTTTGGCGCAAAAACAACACTGCCCATCACCAAAAGAACACCATACCCACAGTGAAGCATGGTGATGGCAGCATCATGCTTTGGGGCTGTTTTTCTTCAGCTGGAACTGGGGCCTTAGTTAAGATAGGGGGAATTATGAACAGTTCCAAATACCAGTCAATATTGGCATAAAACCTTCAGGCTTCTACTAGAAATCTGAACATGAATAGGAACTTCATCTTTCAGCATGACAACGACCCAAAGCATACATCCAAATCAACAAAGGAATGGCTTTACCAGAAGAAGATTAAAGTTTTGGAATGGCCAAGCCAGAGCCCAGACCTGAATCCGATTGAAAATCTGTGGGGTGATCTGAAGAGGGCTGTGCACAGGAGATGCCCTCGCAATCTGACAGATTTGGAGTGTTTTTGCAAAGAAGAGTGGGCAAATCTTGCCAAGACAAAATGTGCCATGCTGATAGACTCATACCCAAAAAGACTGAGTGCTGTAATAAAATCAAAAGGTGTTTCAACAGAGTATTAGTTTAAGGGTGTGCATACTTATGCAACCATATTATTTTATTTTTATATTTTTTCTTCCCTCTACCTAAAAGATTTCAATTTGTTTTTCAATTGAGTTATACAGTTTACAGGTCACATTAAAGGTGGAAAAAGTTCTGAAATGATTTATCTTTGTCTCATTTTTTTACAGCACAGAAACCTGATATTTTAACAGGGGTGCGTAGACTTTTTATATCCACTGTATATAATCATATAACTATGCATATAACTTACTCTAATATGTTAATCTATCTGATGGACAAATAACTTCATTTGTTGTTTTCTTTTTTATAATGGCATAATGACAAAGTGGAATGGTTTTAACTGGATTCTTCATGGGTAATATCCCATCCTCAGATGATACTTCTTCCTTTCCAATCTATAACAGGTTTGTGTAGTTCCGATTACAAATGTCTGCTAGCCTCTATGTAACCGCAAATAAACAAATGATCAACAACAACTTGTCATATGATAAAGAAATATTGCAATGTTGTCTGCTTCTGTATAATGCTTTCTGCATTATAAATACAGTTATCATTCTGATTAAAACTCTGAACTCATTGGTTTAACTAATATTTCCCTGTGTTTGTCATTATTTAACCTTTGACATCCCAGAGCTCTGCAGCTGAATATAGAGACACATAGAGGAAGGTTGTTAAAGTTTTGTTGACCCGGGTTGAGTGCCTTCTTGGCATTTTACCTTCCTACCTTCCTCGCCCTTACTATTCCTTATCTGTTATTCTTGCCCAGGTTTCTGTCGCTTCCATTCCCTTTAGATAGTAAGTAGCGAGTTTCCAATCTTGTAGGGTGCTTTGGAAAAAAAGATTCTAAACTCAAAACAGGGCACTGCATTTTATTCAGTTTGTTAACATTGTATTCTTCCTTGTTCGTATCCCCTGTAAAGCTCTGCAGAATATGTTGGGGTTTTACAAAGAAAAGTTAATAACAATAATAATAATAATGGAGTACCATTGTAAGAGGTGAGCCGTTAAGGCACTAACAAGCTGAAAGATAAGGTAGCTGAGGCCTTCATCATGTAGAACTTTGTATGTCAGCATTCAAGCTATAAATATATGCAGTCTTTCAATAGAGGACACAAAATATATGTGTTTTGTGGAAGGAACAAGCTTGGCTTCATAGACAAAACTGGCTAGTACTTGACTTTGGCATCCTAGGGTCCATTTAATTCAAACATTTTTCACATTCTTTTTGTTAAACTGTTACAAGTGTTTATTCTGAAATAATAAGACTTGGTTGAATTCTCTAACAAATACAGCTGTCTAAAGGAGGTACATATACATAACCTGTTTCAGCCAAAAACTGTTGGATGTCTGATAGCATCTGACTCAAACAATGTAAATGTAGATCAAAGAATGAGAACTTCTGTTTACACAAAGCACCCTGCTGGTTTTGTCAGAAACTAGACTCATCAATCAGGTGTTAGGGGTGTGTTGGCCTTAGGGAATCAAGGCTGAAATGAACATTTGCCCGAAAGGATGCCATGGGGCAATCGGAGGTAAAAGGTTCTATTTTTGGAGATATACTGACATCTACAGGCCATCTGAGATGGAATTTACCCCAAGCAGCAAACAATGATTCGACAAAATGTTACAATCTGATTGGCTGGGACAATCTTCAACGTTTGGCTAAGATGGGTATAATTAGGCAACATTTACTGATCTGGGGCAGAATGATTAGTAGCAAGGGAAATAGGCAAGTTAGGATACACTACACCTTTGCATTCATACACTTAGACATTAGTTAAAGCCTTGTAACTCAAGACGCTTCTCTCCCTTTGTAATTGTATAATTGTTAATAAATCTTTCCTTTACAAGTTATACTGTTTTGGAGTTTATTTAAGCAGTCAGATGTAAATTAACTAGTGGTCAGGAAATACAGTTATAATTTCAGTATAAAAGGACAAGATTTAACATTACCAGAGCCAGGTCAGTGTAGACGTTCCAGAAGAAAAGTTGCTGAGCCCAGAACAAGCTGCACTTGGACGATACCAGACAAAAACCAAACACGGCCATCGTGAGCAGGTGAGATGGAAGCTATTAATGATTTTGCAGATAATTCCACTGTTGAATATGTATGCAAAGATTATTTAAATCCATTAGAGTTGTTAGATGATCTATTGAAACAGTTTCAGAAGGCTAATAACAAAATAAGAAACTTTCAGTTGAATAAGAAGAGGAAGTATGCTGGTAATTCAGCTCAGTTAGTTCTACAGTACAAATGTCAATTAGAGAAAGGAAAAATAAATGGTTGTAATACTATGGTAGATACTTTTATGCCAGTAAATGTTTGTTGTTGGGCTAAGAGTTTGTCCCACATGTCATATAAGCACGATATAGAAAGTCTTGGGGAACAATTTGTACAGAGAGGCCATACAATTGCAACATTAACACAGAAACTAGAGGAGGAACATACTAAATGTCATACACACATTCCCATTTACACTGCAACAGGGAGTGAAGGTGCACAATGTAATACACCATTGCACACAAGTGATCAAGATACATTACAACGCACACTTTTAACAAGATCAGAAACAAGTCTCATTGGTACAATTCCTTGAATACCAAATGTATCAACCACCACTCCTTCAGCAGAGGACCCCTTCAAAAAATATGCACAAATGAGAAATCAAGACACTTATTAAACCATTTAATTCAAGTACTCATATGATTCATAAACTTGTAACATTTGAACAGTTTCTCAACCAGTACAGTCTTGATGACCACACTGCAGGTCAACTACTTAAAATTTGGTTACCACCACACTACAGTAACTCATTAGAACTCCAACAGCAAGATGGGTTTTGGGCTGACAAAGAGGAGCGTAGTAACCAAGTTGTGGGCCTTACTAATATAGACACTGCTGATACTTCCTTCTTAGATACCATTGTTCCCCAACCAAGTAAAGATCCTTTTGCACTAGATTTCATGAGGTTTATTGTAAGGTTACTAGAAGGCCTGATTTACAAATTGGAGACCACACAACGCAACATATATTAGCAGGCACTGGTCAAAAAAAAATTTCTGGCCTGGACTTTCCAGCTGTTTTAGACTAATTTCAGGGTGCTCAGATTTGCTCTATCACGTCCCATTTGTATGCTATCGGCAAACCCCATTTTCACTGATTTTACCAGAAATTAACTCTTTGTCACTTATGATTGCAAGTTGTTGCGAGTCAGTGACTGCTTTAGTGATACGATATGGTGTTGTATTTGTAGGATAGTGTGTTTATAATATGATTTTATGTAGATATCCACATATATGTAATATTTTTCATCTGCAGGTCATGATCTACAACATCCGAAAGCAGGAAATGCCATAATGACGCAGATATCATCTGCTACATTTGTGGCAGCTTCACTTTGCAGTATCAAAGGCGCAATATCAATATCTTTGTAAAGAAGGTGTATCTTGCCTACTTTAAAGTATGACTTGGAGACCAGGACAAAAATTGGGCTCCCCACAAAGTGTGCAAAATCTGTGTTGAAACTTATGTGATAATGGTCTAAAGGAAAGAATGCTAAGCTGAAGTTTGGTGTGCCAATGGTTTGGAGAGAACCAACAAAGCATTTGGATGACTGCTACTTGATGTTGAAACCCTCAGTTTACCTGCTTCTACAGATGATGAGGATGATGCTTTGACCAAATATACAGTTGCAGATTCGGATAAAATTGCTCTGTTTAGTCAGCCTGAATTGAATGATCTGGTAAGAGATTTGTATTTGTCAAAGTAATCTGCTAAATCGTTGGCTTCCAGAGAAATGACTACTCAGACCTGGCACTAGTATCTCCTTTTATCATAACAGAGAAGCAGTACTGCGAAAGTACTTCTATTCAGATGGTCAACTTGTTTATTGTAATGATGTTGAAGGGCTTCTTCGCAATATGGGACTGCCCGCATATGATTCAAGTGAATGGAGACTTTTTATTGACAGTAGTAAAAGGTTTGAAATGTGTGTTACTTCACAACAGAAATATCTCTGGTTCTATCCCAATAGGACACTCTGTACAAATGAAAGAAGAGTATGCCAACATCAAGACAATTCTGGATAGATTGGAATACCATGTTCATGGATGGGTAATTTGTGTTGATTTGAAAATGGTTAATTTTCTGCTGGGGCAGCAAGGAGGTAACACCAAATACCCTTGTCTCCTGTGCTACTGGGACAGCAGGCTCCTGGGTGAACACTGGGTGAAAAAGACCTGGCCACCAAGAATCAGTTTGACGCCTGGTGACAAGAACATCAAAAATGAGCCTCTGGTTGATAGGAATAAAATTGTATTTCCCCACTGCACATAAAACTTGGGTTAATGAAGCAATTCGTCAAAGCTCTTGATCACACGGGAGACTGCTTCAGCTATATATGTTCAGCTTATTCAAGTCTCAGTGCAGAGAAGAAAAGGGCAGGAATATTTGATGGCCCTCAAATAAGAACACTCATCAGGGATCCAATGACTGCGGAAGAGGCTAGAGCTTGGAATGCATTCTCCTTGGGAACAGGAAAGTGGACAACTATCGAGAGATTGTGGAGGAGCTGATCTTGAGTTTCCAAGCACTTAAGTGTAGAATGAAAATCAAGGCTCACTACTTACATAGTCACTTGGCCAACTTTTTTACAGAGAACTTGGGTCACGTGAGCGTAGAGCAAGGCGAACGCTTTTATCAATAGATTAAAGTTATGGAATAATGTTACCAAGGCCGATGGGACTCCAACATGATGGCAGATTACTGCTGGTCCTTGATGAAGGACATTCCACAAGCTGTACATCGGAGATCGTCAAAGAAGAGGTTGTTTATAAAGATGTAAAATCACTATTGCCAATTTACATTTATATGCAGTCACTCTCACAACTTTGTGCTACGGCTCATTAAATGTTTGCTTCATTATTATTATTTTCCTATCTCAAAAACATGATGTGATAGACAAAAACTGATGCCAGATTTGAAATCAGCACCCCAAAATTACCTTAAAACCGTTGTAAACCTTATGCCAGAAAAATCATGTTGACATTTCTAAAGGTATGGATTCCACTAATCAGAACCTGCTGGCCAATGCACGTAATTTTTATGAATTTCTTAGAATGTTAGATGACTGGAGGAAAGATCATGCCCTTAAGGCTAAATTCCACATATAGAGTGCACATATATGTTTTGCGTGTGGGAAAATAGGCCATATAAAGAAACATTGCTGGCAACGCAAAAACATATATCAGAGAAGAGGTCAGGAACATGCAGGGGTATATTACCCAGTGGAAGGAATAGCACTTGATCTACACAACCTAGTCCTTACATGCCTGCACAAGCACAAATGTCTAAGCAGAAACTATGAATTTGGGGCCACTCAAGCTTCTAACCCTCCCACAACTGTCGTTCAACTGTTGTTTCAGGTGTGGTTGGGGGTCACCATAAAAAAAATAGTTCTGGACACAGGAGCTTTTGTTAGTCTAACATCATTACTTTTATCTAATTCTCCATTCGTGCCAAACACACACTTAGTGGGACAAGGTGGGGCCCGTATTAGTGCCTTGTTAGCATCTGTGTCTCTACAGTTAAATTTGTGGAGTGGCACATTTTCTTTTTGGTGTACCTCACATGGAGATGAAACAATTTTGGGTGCTGACATTATGCACAGGGCTGGTATGCTTATTGATTTATGCAATAGTATGCTATGGAGAGACAGTTGTAATCCAGTGATTTTAGACTTTGAGAACCTTGCTACCATTCCAATTATATGTACTGTCAGTAATAAGCCTTTACATTTTCCGAAAACAGACAATGAAGTTGTTAACACTTTCATTCATGATTTTCCAACTGTATGGGCTCAGGGTAAAAATTATTGTGGGTTGCTTAAGGGAAGTGAGATTTTGGTTCAGGAACCAGACCCTACCCGACAAAGGCAATACAGATTCCTTAGTGAGGCTATTCAGCCAGTGAGGGAAATATTACAGCAAATGCAGGAACAGGGAATTGTGAGGCCATGCAATTCCACCAATAATAGTCCAATATGGCCAGTTATGAAAGCAAATGGTTCAAATAGATTAACAGTAGATTACTTTATGTTGAATAAGTACACTCCACCTATTACCAACATTGTAGCCAGTACACCAGATATCATCTCAAAATGTAACCCTGAAGCATCCATATACAGTGTATTGGATATTAGCAATGGATTTTTCAGTGTCAAATTACACCATGACTGTCAATATACATTTTCATTTACATGTGAGGGACAATAGCTAACATTCACTACATTGCCACCGAGCTTTCATTCATCTCCCTCATATTTTCACCAGTGTCTGGCAAAGGTATTAAAATAATTTTCTTCTCCAAATAATCTTATCCAGTATGTGGATGACTTGCTACTGCAAACTTCAGATGAGTCCACACATTTAGAACTTTTGGCTGAACTCCTATCACTAATAAAACATCAGGTCTCAAACTTAACACTACTAAAGTTCAACTATTACAAACACAAGTTGTCTTTTTAGGGGTGCGTTTTTCCCAAGGGCAAAGGTCAATTAAACCAGATAGAGTGAATTGCATATTTAACACGCCTCAGCATATTAACAAATCTGGGGTACGAACATTTTAAGGATTAGACAATTTTTCAAGGGACTTTATAGAGGGTTTTGCAGGAATAGCAAAGCCCCTGTATGACCTTCGTAAAGGTTCAGAACCAGAAGGAAATTCTATTGATTGTAATGTTGAATGGCAGAGTGCCTTTATCAGCCGCCCCTGCATTATTAAGTCTGAATCCATCTAAACCATTTTACATTTAAGTGGCTACAGATGACAAATGTATAACTGCAGTTATACTTCAAGAATCACAAACAATGCAAAGACCTGTTGCCTACTTTTCTCGACTTTTAACTCCGGTTCAGAAAGGATTTGATGCCTGTACCAGACACTTGTTAGCACTTCATTGGGTCATAACTACTTCTAACCATCTCATAGGTTTCACATCAATAGTGATTCAAACACCACTTAAGCTATTATTGGAAAAACCTTTAGAGGGAGTGTCATCTCAATGTATTGCAAGGTGGATGGTGGACTTACAGGAAAGACCCATCACTATTCAGCACAATGCAAAATAGGTCTTTCCTCAGCTTATGCAGTATGAGGGAATGCAGCACCAGTGTGAGCAATTGCATAGACATGAGTACAAGGCCATTTTTATGCTGATACTCTTAATGATTCTTTACACATCCCACAGCAAAAGCCATGGTCCACAGAGAGCTTCCAAAGCATCAGAGGGATCTCATTATTAAAAGGTATCAGTCAGGAGAAGGGTACAAAAGAATTTCCAAGGCATTAGATATACCATGGAACACAGTGAAGACAGTTATCATCAAGTGGAGAAAATATGGCACAACAGTGACATTACCAAGAACTGGAGCAAGAACTGATGAAAAGACGAGAAGAAAACTGGTCTGAGTGGCCTCCAAGAGGCCTACAGCAACATTAAAGGAGCTGCAGGAATATCTGGCAAGTACTGGCTGTGTGGTACATGTGACAAAAATCTCCCGTATTCTTCATATGTCTGGGCTATGGGGTAGAGTGAGAAGACCAAAGCCTTTTCTTACGAAGAAAAACATCCAAGCCAGGCTACATTTTGCAAAAACACATTTGAAGTCTCCCAAAAGCATGTGGGAAAAGCTGTTATGCTCTGATGAAACCAAGGTTGATCTTTTTGGCCATAATTCCAAAAGATATGTTTGGCGCAAAAACAATACTGCACATCACCAAATGAACACCATACCCACAGTGAAGCATGGTGGTGGCATCATCATGCTTTGGGGCTATTTTTCTTCAGCTGGAACTGGGCCTTAGTTAAGATAGAGGGAATTATGAACAGTTCCAAATACCAGTCAATATTGGCACAAAACCTTCAGGCTTCTGCTAGAAAGCTGAACATGAAGAGGACCTTCATCTTTCAGCATGACAACGACCCAAAGCATACATCCAAATCAACAAAGGAATGGCTTCACCAGAAGAAGATTAAAGCTTTGGAATGGCCCAGCCAGAGCCCAGACCTGAATCTGATTGAAAATCTGTGGGGTGATCTGAAGAGGGCTGTGCACAGGAGATGCCCTCGCAATCTGATAGATTTGGAGTGTTTTTGCAAGGAAGAGTGGGCAAATCTTGCCAAGTCAAAAAAGGGACTAACTCTATAAAAGCCCAAGTACTCTGGTTATATTTATTTTTTGTATTCGGGTATCATTATGTGATATTATAATTATTGGTGATATATCCTTTGACTACTTTGAATTGCAAGTCTGCTTTAATGACACGCAGTAGTCTATGGCAATAAGGAGTTCAGTATTTAATAACCCTTTTTACAAGTTATTTCAGATACTCCTCGCATAATTATATAATAACTTATTATTACATTTTTTGATAACCAAAAAGAGTACTAGGATACGCTTTTCTTTAGATTGGTTTTAATTTTAACTTTTTTGAGCTATATATAAACAAATTTTTTATATCTTCCCAAGGATTAGCAAAGTAATTTGCCATATGAGGGGAGATTTTATGTGACACCATTATGGGATATTATATGCTATTGGCTCTTTAAGAGTAATTTACCCATCTAAAAAAAGCTATTTATTGTTCCCATTTTCTTCACAATTACATGAATACAATAATAAGGTGTTAGGCACCTGGAAACTATTAGACACTGGTATATTGAGATAATACAAGTCAAAATGTGCCATGCTTCAACAAATAATTCGTTTAAGGGTGTGCATACTTATGCAACCATATTATTTTATTTTTATATTTTTTCTTCCCTCTACCTAAAAGATTTCAGTTTGTTTTTTCAATTGAGTTGTACAGTTTATAGGTCACATTAAAGGTGGAAAACGTTTTGAAATTATTTATCTTTGTCTCATTTTTTTACAGTCAAGAAACCTGACATTTTAACAGGGGTATGTAGACTTTTTATATCCACTGTATATCACTAACAATATAACATGTTACAGACATAGACCTAACAATTTACACTGACAGCTCTTACATGTTTAAATCCCTGACAATGCACCTCCCACTTTGGGAAGCAAGAGGTATGGTAGATGCAGCAGGTAAACCACTTGCACACAGCAAACAGTTATTGCATCTTGTTGACTTAGGCCAACAGCATATGGGTAAAATAGCTATTGTTAAAGTGAAAGCACATTCAAGTGATGAAGATTATCTTTCATGGGGTAATCATGATGCAGATGAGGCAGCCAAAGCAGCTGCTGTAAATGGCCCAGTATTACATCCAGAATATAATGTGGCTGAAGTTGAAGAAATAAAAACAGGTGATTGTTTTATTGGTCTAACTGAATCGCAAGCTAAGGGTGACAATTTGAAGGACATAATAACACATTTACATGCATACTCCAAGTATGAAGTACAGGAACAAGTTATGTTCTTTAAAAGTAAAGAAAAGCTTCTATTTGTGGCTCCTAAACACCTGCAACACCCCATTGTTCAGGACATACATACACAATGGGGACACATATTATTTATTATTATTATCTTTTATTTGTATCGCGCCAACATATTCCGTAGCGCTGTACAGGGGATAAGAGCCCTGTTTTGAGCTTAGAATCTTAGCAGAAAGTGCTTTATCCCAAAGCACCCTACAAGACTGGAAACTCGCTACTTACAATCTAAAGGGAATTAAAGGGCAGAGAACTGGGGAAGAGTAACAAATAAGGAATAGCAAGGGCCAGGAAGCAAGTGAAAGATAGAAAGAGTTTTATTTTAGAGGGAGAGGGGAGGGATCTGAGGTGAAAGAATAGTATGTTGGCTGACCCCTAGTGTTGAGATGATATATCTGCAAGTAGGAAGTCAGGTGTTTTCTATGGCTCTATAAATTTAATCTGAGTGGGGGAGGGGGAGGGAGGGCAATTCTGAGTGTCTCACAGATGAAGTAGGCCTTAAACCAGAGTGAGTTTGCACTGCTGAGGTGTTCTGAATGCAATTCTGAGTGTCTCACAGATGAAGTAGGCCTTAAACCAGAGTGAGTTTGCACTGAAAGAAAGAGAGAATGGATCGGGGTCAGACTGTTCAGGAAGATAGGAGAGTAAGAAAGAAATGGGAGAGAGACATTAGAATGAAGGTATGTGAGGAGGGGGGAGGAGATTTGAGGTAATTATGCCAGCCATAAATGGGGAAGGGATGGGGGAAGATGGGGATGGCAAAACAGGATATAGGAAACAGTTAAAATTGAAAACAAAACATCAGAATTATTTCTATCTGCCAAGATATAATAACATGCATACAGTAGTGATATTAATAAACATATTGGCTCCAGGGATGGCACAGTTTCCATAGTCTCCTCCATACCTGCTGAGGTGTTCTGAATGCAATTCTGAGTGTCTCACAGATGAAGTAGGCCTTAAACCAGAGTGAGTTTGCACTGAAAGAAAGAGAGAATGGATCGGGGTCAGACTGTTCAGGAAGATAGGAGAGTAAGAAAGAAATGGGAGAGAGACATTAGAATGAAGCTACACTGACTATACTTGAGAGATCATATTGCTGGCCAAAAATGGTTGACATGGTTACTAAGGTTATACAGGAATGTTTAATCTGTATTCAAAATGACCCTAGACCCAAGGGCCAGCTGCCTACATTACAAAGGGTTCTTCCAACTAATGGTCCATGACAGTCGCTACAAAATGATTTAATTGGCCCTTTACATCTGTTCCCTCAGGTCTTAGATATGCTCTAGTGGTAGTAGATGTGTTTTACAGATGGGTTCAAGCTATATCCTTGCGTAATAACACTGCACAGGCCACAGCCAAAGCACTATGGGAACATGTATTTTCAAGATGGGGATTCCTAAGCATCATTGAGAGTGATCAAGGGTCACATTTTACAGGGAAAGTTATGCATAATTTATGTGACATGTTGGGGATACAGCAAATATTTCATATACCATACCACCCACAATCAGCTTGTATAGTTGTGCGTATGACCCGTACACTTAAGTCCTGTATTGCAAAGATGTTACAAGACGCAGGGGGTTAATGGGTACAACATTTGCCTGCTATTCTCAAGGCAACAAGCTTGCCATTAACTTGCCATTAACTGCTACCAATATTTCTCCATATGAATTGATGACAGGTAGAGTTATGAATCTTTCTCACCCTAATGAACCTTCACTCTCTACTCCTATCAGAGAAGCAGTGTCTTAAATGAGTAAAAATGAATGAATTATACATATCCATATGTTGTTGACTTAATTGATTTTGATTTATATACCATCCCCAGGTCATTACAGAGTTATGCATATGTAAAATGTCATATCTAGTTAGGGAGGAGCCTAGGATAAGTGTGTATGATGAGAGAATATGTGTTTGAAAGATATATGTAAAGTCTTATATGACAGATCTTGAATGTTTGGTTTCTGGGTTTCTGTTCTTTTATCTTTTTGTGATAATTGCCTCCCCCTCAGAAGAAGAAGACTATGAGTGCCTGCAAAGAGGAAGAAAATAAACAGAGAAAGTAACAACTGTGCCACAAGCCTGCCATGTTTTATGATGAGAGATATTGTCTACCAAGTGACTATCCTGATGGCAAAGATAATGACAGATGAAAGCCCAGATACAGAGTTTGCTGACTAAGAGACAAAGCCAAGATTCTGCACCCAAGAAAAGGAATGGGTCAAACTCTTGTATGTATCTGATACAAAAATGCAAAGATCTGTAAGAAAGTCACATACTCCATGTTCTGTGTCTGGAAATCTGCACATGATGGGTCATTGCCTTGACCAGAGCATCTCATACCCAAAAGTAATCTTTTTATTTTTTAACCATTTTTCCCTCCGAGGGGCCTAGCTAACTGTGATGCGTTAGGCTACGTTTGTATGAAGATGGTCTGAGCCAATGTTGTCACTGTTTTGTCATTTTATTCTACTCTTTCCTAGCCCTGTCTTCCTTTTCTACTGTCCCTTCTAACACTTATGCAACTTGTTCTATCAACTTGCTAGGATCTAGTACGTACTAACATCCGATAAAGGAGAGTGACTAGGGAAAGAGGACGTTAATCTGGATAATCTCTGCATAATATTAGTGCAAAATTATATTCTTGAAAAAAAGTGTTTGTGCAGTGGTTTATAATAATTGTTGTATCCATGTTCCAGCTGAAGTTAATCATCCTGATAATCTTGCAACTGACTATTGATCACATCCATCATCCAAATACCTATTAGGAACAAGAAAACAGGCATAGGTCAAATTGGGTTCTATGGTCTAGGTATTGGTAATTAAATGGTTGGGTACTGTTTAGTAAACATTATGTGAGTCTATTTTATTTGCATGTACCATTGTTGTTTCTTTCTGTCCATGCCGGAATAGTTACACTAACATAGATAAAATGTGTAACATTTAACGGCATTTATAAAGGACATAATAACACATTTGCATGCATACTCCCAGTATGAAGTACAGGAACAAGTTATGTTCTTTAAAAGTAAAGAAAAGCTTCTGTTTGTGGCTCCTAAACACCTGCAACACCCCATTGTTCAGGACATACAAACACAATGGGGACACATAGGCATCTAGGCTACACTGACTATACTTAAGAGATCATATTGCTGGCCAAAAATGGTTGACATGGTTACTAAGGTTATACAGGAATGTTTAAGCTGTATTCAAAATGACCCTAGACCCAAGGGCCAGCGGCCTAAATTACAAAGGGTTCTTCCAACTAATGGTCCATGAGGGTCGCTACAAAATGATTTAATTGGCCCTTTACATCTGTTCCCTCAGGTCTTAGATATGCTCTAGTGGTAGTAAATGTGTTTTCCAGATGGGTTGAAGCTATATCCTTGTGTAATAACACTGCACAGGCCACAGCCAAAGCACTATGGGAACATGTATTTTCAAGATGGGGATTCCTAAGCATCATTGAGAGTGATCAAGGGTCACATTTTACAGGGAAAGTTATGCATAATTTAGGTAGAGTTATGAATCTTTCTCACCCTAATGAACCTTCACTCTCTACTCCTATCAGAAAAGCAGTGTCTTAAGTTAGTTCAAGACCAGGTAAATAGAAATTTACTATTTGCAGCACATAACATGGCAAGACCATGTAAAGAGGAGGTGAGGTTACAGACCCCTCAAGCAAACAGAAAAACAGAAAGAAAAGGAAACAAACTGGGTGCACATTGATCTATGCAAACTACTCGACATAAAAGACATATGATACTGCATAAATCTATATGCTTGTTATAATCAACAGGAAGTCAACAGAATTCCCAAATTCCATCACCAACATGATACAAACAATGATCATACTCATCATTTGTATGCAGCATATCAAAGCTGTCCGGAAACACCAGGATATAATATACCACAGTATAATAACTCAACCAATATGGACTGTTGTGAACACTAAATACACTCTGAGTAGTTCTTCAATCTTCCTTTAAACAAATACAAGACAGAAATTACTAACAACGAAAGACTTTTAATACAAGGAATATCACACACTAACTTTGAATGTAAGGGTCGGGTAATGGAAATTACTCTACAGGCAGAAATTATTACTGATAGATCAGACACACACACATCCATAATGAGGCATATTCTGTTTGCACCAGCTGCATGGGCGGTCATCTTAATTATATACATTCAATCTCACTTGAACACCACAGCTCTACGAAAAGTAACTATTCAAATTCCATCCATCAAATGTTCAGCCCCTTCCAGAGTAGAAACACCCATTCATAGTGATGTCGCAAACATCAAAATTTTGAACGGGAGAAACCCGGTGAACCGCCATAGACTTCAATGGGCAGGCGAATTTTAAAACCCACAGGGACTCTTTCTGGCCACAATAGTGATGGGAAAGTTGTTTCAAGGGGACTAACACCTGGACTGTGGCATGCCGGAGGGGGATCCATGGCAAAACTCCCACAGAAAATTACATAGTTGATGCAGAGTCTGGTTTTAAGCCATAAAGGGCATAAATCACCTAACATTCCTAAATTGTTTGGAATAACATGCTTTAAAACATCAGGTATGATGTTGTATCGATCAGGTAGTGTAAGGGTTACACCCGCTTCACAGTAACAGACCAATCTCCCCGTTTAATGCACAGCAAACAACCACAAACAGTCCCTTTGCACAACCGCAAACTCCCCATTTGCACAAGGTTGGATACCAAGCTAGCCATGTCCCGTTCCTTGTCCTCACTGATGTCATTGAAGGTCTCTTCCTCCACCCAGCCACCAAGGGTCACCGAAAGGTGACAACAAGCCCCCTGGGATGCCTGCTGTGTTTGGTCTTCCACCTCTTCAAAGCCACCTTCCTCCTCTGACTCCTCTTCTTCAGACTCCCAGAGTCTGGGGGCTTCCACTGCCCAGCATGGAAGATTATACACAGGTCAGAGTCTGGGGGCTTCCACTGCCCAGCATGGAAGATTATACACAGGTCCGAGTCTGGGGGCTTCCACTGCCCAGCATGGAAGAATATACACAGGTCAGAGTCTGGGGGCTTCCACTGTACAGCATGGAAGATTTTACGAGTTGCCTCTGTCTGTGTTATTATAAGGTGTGTACTGTTAAGTAGTACTATTCCTATCGGTTTAATCCCTGTTACGTCCACTATCAGGGGACGTGTATATGGCATGGATTTTTGGATTTCGGGAGATGGAAAAAGATGCTTGGTCGGTCCTCCCATTTCAAATTTGGGGCACTGCGAGTGCAATCTAAGGTGCCACCAGATATGAGTGTCACTGTGCACTGGCAAAAGTTGGCTTCACACACACGCCTGTAGGCAGGCAATTGCTATTCAATCTATTACAGTCAAAAATGTGTTGTTTTATGTCACTGAGCACAATATAAGCTGTGAGCCTGACACAGGTAGGCAACTGAAATTAGATTACAGGAAAAAAATAATTGTTTTCAATGTATGTTACACCACCAGGTATGACTAGTGAAAATAAGCACAATATTAGCTGTTAGGTGTTAGCCTGTCACACACACAAGCTGGCAGGCAGGCATAGATTATACAAAAAAAATTATAAAATAAAATATATGATGTTCAAAGTTCCTCAATGATAAAGTATAGGGGGCGAACCGAAAAGCGCATGTGTTCGCCGTTCGCGGTGGATGCGAACATGCGAAAATCTCCGGCGAACTGTTCGGGACATCACTACCCATTCAACCTAAACTTACAGATAGAAATACTATGTTTTTAGATGGAAGGTGGTCCATAGTTACATGGACATTTGATAGACAAAAATGGGATATTTCAAGCTATTATGCAAACTGCAAACCCTTAGTAAAAACTGGTGTACAATTATATTATATGAGGAAAAGGGACACCTTAGGTAAAATTCTGTGATATGTGGGCACAGGGATGGATAGTTAATGGGTAGATATAGAGACAATATACAGTAAAATACAAGCTTTGGTATTTGATACAAGTGAGGGTTTGAAGGATCAAGTGGAAATAAATAAACTACTGTTACAGTTAAGTGAAAGACACACTGAGACCATAGTAAAAAAAGACTCACATCTCATTGGGGTAATATAAGACATAATTGCTGAGCAACTTAACCCTACATCAGAAGCTTTAATTGGTTTAGCTTGTACTAAGGCCCAAGCAGAATTGTCAGCCAATTTTAACATTTTAATGTAGACATTATCCAGTGGCCATGTGCCTATAATGTTATTCACTTCCAAACATGGCTTGACAGACTTTGCACTGGACAATACTACATTTTGGGTTAATGATTAGCATCGGTGTGACCACACCAAGTTTACTGCATCCTCTCTTATTCTGATATCAGGACTTCAAGCAGAGCTTCAGAAATTGGTATTCTTAGGAATACCAATTTCTGACACTCAAGCCATGTTTGGCAAATTAAGGCATGATATGCTGGTATTTAGTAACGGGGATGGACACAAATTGATCTCTCACAATGAGGCCAACACCCTGTTACTAAAACATATCTTTGTTCTCCTGGGCAATATAGAGAGGTGACTACAATTCTCAATGTGAGATGATTGTTGAGACTGTTTTACCTCCTCCTGGGTTATGGCAGAGTATGTTTCATGCTTTTACAGCAAGTAAACAAAATGCAGTGTTTTTTTGTTGATGGGGCAAGGGCAGTCAGGAATGGCCTAGAGGTCTATATTGTGGAGATAATCTGCATATTTTAAACATATCAGGTGTTGTATTTAATGTTCCACTGATTAAACATCAAACATTCAGTTATAGACCCACTGTGAATATTTTGTTATTCCCTCCAAATTTAATTAATGTCTCAGTTCTGCTAAAATGCCGCAAAGTATTGGAATTGGATAAACATCTGCTGGAACAAATGAGGGAATCTGATGATCAAACTAAAATTGTGATTGAGCATTACCAGGGTCAAATTGAACATTTACTTCCACTAATAAGAATATATGGCATTGTTTATTTGGTTATCAAGCAACTATATCATCTTGTTTTTATTGTTTTCTTGTATGCTGTGATATGTTTTGTTGTACAAATTGTTCTGTTTTGTGTGCTGAAGCGTATGACTTCCGAGGCTAGACATATAATTCGGGAATTTAGATATATACACACATAATAGGGAATGAGATACATACACACATGATATACATTATTTCACAGCCTAGTTAGTAATCAGAACCCCTATGCCACACCGATAAAGCCACAATGAGGATTTTGCCACTACAAACATCCATCACCACACATTATGCATCTGTGTTCTTCAAGACACAAAAGAGGGGATATGTTACAAGTGTTCATCCTGAAATAATAAGACTCAGTTTCATTCTCTAACAAATACAGCTGTCCAAAGGAAGTACATTTACTTAACCTGTTTCCGCCAAAGGTTGTTGGATATCTGATAGCATCTGACACAAACAATGTAAATGTAGATAAAAGAATGAGAACTTTTGTTTATGCAAAGCACCCTGCTGGTTTTGTCAGAAACTGGACTCATCAATCAGGTGTTAGGGGTGCATTGGCTTTAGGGAATCAAGTCTGGAATTAACATTTGCCCAACAGATGCCATGGGCAATCAGAGGTCAAAGGTTCTGTTCTTGGAGATATACTGACATCTACAGGCCATTTGAGATGGAATTTACCCCAAGCAGCCATTGATGATCCTACACAATGTTACAATCTGATTGGCTGGGACAATCTTCAAGGTGTGACTAGGATGGGTATAATTAGGCGACATTTACTAACCTGGGGCAGAATTATTAGTAGCAAGGGAAATAGGCAACTAGGATACACTACACCTTTGCATTCATACACTTAGACATTAGTTAAAGTCTTGTAACTCAAGACGCTTCTTTCACTTTGTAATTGTTTGTTAATAAATCTTTAATTTAGAAGTTATACTGTTTTGGAGTTTATTTAAGCACTCAGGTGTAAGTTAACTGGTGGTCAAGAAATACAGTTATACTTTCAGTATAAAAGGACAATATTTAACAAAAGCAGCAGTTTTTTAGACCTTTGATTGTTTTTAAGTGAAACCTTTATAGAATTTAAGAAAATTGGATTATTTGGGAGTTTATATGGGTTATACAGCCTTATACATTATTGTTTATTGCTTTCAGAAATTATGTTTGAAAATGTTACTGGATGCACATTGGATTACGCCCATCTATAAACTTTATATGCCAATTATGGTTAAAGTATAAATTCATGTCATAAAATGGCACTTCCCAAATGCATTTACTGTTCTTTGTCTAAATGTAATATGTGTTTTTCCTTATCTATTTTATATTTATATTATCTATTATATTTATTTTATGATATCTATTGAGGCATTACTGTTTATTATACAAGGCAATTCAATAGAAGAAGCCGTTTTCAAATATATTATCCTTATATCAAAGAGCAAGGTAAAAGTAAGGACAATAAACTTCAGATAGAAGCAATTCTACTGGATTTTTTTATGTGTTTATATTATTTATTATATTTGTTTTATGATATCTATTGAAGCATTACTGTTTTCTTTTTTATCATATAAGGAAATTCAGTAGAAGAAGCAGTTTTGCAACACATTAACGTTATAATATCTAATCCATATAATACCTAAGAGCAATGTAAAAGAAAAGAACCCCCCTGGAGACAGATTAGGGGAGGGGGCAGCTGACCGGTCTTAGGGCAGGGTAGGGATTGGTTAGCTAATAGCTCTGGGGTCGAGTTAGGAGACGGAGTGAAGGTTCTGCTTCCTCTCGGTCATTGTGAGGAGCAGAGAAGAAGGATGGAGACCCCAATCATGGACAGCCTCATAGCCATGTTGAAGGCCAAGGTGGCTGAACATGGCCAGGAATGGCTGTCGGCGGCATATCGGGTTTATGAGGGGCAAGAAGACCAGCGGAACGACCCAGGACTTGCTGCAGGCCCGAGGACAGGCCGCCCTGCAAGGAGATCCCATCCACTAGAGAGGCTCAGCCCAGAGGTCAGCACCCCAAGGAGGAGAATGAGCAACAGCATGGCAAGAGGTGGGGGGATACCCCTGAAAGAGAGAGGCGTGAGGAGGAAGATCTTGGTGGCGTGAGGAAGAAGGGCGGCGGATTACCTGCATCCAGGTGGTCTTGTGGTGGCCGGGTGAGTCGGCAGAGGAAGGTACAGGCGTAGGAGGCCGGGATCGAGTCACAGGATGTGGATCGTGGTGCGGCGGATGAGAGGAACGCAGAGGCGGTGCGGCCGGTGGGTGAAGTGACGTCCGCGGGTATCAGTGCTCGAGAGAAGATGCGGCGCGTCAACGTAAGTACCGTCAGGCTCGCTGCGTCGATCCAGATGGGGTCTGAAGCGGCAGGAAAGGAGGAGAGAGCAGACCTGGGGACGAAGACAGGCGGAGGACCAGGAACATGCCAGAGGGGCAGCGTAGGCAGGAAAAAAAGGAGGAAGAGATCAGTGATTGAAGAGGAGAATGGAGACAGGGAGCAGGGAGGGGATTTAAACCCAGGGCAGTGCAGCAGAGAAGAGCAGAGAGAAGAGGAAGGAGTCACAGTGGAAGTGAGCAGAAGCTTAGAGGAGAAGGAGAGTGTCATGAGTGTAAGAAGATTGAAGGGCTGGGATGGAGGTTCAACAGCAGCTCAGAAGGTCAGCAACAAAGGAGCAGTTGGTAGAGAGATGTCAATAGTGGACTGCCCAGTCTCTTTTTTCTGTAAAACCAAATGAAGGATCATCTTCAAGAATGGGATTGCGGCCAGTCATTGGTCTGCAAAGATCTCCGGCGGGGGAGCAACGAGGCTTCGAGAGATCTGATGAGCGACAGCACCACCGTCTATCCCCCACTTTGTCAAGGAGGTCAAGGGCTTCTAGCAGGATGTCAATAGAGGAGTCGGTTAGAGTGGAAGTTCCTTGCAGGAATGGTGAGAGCCGGAGACATGGTTCCTTTTTTAATTAAGGGCGCAGAAGGTCCCAGCCAGGGGTGAGGCACAGGCAAGAGGGCACTTCATATGTAGCACGCAGGAGCAAAGCAACCCCTTCGCCAAGGAGGAGGTCTCGTTCCAAAGGGAGGTCGGCATCTCGGGACAAGGACTTCGGCGGCCGCAGGTGGCAAGCAAAGAAGAGATTCCTATTGTTACAAGGGCTGCAGGGAACAAGAGAGAGACAGACGGAGTGAACTGCCTTGCCGTTCCGAGCGGAGGGTACAGTGTCACAAAAAGAGCAATAGAAGAGACTCGTCGGCCAGCAGGATGAATGAACTTCCCCCAGTACACTGGGCAGGAATGTGGAGAAGGTGTCTTCATCGGCATGTGCCACAGCCCCTTCGGCCCCAGCAGTGAGGGTGCAGAGCGGTAAGCGCACGAACATGAACCAAAATGATGCTAGTAACACTGTACAGGTTTAGAGGCAGGTCTAAAAGGTTTATTGTCTGAGTGGGAAGGTAGAGGGGATTTGGGTCCTGGGGCAGCTTGGGTTAGTCGGGAGGTGGGGTTAGGTAGGAAGGTTTCGGCAGCTAGCCCTGATCCCGTTTGTGGAATCGGAGAGGTGAGTGGGTCACCGGGGACTGGGATCTCTGGGGGTGTAGCTCCGACATTTTGAGGGTGATGGGGAAGTTATTATTAAGGTTGCAGATACAGCTTTAAAAGAATCAGCATTATGCTCAATAGGGCCTATTGGGGAGCATGTTTCCAAAGAAGTAAGGGATTTGGAAATGTGAGTTTATTGAATTGTTCTCTCTGCTACCTTTGGATAATTTCATTGAGTTAAAGTCAGAAGATAAAAGAGATGATGGTAAGAAAGAGGAGAATGAGCAGAAGAAGAGATATAAAAAAATCCCCAAGACATTCAGCAACTGGCTCCAAGCATATGTTATTTTCGCTAGCATAGTGGGGGAAGAGTTCCCAGAGCAATGCTCATCTTTATTTTGTTATTTAGAGGAGATTGATGGTGATTCATCGTACTTACGGGGGGTAAGCTTGGTGGGCGTACGATTAAAAGTTTAGACAGAAGCTGGCGGTAAGACCCGACATGCAGTGGGAAGACAAGGATATGGGGAGTTGGCTTAAGATTGTCACTCTGTTACACCACACAGCTAGCACAGTCTACAAGTAGTGATGTCGCGAACATAATAATTTTCGGTTCGCGAACCGAGAACGCGAACAGCCGCAAATGTTCGCGAACCGGCGAAACCCGGCGACCCGACATAGACTTCAATGGGCAGGCAAATTTTAAAACCCACAGGGACGCTTTCTGGCCACAATAGTGATGGGAAAGTTGTTTCAAAGGGACTAACACCTGGACTGTGGCATGCCGGAGGGGTATCCATGGCAAAACTCCCAGGGAAAATTACATAGTTGATGCAGAGTCTGGTTTTAAGCCATAAAGGGGATAAATTACCTAACATTCCTAAATTGTTTGGAATAACGTGCTTTAAAACATCAGGTATGATGTTGTATCAATCAGGTAGTGTAAGGGTTAGGACCACTTCACAGTGACAGACCAAACTACCTGTTTAAAGCACCGCAAACAACCGCAAACAGTCCATTTGCACAACCGCAAACTCCCCATTTGCACAAGGTTGGATACCAAGCTAGACATATTCCGTTCCTTGTCCTCACTGATGTCATTGAAGGTCTCTTCCTCTACCCAGCCACCAAGGGTCCCCGAAAGGTGACAACAAGCCCCCTGGGACGCCTGCTGTGTTTGGTCTTCCACCTCCTCAAAGCCACCTTCCTCCTCTGACTCCTCTTCTTCAGACTCCTCTCACTGCGTTGCTTCTCTCTGCATTATTATAAGGTGTGTTAAGTAGTACTACTCTTATCAGTTTAATACCTGTTACGTCACCTATCAGGGGACGTGTATAAGGCCTGGATTTTTGGAACCGTGCGATGGAAAAAGATGCTTTGTTGGTCGTATCACTTCAATTTTGGGGCACGGCACGTGCAATCAAAGGTGCCACCAGATAGGAGTGGCGTGTTTGTAAGTACTACTCTTATCAGTTTAATACTTGTTACGTCACCTATCAGGGGGCGTGTATAAGGCCTGGATTTTTAGAACTGGGAGATGAAAAAAGATGCTTTGTTGGTCGTATCACTTCAATTTTGGGGCACGGCGCGTGCAATCAAAGGTGCCACCAGATAGGAGTGGCGTGTTTGTAAGTACTACTCTTATCAGTTTAATACCTGTTACAGCACCTATCAGGGGGCGTGTATAAGGCCTGGATTTTTAGAACCGGGAGAGGGAAAAAGATGCTTTGTTGGTCCTATCACTTCAATTTTGGGGCACGGCACGTGCAATCAAAGGTGCCACCAGATAGGAGTGGCGTGTTTGTAAGTACTACTCATCAGTTTAATACTTGTTACGTCACCTATCAGGGGGCGTGTATATGGCCTGGATTTTTAGAACCGGGAGATGGAAAAAGATGCTTTGTTGGTCGTATCACTTAAATTTTGGGGCACGGCACGTGCAATCAAAGGTGCCACCAGATAGGAGCGGCGTGTTTGGAAGTACTACTCTTATCAGTTTAATACTTGTTACGTCACCTATCAGGGGGGCGTGTATAAGGCCTGGATTTTTGGAACCGGGAGATGGAAAAAGATGCTTGGTTAGTCGTATCACTTCAAATTTGGGGCACTTTGTGACATTAGCTTCTTACGCTCAAACATGTCCTTTACAGGCACCTGACTATGGGCAGATGAGCAGGAACTGCTCAAGGCGAGAGACAGAGTGGCGGATGGTTGAGAGGGGGCAAGGAGGACAGCAGTGGTTGATGATGCTGGACCAGGGGGAGGATGGCGGCTTTGAGTTTGTGTGCTGCTTGTACTCATGTGTTCGTCTGGAGTCACCCAAACATTAGGTCTCAACCTGTAGAGGATAAGGGAACCAGGCTACTCTAGACCTCATTCATCATTACAGGTTTTGACAGACTGGTACTATGCGTGCAAGCTACTGTGACAACAGATATGAGTGGCACTGTGCACTTGCAGAAGTTGGCAGAGTAGACGCTGTAGGTCTGACACATACGCTTGCAGACAACTAACTGCTATGCAATCTATTACAGTTGAATTTTTTTTTTAAATGTACACTACTGTTACACCAGATATGAGTGGTGTGTTAACTAGTACTACTCCTATCAGTTTAATCCCCGTTATGTGCCTTTTTTGGGGGTTTGGTAGTTGAAGCCACAGTGCAGCACCAGAGGCCAGAAAAATTAGGCATGTACACATGCCTGAAAAATTAGGTATTGTTGATCTTGCAGCGAGCAGAGAAGAAGGTAGGCCTGATTCAACTCCCCAGCCCCGCATACCCACACTCAGAGATTGAGGAGGGGACCTGAGAAGGCCACGGGCCGGAGATATAAAGGGGGGCCATCCCAAATAAGCACACAAGCGGGGACAAAGGTAGTGAAGGGGACATAGAGGCCCATGGACTGACGGTCGCCATCTTGGCAGGAAAAGGGCCCAGCAATTAAGCCAAACTGACCCAGCACAGGCAGCAACTTGAGTCAAACGCTGTACAATTACACCTTAATAAAGCTGAAACATGCAGCAGCAGGGATTCTAAACGGCCACACGGGGACAAGGAGGCTAACAGCCCCCACAGTCTCTGCACCACTCTTTGTAACAGATAACCCAAGGGGCTAACCAGGGACCTTGCCCACATAAAAAACAGAATTTTATTGGAGGAATTATTACTGTCTTTACCCCCCAAGAGAGGACATAATATACGGTATCTTTAGACTACCTGATGGCCAAACCTCCTTTAGCCCCAATGCTATCCAAGAAACATTTCAAAACTTCTATCAGACCATATATTCATCCCAATCCCGCTGCAGCGGATCTGACATAGAGTCCTTCCTACTACAGCAAGAAGTCCACAAAATACCTGTACCTCAATTGGACAGCTTGAACCTAGACATATCCCAAGAGGAAGTTAAATCTACAATCCAAGATCTTAAATTTGGCAAGTCCCCAGGGCCAGATGGTTTTACTCATCTGTACTATAAGAAATTTGACTCCTTGCTTACCCCAGCACCTAACATCTTTGTTTAACGCTATACTAAATGGAGAACCTATGCCCCCTTAATTGAATCAGGCCGTCTTTCCAAAAGAGGGTAGGGACCCTTTAGAGGTTAAAAATTATCGCCCCATACCCCTGATAAATGTGGATGTCAAGATCCTAGCTAAAATTATGGCCAAACGAATATCTAACTTTTTACTGGACTAAATACACAAGGACCAAACGGGGTTCATTCCTTTCAGAGAGGCAGGAGATAATGTTAGGAGGGTTCTGAACGCCCAGTTCTTGGCTCAACACTATAACAACCCAGTTTGCCCTCTAGCCCTAGACATAGAGAAGGCTTTTGATACATTGGAATGGCCATATATGTACAAAATGCTAGATAAGTTTGGATATGAGGGACGCTTTCTCAACCTGCTCAGAAGGTACTACGACTCACCAGTAGCTAACTTAAAGATACCAGGGGACCATAAGGCCAAAATCCTAATACAGAGAGGGACCAGGCAGGGATGCCCACTCTCCCCACTACTCTTTGCTCTTGCCATTGAACCCCTAGCGCAGGCAATCAGAACCAACCATGCCATCCAGGGGGTTCAAGTAGGATACCATCAGTTTAAGTGTTCACTTTTCGCGGACGATATGCTTTGCACCCTGACCAAGCCCCTTCTCTCTATACCAGCACTCATGTCCACTATAAAAGACTTCAGCTAAATCTCGGGCCTCCAATCCTTGCAAAAGGATATTTCTCTTTCAATGGAATCCTGCTTACTGGGGATACACATAAAAAAACTTATCTCAATCCTAGAACACGCTATTCCAATTAATGGCTTTAGCATTCAAAATACACATAGCTACCCGGGCTCGGATGGATTTACAAATCTCTATTGCCAAACTTTTATAGACTTGTTATTACCCCACTTAGCCACACTTTTCAATCAAATTTTAGAAGGCTCTCCCATGCCACAAGAACTAAACCATGCAAATGTGATATGTTTCCCGAAAGAACGACGAGACCCATTAGAACTTAAAAATTACTGCCCCATATCACTCCTAAACGGGGATATAAAAATTTTGGCCAAATTATTGGCAAACAGGATTTCGCGATTTCTCCCCTCCATAATCCATAAAGACCAAACAGGGTTTATCCCCCATAGACAAACGGGGGACAATATCAGACGGACACAAAATTTAATCTCATGGTCATCCCAACATCAAATACCCACATGCCTTTTGGCGTTAGATATAGAAAAGGCCTTTGATACGTTGGAATGGCCTTATTTAAAAGCAGTATTACAGAAATTTGGGTTTGCAGGCAAATTTATGAACTTGATAGATACATACTACAAATCCCCGTCAGCCAGATTAAAACTCCCGGGAGATTGCTTACAACACATAAAGATTCAAAGGGGAAAAAAAATTTTTTAGATTTATTTGGAATCATAAAGCCCCGAGGATCTCAAAAAATAATAAGTATAGACCAAAAAGGAAAGGGGGCCTATCGTACCCGAATCTCAAACTGTATTACAAGGCAGCGCAGCTGGCTTTCATTCCTCTGGCGCATTCTCCCACACATCAGCCGCTCTGGGTATTTATGGAAAATGTAAGCATGTCACCTTATACATGGGATACAGTAATATGGATTCCAGGCCTGTATACTTTTTTGAGAAACTTGAAAAACCCGTTGATTAAGCACTCATTAAAAATATGGACGGAGATGAACTGGACACAAAAACTGGACACTCGGGTATCAGATCTTACCCCTATCGTACCCAATCCCCACTTTAAGATACATCTTCCGGAAAGCTCTCTCAGTTGGTGGAAGTCTCAGAACCTACTAAGGGTTTGTCCATGGTGGCATGACGACAAAATAATGAAGCGGGTGAGAGATAGATACAATTTACCCCTGGCTGAACACTATAATTTTTGCAGGATACATCATTTTATATATATGATAAGTGGTAGGGGAACCCCCCAAAGAAACACCTGGCTACTCAAAAAAAATAGGGATTCCCCCTTTCAGCCTGGTATTATTAGCCTCATGTATGAACTATTTAATGAAAACTCATGGGCAAACAAACCAGACTATACCAAAGCCTGGGAGAGGGATTTGGGCACCGAATTGGCAGACAGCACATGGGATAAAAGTTTGGAAGGCTTAAGTAGGGGATCTTTAAATTATAGTCTGCTTGAGACTTCAATAAAGGTCCTACACAGGACATATATTACTCCTTTTAAGCTAAATAAATGGGATCCAAAACGGAGCAGCTCATGTTTTAGGAACAGTGGTAATGAGGCTACATTTATTCATGTCTGGTGGGAGTGTTCGGCAGTCATAAGACTATGGGAAGAAACATGCTTACTAGCTTCTAAAATGTTTAAGATTCAGATTTCTGCTAATATAGAAAACTGCATGCTGGGTGTTCCGCATGTCTGTCTCTCGCCCGCTCAAAATAGGCTATTAAAGTTCATCATGTTGGCCACAAAGGACCATATAGCCAGACAATGGAAATCGGATACCCTACACTTTCAGGTGGTTAAAAATAAATTAAACTTAATCCTTATAAATGAACGCCTTACCCATTTAGTAGACAACTCCATGGATACATTTTGAGATATATGGTCTCCGTGGCTGCAATTAAGGGATAGCATATCATCTGGAGACAATTAAAGAAATTTAGGTCCGGAATAGGGGCTCCCCTAAATGGGAGAGGATATTCTCAAGAGAACGGGATGGATGGAGGTGTGTGTGGATCCTTAGAGGGGCGGAGGACGGAGGTAAGTGCTATATTCTACATCATATTTATGTAAAAAAGGAGGATGTTTGTGGACCTTTCCCTTTCCCAACATGTTAAATGTTAAAACAAGTTATTTTTTTTCCCAATTATAGTCGGATTCAAGACTTAAAGGGAATCAACTTAAAACAAACTGAATTAAAGCTATATTAATAACTGAAAAGTAAAAAAATATATATATTTTTAGGCTACAGGTACAACCAAATCCAGATAACATACTAGCCCTGGATATGGTATAAGCTCCAAGATTATGGAATGGGAAGGGAGTATTAATAGAGATAAGGTAACTCAGTGATGTATTAACATGTATGGATATATATGTAACATGTAAATGGTTGTTTGAATATGATTTATTACTTGACCTAATAAAATATTTTTTGAAAGAAAAAATACACATAGCTAGTAGTTGGACAACCCCAAATTAAAACTTTCAGGAATTAATAAAAAAAATCAACTATTTACTGCTCAACGAGAGATTAAACCATGTAGTCTTGGATAGAATCACCCAGTTCCAGACAATTTGGGATCCCTGGATAACATCCCCATTTAGTGCCCCCCTAATATAATAAAACATTTGTTAATGGTTGAAGTGACTCGGGGGGAAGGACCGGAGTGGGGGAGCCCTGGAGGAGATCCCTCAGAAGCAACCAGCGGCAAAATCATCTGAGGAAAGGAGAGGTCGCCTACTGAAGCCTGCCCTAGGGTAACCCAAGGGCGATTGAGCAGGTTAGATATTGTAAATAATACGCTACTGCTGGAGTGATGATAGATAATAGGACTTTGGTGTTAACTGCTGATATACTCTTTACTATTGTCTGTTTTACCATGTGTTAGTTTTCTCTTAAAAATTGCAATCACAGTAAAAAAAAAGAAAATGTATTAACCAAAAAAGTAATAAACAAGAAGGCCTAGCCAGCTAATTTTAACAAAATGTCTTCATTGTAAATATATATTTTTGCACAACTGTTGTGTTATGCAAGACTGTTCAATATGCTTTCTTTTTCATTACATGCCATACGCCTTCTGACATAAAAATGTAAATTCAAAAATTAGGTATAGTTGCAGCCGCTGCTCTTGCAGCGGCCAGAAAAATTGACCTTTGTTCCCCAGGCAGAAAGTGCCATAAAACATTGCGTCTTCTTGGACCCTAGTTGGTGGCGGATAAGTGACCCGGCATTCACAGATAACACACAGCAGCGTGTGGACCATTTTTAGCCGAAGGCAGCTCATCTCATGAGGCCTTTTTCAGTCGAATGTATCACCCAGTGTCAGTCCCTTCGGGATCCATCCCTCATTCATCTTTATAAAGGTGAGGCAATCTAGACTTTTTTGCCCTAGGTGACTTCTCTTCTCGGTGACAAAACCTCCTGCTGCACTGAAGGTCCTTTCTGACAGAACGCTTGAAGCGGGGCAGGCCAGAAGTTCAATTGCAAATTGGGATATCCAGGCCATAGGTCTAGCCTGCATACCCAGTAGTCAAGGGGTTCATTGCTCCTCAGAGTGTCGATATCTGCAGTTAAGGCAAGGTAGTCTGCTACCTGTCGGTCAAGTTGTTCTCTGAGGGTGGATCCCGAAGGGCTGTTGCGATGCGTAGGACTGAAAAAGGTCTGCATGTCCTCCATCAACAACACGTATTTTAAACGTCCTGTCCTTGCCGGCGTGGTCATGGGAGAAGGATTACTTTCACCTCTTCCCCTGTTATATTGCCCTTGTGCTGTGACATCACCCTTATATGCTGTGTAAAGCATACTTGTTAATTTGTTTTGGACCTGCTGCATCCTTTCTGACTTGCGGTAATTTGGTAACAATTCAGGCACTTTCTGCTTATACCGGGGGTCTAGTAGCGTGCACACCCAGTACAGGTCGTTCCCCTTCAGCCTTTTTATACGAGGGTCCTGTGACAGGCACGACAGCATGAAAGACCCCATTTGCACAAGGTTAGATGCCGAGCTACCCATGTCCCGTTCCTCGTCCTCAGTGATCTCGCTGAAGATATGTTCTTCCCCCCAGCCACGTACAACACCACGGGTACCAGATAGGTGACAACGAGCACCCTGGGATGCCTGTTGTGATTGGTCTTCCTCCTCCCCCTCAAAGCCACATTCCTCCTCTGACTCCTCTTCCTCACAATCCTCTTCCAGCGTTGCCGTAGGTCCAGCAAGCGATGCTGATAAGGCTGTTTCTGGTGGTGATGGTGACCACAACTCTTCCTCTTCCTCGTCACGCTCATCTACGGCCTGATCCAGCACTCTTCGCAGGGCACGCTCCAGGAATAAAAGAAATGGTATGATGTCGCTGATGGTGCCTTCGGTGCGACTGACAAGGTTTGTCACCTCCTCAAAAGGACGCATGAGCCTACAGGCATTGCGCATGAGAATCCAGTAACGTGGCAAAAAAAAACCAGCCCCGCAGAGGTTGTCCTAGCACCCCGGTCATTCAAATTCTCGTTAATTGCTTTTTCTTGTTGGAGCAGGCAGTCGAACATTAGGAGTGTGGGGCTGTCACAAATCAAGCACCTCACTGGCATGTTGTTTCACCGCTGGATATCTGAAAAGTGCGCCATGTAGGAACGCCTGAAATGGTCACACACCTTTCTGGCCTGCTTCAGGACGTCCTGTAAGCCTGGATACTTATGGACAAAGCATTGTACGATCAGATTACACACATGTGCCATGCACGGCACATGCGTCAACTTGCCCAAATTCAATGCCGCCAAATTTCTTCCATTGTCACAAACCACTTTGCCAATCTCCAGTTGGTGCCGAGTCAGCCATTGATCCACCTGTGCGTTCAGGGCGGACAGGAGTGCTGGCCCGGTGTGACTCTCTGCTTTCAGGCAAGTCAACCACAAGACGGCATGACACTGCCGTATCCGGGATGTGGAATAGTATCTGGGGAGCTGGGGGGATGCCGTTGATGTGGAGCAAGACGCAGCAGAAGAGGACTCAGCTGAGGAGGTTATGGAAGAGGATGGAGTAGGAGGAGTAGAGTAGGTGGCAGCAGGCCTGCCTGCAAGTCGTGGCGGTGTCACCAACTCCTCTGCAGAGCCACGCATTCAATGCTTGGCAGGCGTCAGCAGGTTTACCCAATGCGCAGTGTAGGTGATATACCTGCCCTGACCATGCTTTGCAGACCAGGTATCAGTGGTCAGATGGACCAACACTGTGTGCCAGAGATGCCATTACTTCCTTTTGCACAATCGAGTACAGGTTGGGGATTGCCTTTTGGGCAAAGAAATTTCGGCCGGGTACCTTCCACTGCGGTATCCCAATCGCTACAAATTCTTTAACGCCTCAGACTCCACCAGCTTGTTTGGTAAAAGCTGGCGGGCTAAGAGTTCAGACAAGCCAGCTGTCAGACTCCGGGCAAGGGGGTAATTTTGTGGCATTGGCTTCTTACGCTCAACCATGCCCTTGACAGACACCTGACTGTGGGGAGATGAGCAGGAACAGCAAGAGGCGAGAGACGGAGTGGCGGATGGTTGAGAGGGGGCAAGGAGGACAGCAGCGGTTGACGTGGATGAAGATGCTGGGCCAGGAGGAGGATGGCGGCTTTGAGTTTGTGTGCTGCTTGTACTCATGTGTTGATCCCATTGGCGTTTGTGATGTGACATCATGTGCCTTCGCAAAGCAGTTGTACCTAGGTGGGTGTTGGACTTCCCACGACTCCGTTTCTTTTGGCACAGGTTGCAAATGGCATCGCTGTTGTCAGAGGCAGACACACAAACAAAATGCCACACTGCTGAGCTCTGCGGTGACGGCATTCTGGTGGTGGCAACAGCATGCGTTGATTGGCGTGCTGTCTGGCTGACCCCAGGTGCTGATGCATGCTGTCTGACTGTGCCACTAGCTCGTTGTGATGACCTCCCTCTGCTTCCAACTCGTCTCCTCCTCCTCTCTGTCTCCCCATCTGAACTTTCCCCTGTTCTTCTTCTCTTCTAGCGGGCACCCATGTGACATCCACGGACGCATCGTCATCATCATCACCCGCCTCACTTGTATCTGACAACTGAACAAAGGAAGCAGCAGCGGGTACATCATCATCATCACATCGTACGTACATGTGTGTACTGCTGCCTGACTGAGACATATCCCTGTTATCTACATCCTCTGGCAATAATGGTTGCGCATCACTCATTTCTTCAAACTGATGTGTAAATAACTCTTCTGACTGATCAATTGAATCGGCTGTGGTACTAGTGTTGGTGGTGGCGGCAGGCGGGCGAGTGGTAACTTGAGAGGTGCCCAAAGCTAAGCTGGAGGAGGATGGTGCGTCAATGTTCCAAGCGGAAGCTGTAGAAGATTGGGTGTCCTGTGTTAGCCAGTCAACTACGTCCTCTGAACATTTCAAGTTCAGGGTAACTGGCCTCTGAACACTGGGCATTATTGTAGGGCCAAAGGGAATCACAGCACCACGACCACGACGGCCCCTGCAGGGTGTCCTGCCTCTGCCTGTCATTTTTTTTTCGTTTAGTGGTACTATGCGTGCAAGCTACTGTGACAACAGATATGAGTGGCACTGTGCACATGCAGAAGTTGGCAGAGTAGACGCTGTAGGCCTGACACAGACGCTTGCAGACAAGTAACTGCTATTCAAGTATTACAGTCAAAATTGTATTCTTTGTTTAAATGTGCACTACTGACTGTTACACCAGATATGAGTGGTGGCATTGACTGGGCAAGTGGGCACAGTATACAATGTGAGCCTAAGACACACACGCTGGCAGGCAGGCTAATGAAATTAGATTACACAGAAAAAAAGTGTTGTTTTTTTTAAATGTAGAGTGCTGGTACACCACTAAATTGGATTGGTTGAACTTGGCACAGTGTATTTTAAAATGATGAGAAAAACATGTTCTGTAAACTAAATAAAAATCATTTTAGGAGGTTAAGAGAAAAAGAAACCGAATGGGGGGATACCGAGCAGAGCACACCATCTACAGCCCACTGGGAGACAAACTCATCCATTCCCCCAGTGGACAAAGCCAGGTGGTACTCTGCCCGGATACGGGAGCGCACCAGCACCCGGAACATGGCCTCAGGTGACAAGGGAACCCCCCCTATCAAACACTGCTTCCTGGACTTATATATAGCCAATTTGGCTAATGCCAGGAGCAGGTTGACGAGGAGGTCCCTGGCCTTATTGCCCCGGGACACTGGGCGCCCAAAAATAAAAATGTGAGGGGAGAAATGCAGCCAGAACTGCAGGAGGAGGCCCCTCAAGAGTGACAAGAGGGGCTGCAGTCTGGCGCAACTAAAATAAATATGATACACGGACTCTCCCTTGCCACAGAATGGACAAGTGGAGGGAGAGTCCGTGAATTTAGCTAAGTACTCTCCCGTGCTCAGTGCACCATGGAGCACTCTCCAACTCAAGTCCCCGGTGGGTCGTGGAACTAAATCAGAATAAAGTTCCCTCCGTCAGCTGGTAGGACCCGCCTCCAGATGGTATCGGGACGGGTCACAAGGGCAAGGAAGTGCACTGTATGGAGCACGAGAGAATATAAGCTCTTCCTCGGCATGCCGCGAAAGCATGCCGAGGGTATGTCCCTCAACTTTGAGAGGTTGGGGACAGGAGGAGCCTGAGGGGAAACACGGGGCTTGTGTCCAATGCAAACAGCCGGAGCAGGGGTGTTGAAAGGTGCATGTGGCACTCCGGCCTGCAAAGCCCCGCGAAGGAAGGTGCGCGAGTCGGGGGAGATGGCATCCCTAATCTCCTGGAGCAAGCGCCCTGAGACTTTTGGCGTCACATATCCCAAACGGAGCGCAAGCTCCTGGGGTGACACCCAATCAGAACGCCCGTATTCCAGGAGATCCCCGACTCGGGTCATCCGTGCCTGACTAAGGCGGCGGATGATACAGGGGGACTGTAACATTGGAGCCCCCACTGCTGGATTAAATAGCAGGGGCTCCGTGAATATTTCATCCCCCAAAGGCACGCCCTGCCTGATCACGGAGACCATGCTCCAGGCCTTGAGGGTTTCCTGGTAGTATGCCGGCAACACAGAGAGGTCTCTCCCAAACCCCTCGGGCCTGATCAGAAATAATTGCCGGTCATACCCCAGGTTGCGCAACTGGCGATAAAAGCTGGATGCCAGTGCGCACCACTGCGGAGAGGGATCTGCATATAGGTATCTCTGCAGGTACTGAAGGCGGAAGGTGGACAACTGGGAGCACACACAAACTACTCCCTGTCCACCCTCCACCAAAGGCAGACTTGCCACCCCTGCAGAGACCCAATGCCTTCCCATCCAGAGGAAATCTAACAAATTCCTCTGGATATTGGTGACAAACTCGGGGGTCGGACTCAGACAAATCAGCCGGTGCCAGATCTGAGAAGCCACCAGCTGATTCACCACTAGAGTCCGCCCCCTAAGGGAAAGCATTTTTGCTAGACCCCTCCATCGTCCCAGACGAGAGAGGACACTGCCCTCTAACTCCCTCCAGTTGTCTGGGACGGAAGCGTCCGCAGCGGACAGGTAGACCCCCAGATATTTAATGACATCTGCCTCCCACGTGATGTCACGAAACGTGGGAGGCAAAGAGTCTACCTGTAAATTACCCTCTAAAAGGCCTGTGCATTTGGACCAGTTGATCTGAGCGGAGGAGGCAGCTGAATATACCTCCTGGCACTGTTTTGCCAGCTCAAGATCAACTGGATCCTGGGCCACGAGGAGCACATCGTCAGCATAAGCTGAAAGGACAATCCGCATGTCTGGATCTTTTAGCACCAGCCCTGTGAGCCTTTTCCTCAGTAGGCAGAGGAAAGGCTCAATGGCCAGTGCATATAACTGTCCAGACAAGGGACATCCTTGACGCACCCCTCGTCCAAATACCAAAGGTGCTGTTAGGGACCAATTGATTTTAAGTAAACACTCTGCAGAGGCGTACAGCGTTCTTATAAAGCCCACAAACTGTGGGCCAAAGCCGTACGCTTGCAGAGTGGCTATGAGGTAACCATGGTCCACCCTGTCAAACGCCTTCTCTTGATCTAAAGAGAGAAAGGCGAGTGACAGACCAGTCCTGCGAGAATAATGCAATAGATCCCGGACCAGAAAGATACTATCAAAGATAGTCCGGCCCGGGATCGCATAGGACTGGTCAGGGTGAACCAATTCTGCCAGCACAGACCCAAGTCTAAGCGAGATGGCTTTAGCTACAATCTTGTAGTCTGTGCTGAGCAGAGAGACCGGTCGCCAGTTCTTAATAAGCCGGAGATCCCCCTTTTTGGGCAGCAGGGCAAGTACTGCCCTGCGACAAGACAGGGGCATCTCCCCGGTCTCCAGGGCTTCCCCAAGGACCAGATGGAAATCAGGTCCCAGAGTCTCCCAGAAAAATTGGAAAAACTCTACAGTCAGTCCGTCCAGTCCTGGAGACTTCTCACAGGACATGGCACGGAGGGCTTCAGAGAGCTCTTGAAAAGATAGTGGTATATCAAGCCGCTCTCTTACACCCTCACTGACTGTGGGGAGCCCCTCCCATAGCACCCTGCAGGCGTCTGGAGAAATGGGATCCGGAGAGTAAAGATCTTTATAAAAGTTCCGGGCTTTATCCCGGATACTCTCCGGATCTGTAAGGGGGTCACCGTCTTCATCTAGAAGACAGGTGATGTGCCTACTGTTACCCCCCTTTTTCTCCAGTGAGTAGAAGAGGCGCGAGCCGCGGTCTAGATCTTTGAGAAAACCTAAGCGGCTGCGCACGTATGCCCCCTTGGCCTGGTGTCGTTCCAGGTCACAGAGGACACCCTTCCTCTCTACATACTCGCTCTGCAGGGATTGGTCCCTACAAGTGAACAGCCTCTGCTCCAGATGGAGTACCTCCCCCCGGAGTGACTCTAACTCAGCTTCGCGCTGCCCACTCGCACCCTTGGTATATTCCTGACACAGAAGTCGCAAATGAACCTTGCCCACGTCCCACCACATTTTTAACGTGGCAAAGTCCCCCTTGCAACCCCTCCAGTCCGTCCAAAACTCCCGGATCAATGTCACGAGCCCCTGGTCCTTCAACAAAGCATTGTTGAAGTGCCAATAGGCGGCTCGTGGCGCTGTTGGCGTTAGCGCCACCGTCACAGACACACAGTTGTGGTCTGTGAATGGAGCCAGCCTAATGGCACAAGAACCGACTCGTGACATATAGTGACTAGATATATATAGTCTGTCGATCCGGGAGTGGGACACCAGACCGGCTCTCACCCTGACGTAGGTGAAACCGTCTGATGCCCCTGGGTTCTGCTCTCGCCAGATGTCCTCCAGGGAGAAGCGGGCGATGATCTCCCGCAGCGCTGACGCAGAAGGCGGGTACGGCTCTGGACTATTCCGGTCCAGAGCGTCGAGGGTGCAATTGAAATCACCCCCGAGTACCAAACACTCATCTGCGTCAACCGTCTCCAAAAACTGGGACAGTCTGGCGAGGAACCTCGCTCTCTCTGGCCCTCCAGCAGGGGCATATATATTAACTAGGTTAATAATGCTACCCTGCTCTCGGACCCGGAGGTGGATTAGACGGCCTGGGATAACAGCTTTCACAAGCAGCAGCTCTGGCTGAAAAGACTCTGAGAACAGGGTCACCACTCCACATGACGCCGATGTGAAGTGGCTGAAGAAGACCCTGCCTCTCCATTGCAGTTGCCACGAGGCCTCAGCCTCTGGAGTGGTGTGAGTTTCCTGCAGGAAGCTCACAGAGTACCCTCTCTGATATAAATAGGAGAGTACCTGGAACCTGCGGAAACTGTCTTGACAGCCATTGGTATTTAGCGTGCTGATGTGCAAAGCCATTACTGCGTGTCAGGAATTGTGCGTTCCTCAGACCCTTGAGACTGCTGATAGGACACGCACATTTTATAGAATTTCCGGACGCGGAGATGCTCCGCAGTCCCAGAATTCTTGGCCCTAGTGCTGACCACTAGATATTGCTGGAGAGAGTGGAGAATAAACGACATATTCTTCCACCTCTCCAAGGCCAGCCGCACCTTCCTTTTCTTTTGTCCATGAAGGGTGCTCTCAAGGAATAGATCTATTTCCTTGACAGGGATAACCCACCCAGAATCTGATGTTCCTTCTAGTGGGTCACCCCTGGGCTCCTCTTGGCTGAGGGCTTTTACTCCATCCTCCCCGGCTGGAGTCAGTTTCCTCAGCTTTATTCTCAGGGACCCCCTCTTAGATGATACAGAAGGAGTCCCTTTAGCACCCTTCAAGGTAAATAATGGACCCTTGGATTGCTGCTGCACCCCTGTTGCTTCAGGAGTGCATTCAGGGGTAGCTGGCTGGACAGCAGTGGCTGGCATGGCTTCCTTAATGGAAGCCTTGGAGGCTTTATATGCCTCCTCTGCCAGTTCCACCGCTGCTTGCTCAGCTTGGATGGCACCGATGTTAGGGTCAGTGGACGGCTGAGGAGGGTAGACAGGCTCTCCCATGATGTTAACAGGAAAACCTGTTTTATCACCCTCCCCCATTTCCACTTCCCCTTGTGCCACATCCCCCCTGACAGACAAATCCATGGGGTCCTGAATGGGGGTCATGCCTATATTCCCCCCCTCCAGTAGTGACTCGGCCTGGGGCTATAACAAAGCCCGAGGTACGTCACTAGAGAGTGACACTGGAGGAGGAGACTGACTGGTGCCCTTGAAGCTCAGCACCTCAGGGACACTGACTACCCATTCAGCAGGGGCTTTGTTGGGACCCCCCTCAAAGGCCAGAGGCAGAACCTGATCTTTCTTGTCTACCCCTGCCTCACTTGGGAGACCCTCTTGCCCCTGCTTTTCCTCCAGACCCTTTTCCACATTAACCCCTATAGGGTCTGGAGAGAGAGATGTGTGGTCTGGCACCGGCTGGCTGAGCTTAATAACCGGGCCAGACAATGTCACCGGATGAGGAGGAGATGTTTTGTTCGTCTTCTTGCTTTTAGAGGGAGGTGCTCCACTACAGAGCACTTCCCACTTATCAGCAACCTCCCTGTTGGTTTTATGCTTCCTCTTCCTGGGGACGTCACTCCTGGAAGAGGAGCTGCCACTAGCTGCCTCCCCTGCAGAGGGCTTATTATCCCTCTGCTTACACTGTGCCCCCACACTAACTGATGTAATTATGATGGGGGCAGATTGGGACTTGGGAGATGCAGCTGGCACAGATGGCTTTTTTGGGGAAGAAGGGGGTTTGGAGACCGTGGTGGTGGCTTGAGGAACGGCCTCCTTGCCTGAGCTCTGTGGGGGGGCTATGACCCTTGAGGTCCCCGCTGTTATGGGCTCAGCGGGGATGGGTGCCGTACTGACGGAGGTGCCATTTGCTGGGGCTGGGGCATGATGCTTTACATTAGGACAATTCCTACGTGTATGCCCCAACCCCTTGCAATGATAGCACTGCACCTCCGTAGTGCTGTAAAAAATCCTGTACAGCACCCCCTCAAATGGAACCCCAAAAGACCCCTCTATGTTTTCTGCGCCCTGAGGCAGGCACATTTGTACCTGCCTCTTGAAAGAGAGCACATGACGAAGTGCTCTCTCTCTGCACCCCAGGGGAATTTTAATAAATGGTGTTTTTACTTCCCCTAGGGTTAGCAGGTGGGGGCGCAGGAGGGAGTCTGGAAGGAAGGGGGGCACATTAGAGAGTGTTACTTTTGTGCCCAACCCTTCCAGGGGTTCTATTGGGACATATAATCCCCCCACTGTGATGCCTCTCTGTACAAGAATGTGAGCCGCAGCTAGCGTACGGGTAAAGAAAACTGCTTTCCCGCACATTTTGCTGGCTGCTACTATAACAGAGGGGCTGATGACGTTAGCTGCAGCACGCAGATAGATATCAATGCTGTAGACCCCAGACATCTGACATTTAACCCCATGCTTCCTAGTGATCTGCCCCTCAGCCCCAGCGGTGGTATTACTGGGGCCAGCAGAAACCACCTGATACCAGGTATTAGCCACAGGGGTAGGTCTGCTGGCAGAACCACCAGGAGCTGGGGCTGCCTTATCTGCCTGGGGCCTATGCTGTGCAGTAGCTAGGATTTTCAGGGGCCATTATTCCCCCTTTTGACCCCTGAGGCTTCTTAGTGGTCTTATCCCTCATGTTTAGACCCTTTTTTTTTAGTTTATTTGTTTTATTTATTTTTATTTTGTGTTTTAGGATTTTTTACTGTTTGCTTTTTTTTTTTTTAAATATAAAAGTGGGAAAAAGAAACAAAAAGACAAAACTAAGGGAGACAAAACTAAGGGAGAGAGAAAGGTGATGCTTGGCAGTGGAAGGGTTAATGGCCTGTTGCAAGGTGTCTAATTGCAACAACACAGAGAACACAGAGGCTTTTTAACCCCTCTGTGTCTCTGTGTCAGATGTTAAAAAAAAAAAGCCTTTTCAACAAAAATTCTAATTGTTTTCCCCCCCACTGCCTACAAAGATGTTACTTGTCTTCTCTCCCCCAAAACATAAAACCCAACACCAAACAAACAAAACTTCAACAAAACCTAATACACTTTTTAAAAGAAAAAAAGTCAAAGTAACAAAGCTCCAGGAGTGAAGGTGTAGTGCTAAGGGAGGGGTGTGGCAAAGTATCCAGGAGACAGCTCACTCTCCTGGGATAGAGGGCTGAGCCTGGCTCCCAGAAAACTAAAACTTAAATTAAACTAAGAAAAATACCACAAAAACTCCCAAAAATTAACAACACTGTGCACAAAGTGCTTATAAACAGAAAGGTGTTAAAATAAAACTTGTATTTGAGGGACTAAGACCCTAAAAAGCCTTTTGTTTGGAGCTCAAGCATGCACACAACATGCTCTCTGGCACAGTGTATTTTAAAATTATGAGAAAACATTTTCTGTAAACTAAATAAAAATCATATTAGGAGGTTGAAAGAAAAAGAAACCGGATGGGGGGATACCGAGCAGAGCACACCATCTACAGCCCACTGGGAGACAAACTCATCCATTCCCCCAGTAGACAAAGCCAGGTGGTACTCTGCCCGGATACGGGAGCGCACCAGCACCCGGAACATGGCCTCAGGTGACAAGGGAACCCCCCCTTTCAAACACTGCTTCCTGGACTTATATATAGCCAACTTGGCTAATGCCAGGAGCAGGTTGACGAGGAGGTCCCTGGCCTTATTGCTCCGGGACACTGGGCGCCCAAAAATAAAAATGTGAGGGGAGAAATGCAGCCAGAACTGCAGGAGGAGGCCCCTCAAGAGTGACAAGAGGGGCTGCAGTCTGGCGCAACTAAAATAAACATGATACACGGACTCTCCCTTGCCACAGAATGGACAAGTGGAGGGAGAGTCCGTGAATTTAGCTAAGTACTCTCCCGTGCTCAGTGCACCATGGAGCACTCTCCAACTCAAGTCCCCGGTGGGTCGTGGAACTAAATCAGAATAAAGTTCCCTCCACCGGGGCCTCTTGCCCTCGTCAGCTGGTAGGACCCGCCTCCAGATGGTATCGGGACGGGTCACGAGGGCAAGGAAGTGCACTGTATGGAGCACGAGAGAATATAAGCTCTTCCTCGGCATGCCGCGAAAGCATGCCGAGGGTATGTCCCTCAACCTCGAGAGGTTGGGGACAGGAGGAGCCTGAGGGGAAACACGGGGCTTGTGTCCAATGCAAACAGCCGGAGAAGGGGTGTTGAAAGGTGCATGTGGCACTCCGGCCTGCAAAGCCCCGCGAAGGAAGGTGCGCGAGTCGGGGGAGATGGCATCTCTAATCTCCTGGAGCAAGCGCCCTGAGACTATGGGCGTCACATATCCCAAACGGAGCGCAAGCTCCTGGGGTGACACCCAATCAGAACGCCCGTATTCCAGGAGATCCCCGACTCGGGTCATCCGTGCATGACTAAGGCGGCGGATGATACTGGGGGACTGTAACATTGGAGCCCCCACTGCTGGATTAAATAGCAGGGGCTCCGTGAATATTTCATCCCCCAAAGGCACGCCCTGCCTGGTCACGGAGACCATGCTCCAGGCCTTGAGGGTTTCCTGGTAGTATGCCGGCAACACAGAGAGGTCTCTCCCAAACCCCTCGGGCCTGATCAGAAATAATTGCCGGTCATACCCCAGGTTGCGCAACTGGCGATAAAAGCTGGATGCCAGTGCGCACCACTGCTGAGAGGGATCTGCATATAGGTATCTCTGCAGGTACTGAAGGCGGAAGGTGGACAACTGGGAGCACACACAAACTACTCCCTGTCCACCCTCCACCAAAGGCAGACTTGCCACCCCTGCAGAGACCCAATGCCTTCCCATCCAGAGGAAATCTAACAAATTCCTCTGGATATTGGTGACAAACTCGGGGGTCGGACTCAGACAAATCAGCCGGTGCCAGATCTGAGAAGCCACCAGCTGATTCACCACTAGAGTCCGCCCCCTAAGGGAAAGCATTTTTGCTAGACCCCTCCATCGTCCCAGACGAGAGAGGACACTGCCCTCTAACTCCCTCCAGTTGTCTGGGACGGAAGCGTCCGCAGCGGACAGGTAGACCCCCAGATATTTAATGACATCTGCCTCCCACGTGATGTCACGAAACGTGGGAGGCAAAAAGTCTACCTGTAAATTACCCTCTAAAAGGCCTGTGCATTTGGACCAGTTGATCTGAGCGGAGGAGGCAGCTGAATATACCTCCTGGCACTGTTTTGCCAGCTCAAGATCAACTGGATCCTGGGCCACGAGGAGCACATCATCAGCATAAGCTGAAAGGACAATCCGCATGTCTGGATCTTTTAGCACCAGCCCTTTGAGCCTTTTCCTCAGTAGGCAGAGGAAAGGCTCGATGGCCAGTGCATATAACTGTCCAGACAAGGGACATCCTTGACGCACCCCTCGTCCAAATACCAAAGGGGCTGTTAGGGACCAATTGATTTTAAGTAAACACTCTGCAGAGGCGTACAGCGTTCTTATAAAGCCCACAAACTGTGGGCCAAAGCCGTACGCTTGCAGAGTGGCTATGAGGTAACCATGGTCCACCCTGTCAAACGCCTTCTCTTGATCTAAAGAGAGAAAGGCGAGTGACAGACCAGTCCTGCGAGAATAATGCAATAGATCCCGGACCAGAAAGATACTATCAAAGATAGTCCGGCCCGGGATCGCATAGGACTGGTCAGGGTGAACCAATTCTGCCAGCACAGACCCAAATCTAAGCGAGATGGCTTTAGCTACAATCTTGTAGTATGTGCTGAGCAGAGCGACCGGTCGCCAGTTCTTAATAAGCCGGAGATCCCCCTTTTTGGGCAGCAGGGCAAGTACTGCTCTGCGACAAGACAGGGGCATCTCCCCGGTCTCCAGGGCTTCCCCAAGGACCAGATGGAAATTAGGTCCCAGAGTCTCCCAGAAAAATTGGAAAAACTCTACAGTCAGTCCGTCCAGTCCTGGAGACTTCTCACAGGACATGGCACGGAGGGCTTCAGAGAGCTCTTGAAAAGATAGTGGTATATCAAGCCGCTCTCTTACACCCTCACTGACTGTGGGGAGCCCCTCCCATAGCACCCTGCAGGCGTCTGGAGAAATGGGATCCGGAGAGTAAAGATCTTTATAAAAGTTCCGGGCTCTATCCCGGATACTCTCCGGATCTGTAAGGGGGGCACCGTCTTCATCTAGAAGACAGGTGATGTGCCTACTGTTACCCCCCTTTTTCTCTAGTGAGTAGAAGAGGCGCGAGCCGCGGTCTAGATCTTTGAGAAAACCTAAGCGGCTGCGCACGTATGCTCCCTTGGCCTGGTGTCGTTCCAGGTCACAGAGGACACCCTTCCTCTCTACATACTCGGTCTGCAGGGATTGGTCCCTACAAGTGAACAGCCTCTGCTCCAGATGGAGTACCTCCCCCCGGAGTGACTCCAACTCAGCTTCGCGCTGCCCACTCGCACCCTTGGTATATTCCTGACACAGAAGTCGCAAATGAACCTTGCCCACGTCCCACCACAGTTTTAACGTGGCAAAGTCTCCCTTGCAACCCCTCCAGTCCGTCCAAAACTCCCGGATCAATGTCACGAGCCCCTGGTCCTTCAACAAAGCATTGTTGAAGTGCCAATAGGCGGCTCGTGGCGCTGTTGGCGTTAGCGCCACCGTCACAGACACACAGTTGTGGTCTGTAAATGGAGCCAGCCTAATGGCACAAGAACCGACTCGTGACATATAGTGACTAGATATATATAGTCTGTCGATCCGGGAGTGGGACACCAGACCGGCTCTCACCCTGACGTAGGTGAAACCGTCTGATGCCCCTGGGTTCTGCTCTCGCCAGATGTCCTCCAGGGAGAAGCGGGCGATGATCTACCGCAGGGCTGACGCAGAAGGCGGGTACGGCTCTGGACTATTCCGGTCCAGAGCGTCGAGGGTGCAGTTGAAATCACCCCCGAGTGCCAAACACTCATCTGCGTCAACCGTCTCCAAAAACTGGGACAGTCTGGCGAGGAACCTCACTCTCTCGGGCCCTCCAGCAGGGGCATATATATTAACTAGGTTAATGATGCTACCCTGCTCTCGGACCCGGAGGTGGATTAGACGGCCTGGGATAACAGCTTTCACAAGCAGCAGCTCTGGCTGAAAAGACTCTGAGAACAGGGTCACCACTCCACATGACGCCGATGCGAAGTGGCTGAAGAAGACCCTGCCTCTCCACTCCAGCTGCCACGAGGCCTCAGCCTCTGGAGTGGTGTGAGTTTCCTGCAGGAAGCTCACAGAGTACCCTCCCTGATATAAATAGGAGAGTACCTGGAACCTGCGGAAACTGTCTTGACAGCCATTGGTATTTAGCGTGCTGATGTGCAAAGCCATTACTGCGTGTCAGGAATTGTGCGTTCCTCAGACCCTTGAGACTGCTGATAGGACACGCACATTTTATAGAATTTACGGACGCGGAGATGCTCCGCAGTCCCAGAATTCTTGGCCCTAGTGCTGACCACTAGATATTGCTGGAGAGAGTGGAGAATAAACAACATATTCTTCCACCTCTCCAAGGCCAGCCGCACCTTCCTTTTCTTTTGTCCATAAAGGGCGCTCTCAAGAATTAGATCTATTTCCTTGACAGGGATAACCCACCCAGAATCTGATGTTCCTTCTAGTGGGTCACCCCTGGGCTCCTCTTGGCTGAGGGCTTTTACTCCATCCTCCCCGGCTGGAGTCAGTTTCCTCAGCTTTATTCTCAGGGACCCCCTCTTAGATGATACAGAAGGAGTCCCTTTAGCACCCTTCAAGGTAAAAAATGAACCCTTGGATTGCTACTGCACCCCTGTAGCTTCAGGAGTGCATTCGGGGGTAGCTGGCTGGACAGCAGTGGCTGGCATGGCTTCCTTAATGGAAGCCTTGGAGGCTTTATATGCCTCCTCTGCCAGTTCCACCGCTGCTTGCTCAGCTTGGATTGCACCGATGTTAGGGTCAGTGGACGGCTGAGGAGGGTAGACAGGTTCTCCCATTGTGTTAACAGGAAAACCTGTTTTATCACCCTCCCCCATTTCCACTTCCCCTTGTGCCACATCCCCCCTGACAGACAAATCCATGGGGTCCTGAATGGGGGTCATGCCTATATTCCCCCCCTCCAGTAGTGACTCGGCCTGGGGCTATAACAAAGCCCGAGGTACGTCACTAGAGAGTGACACTGGAGGAGGAGACTGACTGGTGCCCTTGAAGCTCAGCACCTCAGGGACACTGACTACCCATTCAGCAAGGGCTTTGTTGGGACCCCCCTCAAAGGCCAGAGGCAGAACCTGATCTTTCTTGTCTACCCCTGCCTCACTTGGGAGACCCTCTTGCCCCTGCTTTTCCTCCAGACCCTTTTCCACATTAACCCCTATAGGGTCTGGAGAGAGAGATGTGTGGTCTGGCACCGGCTGGCTGAGCTTAATAACCGGGCCAGACAATGTCACCAGATGAAGAGGAGATGTTTTGTTCCTCTTCTTGCTTTTAGAGGGAGGTGCTCCACTATAGAGCACTTCCCACTTATCAGCAACCTCCCTGTTGGTTTTATGCTTCCTCTTCCTGGGGACGTCACTCCTGGAAGAGGAGCTGCCACTAGCTGCCTCTCCTGCAGAGGGCTTATTATCCCTCTGCTTACACTGTGCCCCCACACTAACTGATGTAATTATGATGGGGGCAGATTGGGACTTGGGAGATGCAGCTGTGACACTGGGAGGACCGGTGACATTCTTCCCCTTTTTCCCCGTGTCTGCAGTCTTGCTGGAGACCACAGACACAGATGGCTTTTTTGGGGAAGAAGGGGGTTTGGAGGCCGTGGTGGTGGCTTGAGGAACGGCCTCCTTGCCTGAGCTCTGTGGGGGGGCTATGACCCTTGAGGTCCCCGCTGTTATGGGCTCAGCAGGGATGGGTGCTGTACTGACGGAGGTGCCATTTGCTGGGGCATGATGCTTTTCATTAGGACAATTCCTACGTGTATGCCCCAACCCCTTGCAATGATAGCACTGCACCTCCGTCGTGCTGTAAAAAATCCTGTAGAGCACCCCCTCAAATGGAACCCCAAAAGACCCCTCAATGTTTTCTGCGCCCTGAGGCAGGCACATTTGTACCAGCCTCTTGAAAGAGAGCACATGACGTAGTGCTCTCTCTCTGCACCCCAGGGGAATTTTAATAAATGGTGTTTTTACTTCCCCTAGGGTTAGCAGGTGGGGGCGCAGGAGGGAGTCTGGTAGGAAGGGGGGCACATTAGAGAGTGTTACTTTTGTGCCCAACCCTTCCAGGGGTTCTATTGGGACATATAATCCCCCCAACTGTGATGCCTCTCTGTACAAGAATGTGAGCAGCAGCCAGCGTGCGGGTAAAGAAAACTGCTTTCCCGTACATTTTGCTGGCTGCTACTATAACAGAGGGGCTGATGACGTTAGCTGCAGCACGCAGATAGATAGCAATGCTGTAGACCCCAGACATCTGACATTTAACCCCATGCTTCCTAGTGATCTGCCCCTCAGCCCCAGCGGTGGTATTACTGGGGCCAGCAGAAACCACCTGTGACCAGGTATTAGCCACAGGGGTAGGTCTGCTGGCAGAACCACCAGGAGCTGGGGCTGCCTTATCTGCCTGGGGCCTATGCTGTGCAGTGCTGCAGCTAGGATTTTCAAGGGCCATTATTCCCCCTTTTGACCCCTGAGGCTTCTTAGTGGTCTTATCCCTCATGTTTAGACCCTTTTTTTTTTAGTTTATTTGTTTTTTTTATTTTTATTTTTTGTTTTATGATTTTTTACTGTTTTCTTTTTTTTTAAATATAAAAGTGTGAAAAAGAAACAAAAAGACAAAACTAAGGGAGACAAAAACTAAGGGAGAGAGAGAGGTGATGCTTGGCAGTGGAAGGGTTAATGGCCTGTTGCAAGGTGTCTAATTGCAACAACACAGAGAACACAGAGGCTTTTTAACCCCTCTGTGTCTCTGTGTCAGATGTTAAAAAAAAAAGCCTTTTCAACAAAAATTCTAATTGTTTTCCCCCCCACTGCCTACAAAGATGTTACTTGTCTTCTCTCCCCCAAAACATAAAACCCAACACCAAACAAACAAAACTTCAACAAAACCTAATAAACTTTAAAAAAAAAAAAAAAAAAGTCAAAGTAACAAAGCTCCAGGAGTGAAGGTGTAGTGCTAAGGGAGGGGTGTGGCAAAGTATCCAGGAGACAGCTCACTCTCCTGGGATAGAGCTGAGCCTGACTCCCAGAAAACTAAAACTTAAATTAAACTAAGAAAAATACCACAAAAACTCCCAAAAATGAACAACACCGTGCACAAAGTGCTTATAAACAGAAAGGTGTTAAAATAAAAATTGTATTTGAGGGACTAAGACCCTAAAAAGCCTTTTGTTTAGAGCTCAACCATGCACACAACCTCTTGGCACAGTGTATTTTAAAATTATGAGAAAAACTGTTCTGTAAACTAAAGAAAAATCATTTTAGGAGGGTGAGAGATAAAGAAACCGGATGGGGGGATACCGAGCAGAGCACACCATCTAAAGCCCACTGGGAGACAAACTCATCCATTCCCCCAGTGGACAAAGCCAGGTGTTACTCTGCCTGGATACGGGAGCGCACCAGCACCCGGAACATGGCCTCAGGTGACAAGGGAACCCCCCCTATCAAACACTGCTTCCTGGACTTATATATAGCCAATTTGGCTAATGCCAGGAGCAGGTTGACGAGGAGGTCCCTGGCCTTATTGCCCCGGGACACTGGGCGCCCAAAAATAAAAATGTGAGGGAAGAAATGCAGCCAGAACTGCAGGAGGAGGCCCCTCAAGAGTGACAAGAGGGGCTGCAGTCTGGCGCAACTAAAATAAATATGATACACGGACTCTCCCTTGCCACAGAATGGACAAGTGGAGGGAGAGTCCGTGAATTTAGCTAAATACTCTCCCGTGCTCAGTGCACCATGGAGCACTCTGCAACTCAAGTCCCCGGTGGGTCGTGGAACTAAATCAGAATAAAGTTCCCTCCACCGGGGCCTCTTGCCCTCGTCAGCTGGTAGGACCTGCCTCCAGATGGTATCGGGACGGGTCACGAGGGCAAGGAAGTGCACTGTATGGAGCACGAGAGAATATAAGCTCTTCCTCGGCATGCTGCGAAAGCATGCCGAGGGTAGGTCCCTCAACTTTGAGAGGTTGGGGACAGGAGGAGCCTGAGGGGAAACACGGGGCTTGTGTCCAATGCAAACAGCCGGAGCAGGGGTGTTGAAAGGTGCATGTGGAACTCCGGCCTGCAAAGCCCCGCGAAGGAAGGTGCGTGAGTCGGGGGAGATGGCATCCCTAATCTCCTGGAGCAAGCGCCCTGAGACTTTGGGCGTCACATATCCCAAACGGAGCGCAAGCTCCTGGGGTGACACCCAATCAGAACGCCCGTATTCCAAGAGATCCCCGACTCGGGTCATCCGTGCATGACTAAGGCGGCGGATGATACTGGGGGACTGTAACATTGGAGCCCCCACTGCTGGATTAAATAGCAGGGGCTCCGTGAATATTTCATCCCCCAAAGGCACGCCCTGCCTGGTCACGGAGACCATGCTCCAGGCCTTGAGGGTTTCCTGGTAGTATGCCGGCAACACAGAGAGGTCTCTCCCAAACCCCTCGGGCCTGATCAGAAATAATTGCCGGTCATACCCCAGGTTGCGCAACTGGCGAAAAAAGCTGGATGCCAGTGCGCACCACTGCGGAGAGGGATCTGCATATAGGTATCTCTGCAGGTACTGAAGGCGGAAGGTGGACAACTGGGAGCACACACAAACTACTCCCTGTCCACCCTCCACCAAAGGCAGACTTGCCACCCCTGCAGAGACCCAATGCCTTCCCATCCAGAGGAAATCTAACAAACTCCTCTGGATATTGGTGACAAACTCGGGGGTCGGACTCAGACAAATCAGCCAGTGCCAGATCTGAGAAGCCACCAGCTGATTCACCACTAGAGTCCGCCCCCTAAGGGAAAGCATTTTTGCTAGACCCCTCCATCATCCCAGACGAGAGAGGACACTGCCCTCTAACTCCCTCCAGTTGTCTGGGACGGAAGCGTCCGCAGCGGACAGGTAGACCCCCAGATATTTAATGACATCTGCCTCCCACGTGATGTCACGAAACGTGGGGGGCAAAGAGTCTACCTGTAAATTACCCTCTAAAAGGCCTGTGCATTTGGACCAGTTGATCTGAGCGGAGGAGGCAGCTGAATATACCTCCTGGCACTGTTTTGCCAGCTCAAGATCAACTGGATCCTGGGCCACGAGGAGCACATCGTCAGCATAAGCTGAAAGGACAATCCGCATGTCTGGATCTTTTAGCACCAGCCCTGTGAGCCTTTTCCTCAGTAGGCAGAGGAAAGGCTCAATGGCCAGTGCATATAACTGTCCAGACAAGGGACATCCTTGACGCACCCCTCGTCCAAATACCAAAGGTGCTGTTAGGGACCAATTGATTTTAAGTAAACACTCTGCAGAGGCGTACAGCGTTCTTATAAAGCCCACAAACTGTGGGCCAAAGCCGTACGCTTGCAGAGTGGCTATGAGGTAACCATGGTCCACCCTGTCAAACGCCTTCTCTTGATCTAAAGAGAGAAAGGCGAGTGACAGACCAGTCCTGCGAGAATAATGCAATAGATCCCGGACCAGAAAGATACTATCAAAGATAGTCCGGCCCGGGATCGCATAGGACTGGTCAGGGTGAACCAATTCTGCCAGCACAGACCCAAGTCTAAGCGAGATGGCTTTAGCTACAATCTTGTAGTCCGTGCTGAGCAGAGAGACCGGTCGCCAGTTCTTAATAAGCCGGAGATCCCCCTTTTTGGGCAGCAGGGCAAGTACTGCCCTGCGACAAGACAGGGGCATCTCCCCGGTCTCCAGGGCTTCCCCAAGGACCAGATGGAAATCAGGTCCCAGAGTCTCCCAGAAAAATTGGAAAAACTCTACAGTCAGTCCGTCCAGTCCTGGAGACTTCTCACAGGACATGGCACGGAGGGCTTCAGAGAGCTCTTGAAAAGATAGTGGTATATCAAGCCGCTCTCTTACACCCTCACTGACTGTGGGGAGCCCCTCCCATAGCACCCTGCAGGCGTCTGGAGAAATGGGATCCGGAGAGTAAAGATCTTTATAAAAGTTCCGGGCTCTATCCCGGATACTCTCCGGATCTGTAAGGGAGGCACCGTCTTCATCTAGAAGACAGGTGATGTGCCTACTGTTACCCCCCTTTTTCTCCAGTGAGTAGAAGAGGCGCGAGCCGCGGTCTAGATCTTTGAGAAAACCTAAGCGGCTGCGCACGTATGCCCCCTTGGCCTGGTGTCGTTCCAGGTCACAGAGGACACCCTTCCTCTCTACATACTCGCTCTGCAGGGATTGGTCCCTACAAGTGAACAGCCTATGCTCCAGATGGAGTACCTCCCCCCGGAGTGACTCCAACTCTGCTTCGCGCTGCCCACTCGCACCCTTGGTATATTCCTGACACAGAAGTCGCAAATGAACCTTGCCCACGTCCCACCACAGTTTTAACGTGGCAAAGTCTCCCTTACAACCCCTCCAGTCCGTCCAAAACACCCGGATCAATGTCACGAGCCCCTGGTCCTTCAACAAAGCATTGTTGAAGTGCCAATAGGCGGCTCGTGGCGCTGTTGGCGTTAGCGCCACCGTCACAGACACACAGTTGTGGTCTGTGAACGGAGCCAGCCTAATGGCACAAGAACCGACTCGTGACATATAGTGACTAGATATATATAGTCTGTCGATCCGGGAGTGGGACACCAGACCGGCTCTCACCCTGACGTAGGTGAAACCGTCTGATGCCCCTGGGTTCTGCTCTCGCCAGATGTCCTCCAGGGAGAAGCGGGCGATGATCTCCCGCAGGGCTGACGCAGAAGGCGGGTACGGCTCTGGACTATTCCGGTCCAGAGCGTCGAGGGTGCAGTTGAAATCACCCCCGAGTGCCAAACACTCATCTGCGTCAACCGTCTCCAAAAACTGGGACAGTCTGGCGAGGAACCTCACTCTCTCGGGCCCTCCAGCAGGGGCATATATATTAACTAGGTTAATGATGCTACCCTGCTCTCGGACCCGGAGGTGGATTAGACGGCCTGGGATAACAGCTTTCACAAGCAGCAGCTCTGGCTGAAAAGACTCTGAGAACAGGGTCACCACTCCACATGACGCCGATGTGAAGTGGCTGAAGAAGACCCTGCCTCTCCACTCCAGTTGCCACGAGGCCTCAGCCTCTGGAGTGGTGTGAGTTTCCTGCAGGAAGCTCACAGAGTACCCTCCCTGATATAAATAGGAGAGTACCTGGAACCTGCGGAAACTGTCTTGACAGCCATTGGTATTTAGCGTGCTGATGTGCAAAGCCATTACTGCGTGTCAGGAATTGTGCGTTCCTCAGACCCTTGAGACTGCTGATAGGACACGCACATTTTATAGAATTTACGGACGCGGAGATGCTCCGCAGTCCCAGAATTCTTGGCCCTAGTGCTGTCCACTAGATATTGCTGGAGAGAGTGGAGAATAAACGACATATTCTTCCACCTCTCCAAGGCCAGCCGCACCTTCCTTTTCTTTTGTCCATGAAGGGTGCTCTCAAGGAATAAATCTATTTCCTTGACAGGGATAACCCACCCAGAATCTGATGTTCCTTCTAGTGGGTCACCCCTGGGCTCCTCTTGGCTGAGGGCTTTTACTCCATCCTCCCCGGCTGGAGTCAGTTTCCTCAGCTTTATTCTCAGGGACCCCCTCTTAGATGATACAGAAGGAGTCCCTTTAGCACCCTTCAAGGTAAATAATGGACCCTTGGATTGCTGCTGCACCCCTGTAGCTTCAGGAGTGCATTCAGGGGTAGCTGGCTGGACAGCAGAGGCTGGCATGGCTTCCTTAATGGAAGCCTTGGAGGCTTTATATGCCTCCTCTGCCAGTTCAACCGCTGCTTGCTCAGCTTGGATGGCACCGATGTTAGGGTCAGTGGACGGCTGAGGAGGGTAGACAGGTTCTCCCATGATGTTAACAGGAAAACCTGTTTTATCACCCTCCCCCATTTCCACTTCCCCTTGTGCCACATCCCCCCTGACAGACAAATCCATGGGGTCCTGAATGGGGGTCATGCCTATATTCCCCCCCTCCAATAGTGACTCGGCCTGGGGCTCTAACAAAGCCCGAGGTACGTCACTAGAGAGTGACACTGGAGGAGGAGACTGACTGGTGCCCTTGAAGCTCAGCACCTCAGGGACACTGACTACCCATTCAGCAGGGGCTTTGTTGGGACCCCCCTCAAAGGCCAGAGGCAGAACCTGATCTTTCTTGTCTACCCCTGCCTCACTTGGGAGACCCTCTTGCCCCTGCTTTTCCTCCAGACCCTTTTCCACATTAACCCCTATAGGGTCTGGAGAGAGAGATGTGTGGTCTGGCACCGGCTGGCTGAGCTTAATAACCGGGCCAGACAATGTCACCGGATGAGGAGGAGATGTTTTGTTCCTCTACTTGCTTTTAGAGGGAGGTGCTCCACTATAGAGCACTTCTCACTTATCAGCAACCTCCCTGTTGGTTTTATGCTTCCTCTTCCTGGGGACGTCACTCCTGGAAGAGGAGCTGCCACTAGCTGCCTCCCCTGCAGAGGGCTTATTATCCCTCAGCTTACACTGTGCCCCCACACTAACTGATTTAATTATGATGGGGGCAGATTGGGACTTGGGAGATGCAGCTGTGACACTGGGAGGACCGGTGACATTCTTCCCCTTTTTCCCCGTGTCTGCAGTCTTGCTGGAGACCACAGACACAGATGGCTTTTTTGGGGAAGAAGGGGGTTTGGAGGCCGTGGTGGTGGCTTGAGGAACGGCCTCCTTGCCTGAGCTCTGTGGGGGGGGCCATGACCCTTGAGGTCCCCGCTGTTATGGGCTCAGCGGGGATGGGTGCCGTACTGACGGAGGTGCCATTTGCTGGGGCTGGGGCATGATGCTTTACATTAGGACAATACCTACGTGTATGCCCCAACCCCTTGCAATGATAGCACTGCACCTCCGTAGTGCTGTAAAAAATCCTGTACAGCACCCCCTCAAATGGAACCCCAAAAGACCCCTCTATGTTTTCTGCGCCCTGAGGCAGGCACATTTGTACCTGCCTCTTGAAAGAGAGCACATGACGAAGTGCTCTCTCTCTGCACCCCAGGGGAATTTTAATAAATGGTGTTTTTACTTCCCCTAGGGTTAGCAGGTGGGGGCGCAGGAGGGAGTCTGGTAGGAAGGGGGGCACATTAGAGAGTGTTACTTTTGTGCCCAACCCTTCCAGGGGTTCTATTGGGACATATAATCCCCCCACTGTGATGCCTCTCTGTACAAGAATGTGAGCAGCAGCCAGCGTACGGGTAAAGAAAACTGCTTTCCCGTACATTTTGCTGGCTGCTACTATAACAGAGGGGCTGATGACGTTAGCTGCAGCACGCAGATAGATATCAATGCTGTAGACCCCAGATATCTGACATTTAACCCCATGCTTCCTAGTGATCTGCCCCTCAGCCCCAGCGGTGGTATTACTGGGGCCAGCAGAAACCACCTGTGACCAGGTTTTAGCCACAGGGGTAGGTCTGCTGGCAGAACCACCAGGAGCTGGGGCTGCCTTATCTGCCTGGGGCCTATGCTGTGCAGTGCTGCAGCTAGGATTTTCAGGGGCCATTATTCCCCCTTTTGACCCCTGAGGCTTCTTAGTGGTCTTATCCCTCATGTTTAGACCCTTTTTTTTTAGTTTATTTGTTTTATTTATTTTTATTTTTTGTTTTATGATTTTTTACTGTTTTCTTTTTTTTTTTAAATATAAAAGTGGGAAAAAGAAACAAAAAGACAAAACTAAGGGAAACAAAACTAAGGGAGAGAGAGAGGTGATGCTTGGCAGTGGAAGGGTTAATGGTCTGTTGCAAGGTGACTAATTGCAACAACACAGAGAACACAGAGGCTTTTTAACCCCTCTGTGTCTCTGTGTCAGAAGATTAAAAAAAAAAAAAAAAAAAAGCCTTAACAACAAAAAATCTAATTGTTTCCCCCCCCACTGCCTACAAAGATGTTACTTTTCTTCTCTCCCCCAAAACATAAAACCCAACACCAAACAAACAAAACTTCAACAAAACCTAATAAACTTTTTAAAAGAAAAAAAAAAAAAAAAGTCAAAGTAACAAAGCTCCAGGAGTGAAGGTGTGGTGCTAAGGGAGGGGTGTGGCAAAGTATCCAGGAGACAGCTCACTCTCCTGGGATAGAGCTGAGCCTGACTCCCAGAAAACTAAAACTTAAATTAAACTAAGAAAAATACCACAAAAACTCCCAAAAATGAACAACACCGTGCACAAAGTGCTTATAAACAGAAAGGTGTTAAAATAAAAATTGTATTTGAGGGACTAAAACCCTAAAAAGCCTTTTGTTTAGAGCTCAAGCATGCACACAACCTCTTGGCACAGTACTTGTAAGCCTGACACACACACTGGCTAGCGGTCAGGCAAATGAACTTAGATTGGCGGTCAGGCAAATGAACTTAGATTTAAGAAAATAAAATTATTGTTTTTTTAAATTTAGACTGCAGGTACACCACTAGATTGGATTGGTTGAACTTGGCACAGTGTATTTTAAAATTATGAGAAAACATTTTCTGTAAACTAAATAAAAATCATATTAGGAGGTTGAAAGAAAAAGAAACCGGATGGGGGGATACCGAGCAGAGCACACCATCTACAGCCCACTGGGAGACAAACTCATCCATTCTCCCAGTAGACAAAGCCAGGTGGTACTCTGCCCGGATACGGGAGCGCACCAGCACCCGGAACATGGCCTCAGGTGACAAGGGAACCCCCCCTATCAAACACTGCTTCCTGGACTTATATATAGCCAACTTGGCTAATGCCAGGAGCAGGTTGACGAGGAGGTCCCTGGCCTTATTGCCCCGGGACACTGGGCGCCCAAAAATAAAAATGTGAGGGGAGAAATGCAGCCAGAACTGCAGGAGGAGGCCCCTCAAGAGTGACAAGAGGGGCTGCAGTCTGGCGCAACTAAAATAAACATGATACACGGACTCTCCCTTGCCACAGAATGGACAAGTGGAGGGAGAGTCCGTGAATTTAGCTAAGTACTCTCCCGTGCTCAGTGCACCATGGAGCACTCTCCAACTCAAGTCCCCGGTGGGTCGTGGAACTAAATCAGAATAAAGTTCCCTCCACCGGGGCCTCTTGCCCTCGTCAGCTGGTAGGACCCGCCTCCAGATGGTATCGGGACGGGTCACGAGGGCAAGGAAGTGCACTGTATGGAGCACGAGAGAATATAAGCTCTTCCTCGGCATGCCGCGAAAGCATGCCGAGGGTATGTCCCTCAACCTCGAGAGGTTGGGGACAGGAGGAGCCTGAGGGGAAACACGGGGCTTGTGTCCAATGCAAACAGCCGGAGAAGGGGTGTTGAAAGGTGCATGTGGCACTCCGGCCTGCAAAGCCCCGCGAAGGAAGGTGCGCGAGTCGGGGGAGATGGCATCTCTAATCTCCTGGAGCAAGCGCCCTGAGACTTTGGGCGTCACATATCCCAAACGGAGCGCAAGCTCCTGGGGTGACACCCAATCAGAACGCCCGTATTCCAGGAGATCCCCGACTCGGGTCATCCGTGCATGACTAAGGCGGCGGATGATACTGGGGGACTGTAACATTGGAGCCCCCACTGCTGCATTAAATAGCAGGGGCTCTGTGAATATTTCATCCCCCAAAGGCACGCCCTGCCTGGTCACGGAGACCATGCTCCAGGCCTTGAGGGTTTCCTGGTAGTATGCCGGCAACACAGAGAGGTCTCTCCCAAACCCCTCGGGCCTGATCAGAAATAATTGCCGGTCATACCCCAGGTTGCGCAACTGGCGATAAAAGCTGGATGCCAGTGCGCACCACTGCGGAGAGGGATCTGCATATAGGTATCTCTGCAGGTACTGAAGGCGGAAGGTGGACAACTGGGAGCACACACAAACTACTCCCTGTCCACCCTCCACCATAGGCAGACTTGCCACCCCTGCAGAGACCCAATGCCTTCCCATCCAGAGGAAATCTAACAAATTCCTCTGGATATTGGTGACAAACTCGGGGGTCGGACTCAGACAAATCAGCCGGTGCCAGATCTGAGAAGCCACCAGCTGATTCACCACTAGAGTCCGCCCCCTAAGGGAAAGCATTTTTGCTAGACCCCTCCATCGTCCCAGACGAGAGAGGACACTGCCCTCTAACTCCCTCCAGTTGTCTGGGACGGAAGCGTCCACAGCGGACAGGTAGACCCCCAGATATTTAATGACATCTGCCTCCCACTTGATGTCACGAAACGTGGGAGGCAAAGAGTCCACCTGTAAATTACCCTCTAAAAGGCCTGTGCATTTGGACCAGTTGATCTGAGCGGAGGAGGCAGCTGAATATACCTCCTGGCACTGTTTTGCCAGCTCAAGATCAACTGGATCCTGGGCCACGAGGAGCACATCGTCAGCATAAGCTGAAAGGACAATCCGCATGTCTGGATCTTTTAGCACCAGCCCTGTGAGCCTTTTCCTCAGTAGGCAGAGGAAAGGCTCAATGGCCAGTGCATATAACTGTCCAGACAAGGGACATCCTTGACGCACCCCTCGTCCAAATACCAAAGGTGCTGTTATGGACCAATTGATTTTAAGTAAACACTCTGCAGAGGCGTACAGCGTTCTTATAAAGCCCACAAACTGTGGGCCAAAACCGTACGCTTGCAGAGTGGCTATGAGGTAACCATGGTCCACCCTGTCAAACGCCTTCTCTTGATCTAAAGAGAGAAAGGCGAGTGACAGACCAGTCCTGCGAGAATAATGCAATAGATCCCGGACCAGAAAGATACTATCAAAGATAGTCCGGCCCGGGATCGCATAGGACTGGTCAGGGTGAACCAATTCTGCCAGCACAGACCCAAGTCTAAGCGAGATGGCTTTAGCTACAATCTTGTAGTCCGTGCTGAGCAGAGAGACCGGTCGCCAGTTCTTAATAAGCCGGAGATCCCCCTTTTTGGGCAGCAGGGCAAGTACTGCCCTGCGACAAGACAGGGGCATCTCCCCGGTCTCCAGGGCTTCCCCAAGGACCAGATGGAAATCAGGTCCCAGAGTCTCCCAGAAAAATTGGAAAAACTCTACAGTCAGTCCGTCCAGTCCTGGAGACTTCTCACAGGACATGGCACGGAGGGCTTCAGAGAGCTCTTGAAAAGATAGTGGTATATCAAGCCGCTCTCTTACACCCTCACTGACTGTGGGGAGCCCCTCCCATAGCACCCTGCAGGCGTCTGGAGAAATGGGATCCGGAGAGTAAAGATCTTTATAAAAGTTCCGGGCTCTATCCCGGATACTCTCCGGATCTGTAAGGGGGGCACCGTCTTCATCTAGAAGACAGGTGATGTGCCTACTGTTACCCCCCTTTTTCTCCAGTGAGTAGAAGAGGCGCGAGCCGCGGTCTAGATCTTTGAGAAAACCTAAGCGGCTGCGCACGTATGCCCCCTTGGCCTGGTGTCGTTCCAGGTCACAGAGGACACCCTTCCTCTCTACATACTCGCTCTGCAGGGATTGGTCCCTACAAGTGAACAGCCTCTGCTCCAGATGGAGTACCTCCCCCCGGAGTGACTCCAACTCAGCTTCGCGCTGCCCACTCGCACCCTTGGTATATTCCTGACACAGAAGTCGCAAATGAACCTTGCCCACGTCCCACCACAGTTTTAACGTGGCAAAGTCCCCCTTGCAACCCCTCCAGTCCGTCCAAAACTCCCGGATCAATGTCACGAGCCCCTGGTCCTTCAACAAAGCATTGTTGAAGTGCCAATAGGCGGCTCGTGGCGCTGTTGGCGTTAGCGCCACTGTCACAGACACACAGTTGTGGTCTGTGAACGGAGCCAGCCTAATGGCACAAGAACCGACTCGTGACATATAGTGACTAGATATATATAGTCTGTCGATCCGGGAGTGGGACACCAGACCGGCTCTCACCCTGACGTAGGTGAAACCGTCTGATGCCGCTGGGTTCTGCTCTCGCCAGATGTCCTCCAGGGAGAAGCGGGCGATGATCTCCCGCAGGGCTGACGCAGAAGGCGGGTACGGCTCTGGACTATTCCGGTCCAGAGCGTCGAGGGTGCAGTTGAAATCACCCCCGAGTACCAAACACTCATCTGCGTCAACCGTCTCCAAAAACTGGGACAGTCTGGCGAGGAACCTCACTCTCTCGAGCCCTCCAGCAGGGGCATATATATTAACTAGGTTAATGATGCTACCCTGCTCTCGGACCCGGAGGTGGATTAGACGGCCTGGGATAACAGCTTTCACAAGCAGCAGCTCTGGCTGAAAAGACTCTGAGAACAGGGTCACCACTCCACATGACGCCGATGTGAAGTGGCTGAAGAAGACCCTGTCTCTCCACTCCAGTTGCCACGAGGCCTCAGCCTCTGGAGTGGTGTGAGTTTCCTGCAGGAAGCTCACAGAGTACCCTCCCTGATATAAATAGGAGAGTACCTGGAACCTGCGGAAACTGTCTTGACAGCCATTGGTATTTAGCGTGCTGATGTGCAAAGCCATTACTGCGTGTCAGGAATTGTGCGTTCCTCAGACCCTTGAGACTGCTGATAGGACACGCACATTTTATAGAATTTCCGGACGCGGAGATGCTCCGCAGTCCCAGAATTCTTGGCCCTAGTGCTGACCACTAGATATTGCTGGAGAGAGTGGAGAATAAACGACATATTCTTCCACCTCTCCAAGGCCAGCCGCACCTTCCTTTTCTTTTGTCCATGAAGGGTGCTCTCAAGGAATAGATCTATTTCCTTGACAGGGATAACCCACCCAGAATCTGATGTTCCTTCTAGTGGGTCACCCCTGGGCTCCTCTTGGCTGAGGGCTTTTACTCCATCCTCCCCGGCTGGAGTCAGTTTCCTCAGCTTTATTCTCAGGGACCCCCTCTTAGATGATACAGAAGGAGTCCCTTTAGCACCCTTCAAGGTAAATAATGGACCCTTGGATTGCTGCTGCACCCCTGTAGCTTCAGGAGTGCATTCAGGGGTAGCTGGCTGGACAGCAGAGGCTGGCATGGCTTCCTTAATGGAAGCCTTGGAGGCTTTATATGCCTCCTCTGCCAGTTCCACCGCTGCTTGCTCAGCTTGGATGGCACCGATGTTAGGGTCAGTGGACGGCTGAGGAGGGTAGACAGGTTCTCCCATGATGTTAACAGGAAAACCTGTTTTATCACCCTCCCCCATTTCCACTTCCCCTTGTGCCACATCCCCCCTGACAGACAAATCCATGGGGTCCTGAATGGGGGTCATGCCTATATTCCCCCCCTCCAATAGTGACTCGGCCTGGGGCTCTAACAAAGCCCGAGGTACGTCACTAGAGAGTGACACTGGAGGAGGAGACTGACTGGTGCCCTTGAAGCTCAGCACCTCAGGGACACTGACTACCCATTCAGCAGGGGCTTTGTTGGGACCCCCCTCAAAGGCCAGAGGCAGAACCTGATCTTTCTTGTCTACCCCTGCCTCACTTGGGAGACCCTCTTGCCCCTGCTTTTCCTCCAGACCCTTTTCCACATTAACCCCTATAGGGTCTGGAGAGAGAGATGTGTGGTCTGGCACCGGCTGGCTGAGCTTAATAACCGGGCCAGACAATGTCACCGGATGAGGAGGAGATGTTTTGTTCCTCTACTTGCTTTTAGAGGGAGGTGCTCCACTATAGAGCACTTCTCACTTATCAGCAACCTCCCTGTTGGTTTTATGCTTCCTCTTCCTGGGGACGTCACTCCTGGAAGAGGAGCTGCCACTAGCTGCCTCCCCTGCAGAGGGCTTATTATCCCTCAGCTTACACTGTGCCCCCACACTAACTGATTTAATTATGATGGGGGCAGATTGGGACTTGGGAGATGCAGCTGTGACACTGGGAGGACCGGTGACATTCTTCCCCTTTTTCCCCGTGTCTGCAGTCTTGCTGGAGACCACAGACACAGATGGCTTTTTTGGGGAAGAAGGGGGTTTGGAGGCCGTGGTGGTGGCTTGAGGAACGGCCTCCTTGCCTGAGCTCTGTGGGGGGGCCATGACCCTTGAGGTCCCCGCTGTTATGGGCTCAGCGGGGATGGGTGCCGTACTGACGGAGGTGCCATTTGCTGGGGCTGGGGCATGATGCTTTACATTAGGACAATACCTACGTGTATGCCCCAACCCCTTGCAATGATAGCACTGCACCTCCGTAGTGCTGTAAAAAATCCTGTACAGCACCCCCTCAAATGGAACCCCAAAAGACCCCTCTATGTTTTCTGCGCCCTGAGGCAGGCACATTTGTACCTGCCTCTTGAAAGAGAGCACATGACGAAGTGCTCTCTCTCTGCACCCCAGGGGAATTTTAATAAATGGTGTTTTTACTTCCCCTAGGGTTAGCAGGTGGGGGCGCAGGAGGGAGTCTGGTAGGAAGGGGGGCACATTAGAGAGTGTTACTTTTGTGCCCAACCCTTCCAGGGGTTCTATTGGGACATATAATCCCCCCACTGTGATGCCTCTCTGTACAAGAATGTGAGCAGCAGCCAGCGTACGGGTAAAGAAAACTGCTTTCCCGTACATTTTGCTGGCTGCTACTATAACAGAGGGGCTGATGACGTTAGCTGCAGCACGCAGATAGATATCAATGCTGTAGACCCCAGACATCTGACATTTAACCCCATGCTTCCTAGTGATCTGCCCCTCAGCCCCAGCGGTGGTATTACTGGGGCCAGCAGAAACCACCTGTGACCAGGTTTTAGCCACAGGGGTAGGTCTGCTGGCAGAACCACCAGGAGCTGGGGCTGCCTTATCTGCCTGGGGCCTATGCTGTGCAGTGCTGCAGCTAGGATTTTCAGGGGCCATTATTCCCCCTTTTGACCCCTGAGGCTTCTTAGTGGTCTTATCCCTCATGTTTAGACCCTTTTTTTTTAGTTTATTTGTTTTATTTATTTTTATTTTTTGTTTTATGATTTTTTACTGTTTTCTTTTTTTTTTTAAATATAAAAGTGGGAAAAAGAAACAAAAAGACAAAACTAAGGGAAACAAAACTAAGGGAGAGAGAGATGTGATGCTTGGCAGTGGAAGGGTTAATGGTCTGTTGCAAGGTGACTAATTGCAACAACACAGAGAACACAGAGGCTTTTTAACCCCTCTGTGTCTCTGTGTCAGAAGATTAAAAAAAAAAAAAAAAAAAAAGCCTTAACAACAAAAAATCTAATTGTTTCCCCCCCCACTGCCTACAAAGATGTTACTTTTCTTCTCTCCCCCAAAACATAAAACCCAACACCAAACAAACAAAACTTCAACAAAACCTAATAAACTTTTTAAAAGAAAAAAAAAAAAAAAGTCAAAGTAACAAAGCTCCAGGAGTGAAGGTGTGGTGCTAAGGGAGGGGTGTGGCAAAGTATCCAGGAGACAGCTCACTCTCCTGGGATAGAGCTGAGCCTGACTCCCAGAAAACTAAAACTTAAATTAAACTAAGAAAAATACCACAAAAACTCCCAAAAATGAACAACACCGTGCACAAAGTGCTTATAAACAGAAAGGTGTTAAAATAAAAATTGTATTTGAGGGACTAAAACCCTAAAAAGCCTTTTGTTTAGAGCTCAAGCATGCACACAACCTCTTGGCACAGTACTTGTAAGCCTGACACACACACTGGCTAGCGGTCAGGCAAATGAACTTAGATTGGCGGTCAGGCAAATGAACTTAGATTTAAGAAAATAAAATTATTGTTTTTTTAAATTTAGACTGCAGGTACACCACTAGATTGGATTGGTTGAACTTGGCACAGTACTTGTAAGCCTGACACACACACTGGCTAGCGGTCAGGCAAATGAACTTAGATTGGCAGTCAGGAAAATGAACAAGTTTTGTTTTTTTAAAAGTAGACAACTAGTAAACAAGATTGTATTGGTTGCACTGTGCACACACAGTATAAGCTGTGAGCCTGACACACACACTTGCTAGCAGGGGCTAGCAGGGAGACAGGCAAATGAAGTTAGATTAGACAGAAAAAAAAAAAATGATGTTATAGCCCTAAAAAGGGCTTTTTGGGGTGCTGTGTTTACAGCAGAGATCTGATGAGTCTTTCAGCACTGTACTGGACACTGAATAAACTTGCCTAGCTATTGATTTCCCTATTCAATCAACATCACCTACACTCTTCCTCCTCTCAATAAGACTGCAAGTTAGTTATGATTCCAAAATGGCTGCTGTCCATGAGGTAGAAGGGTGTGGAAGGCAGTGTATGATGCTGATTGGCTGGAATGTGTCTGCTGACTGTGAGTTGCAGGGTCAAAGTATAGCGGGCGGGTCGAATATCGCATATGTTCGCCGCGAACGCGAACATGCTATGTTCGCCGGGAACAGTCCGCCGGCAAACTTTTCGCGACATCTCTATCTGGTTTGGGGCAGGGAAGAAAGGGTTTTGCTTTGCATATAATGAAAGCTCCTGTAAGTGGGAATCGGCTCTGAGTGCAGCAATGTGCATCTGCTTTTTCGCTGCTTCAAGAAGCTTAAGTCACAGAAGCCCGGGGAGTCAGTTGAAAAAGGGGAAGACTCCAGTAATGCTAGAAAGGGTGCAGGGGTGGCTAGAGTCGTACGCTGAGAGTGGGGATAGGTCAGTGGATGCTGGGTTGTTGTTAGTAGGGTTTTCATATGGTTTCATTATTCCATCGGCAGCTGTGTATGTAGGGGGTTGCCCTCCCAATTTCAAATATGCAAGGGAAAATCCTGACTTTGTGTTTAGCAAGCTGTTAGCGGAAGTGGAAAAGGGTTGTATGGCAGGCCTTTTAGTTATGTCCCTTTGGTAAATTTAAGGATCTCCCTATTGGGCTTAGTGCCAAAGAAGGAGGTGGGGGAGTTTAGATTGATCCACCATTTATCTTTTCCAAAAGGTTCCTCGGTAAATGATGGTATTAGCAAGGAGTTGTCTTCAGTTGATTATGCTTCTTTTAAGCAGGCATTGCAGTTGGTAAGGCGGGCTGGTGACATTAAGTCTGCTTTCAGATTACTTCCGTTTCACCCGGATTTTGATCATCTGTTAGGTTGTTCTGTTTTGGATCAATTCTTCATGGATTTGTGCCTGCCGATGGGTTGTTCTGTTTCTTGTTCTTATTTTGAAAAGTTTATTTATTTTCTTCAGTGGGTGGTTTGTCAAAAAGTGGGTCTATTTTCTGTGGTGCATTATTTGGATGACTTTTTATTTGTGGGTCTGGCAGATTCTTCAGTGTGTTCTCAGCTGTTAACATGTTTTAAGGTTATGACAGAAGAGTTTGGTAATCCATTAGCTGATGAAAAGACTGTGGCCCCTTTCCAATTGTTGAGTTTTTGGGGGATTGAGATAGATTTGTGACTTTTGAGTGTAGGTTGCCGGCAGGTAAAGTGCTGGAGCTTAAGAAGGAGGTGCTTTTGGTTAGGGCAGCTAAGGTTTCTCTTAGGTCCATGCAATCCTTGCTTGGCAAATTAAACTTGGGCAGAATATTTTGTAGGAGGTTGTCTCTGTCTACAGCGGGGGTTTGCCAACCGCACCATAGCATTAGAATAATGGCAGAACACAAGGCGGAGCTTCGCATTTGGTATGACTTTTTAGAGCATTTTAATGGCAGCACGATTATTTTAAAGGAGCCGGTTGCCAATGGCGCTCTAGAACTTTACACGGAAGGTGGTGTGCTCAAGCTTGGCCTGAAGAGTGGCAGTGTGGTAATCTGACAAGAAATGTAACCTTATTGGAATTATTTTGGAATTATTTCCAATTGGTAGCAATTTTGGCTGTGGGGGGAGAGTTTGAGGAACCAACACGTAGTGTTTCATTGTGACAACATGAGTGTAGTTCAGGCAATTAATTCCACTACTGCCTCTTAGCCTCTGGTAGTTAAGTTACTGAGGCAATTGGTACTACAATGTCTGCAGTTGAATATTTTGGTGAGGGCAGCTCATATTCCAGGGCTTAATAATGTAATAGCGGACACATTATCAAGGTTTAAGTTGGTGAAGTTCAGGGAGTTAGCTCCAGCTGCAGATCAAGACCCAAAGCCATTCCCACAGCACTTATGGAATTTGGGTAACTGATATTTCTAGGGAACAATTGCCACCAGGTATTGGGTACTGCCTGGGGGTGATTCAGTCTGTTTTAAGGGGAATTACATGTGTAATAAAGAGAACAATTTGCTTGACATGTGGTTACGTTTTTTTTTTCAGGGTTGCCATTGCATTTGTGGATTGTGGGTCACTCCTTCATATACTTGGCTAGGAGATCGGCATCAATAACAGAGCAAGGCAAACAGATGGTGTTTCCAGAAGAGAAGAGTGGTTTGGGGTTAGGGGAATGAGGTGGGATCAGGTTCTTTTAATGGTGGTGGGTTACGCTAGGCTTTTCCCAGCCCCAGAGTTATTGCTAATACACGCCAGGGGAATGACTTGGGACACATACCAATTAAGGAATTGATTATTCTATGATGCAGGATGGGTTCAGGTTAAGGCAGTTGTTCCGGGGATTGCTTATAATCTGGTTTTATATTGCTTATAATCTGGGGCAAACGACACAAAAAAGCTGGATAAGGTCAGACTCAGGCTTAATAAGATCATGGGTTCTTTCATAAGAAGGTTGGGGGTTTCTCCATTAGGCACAGGGGTTTGGAGACCCCGGAAGCTTGTAAGTTTTATCTTAAAGATGGGGTTCACCTCGACGATGTAGGGTTAGCTTTATTTAATTATTCCCTCAAGGTTGGTATTGTTCAGGCCATGGAGCTTTTTGGCGGAGCTGAGCCCGGTGGGGTTGTGGGTGGCAGGGGTGCTGCATCAACTTAGGTTGGAGCTCAATTTACCGTAAGGTATCCGGCATGGTTAGTTCCAGAGGTCTCATGGGCACGGGGTTCCACTGGGCCGCTGGAAGGGGGTTGAGCTCCTTAATCAAAGGGTGACGCAGCTACCTCAGGTTACTATTATGTTTAATATTTGCCAAATAAAGCTGTGGCCCGTTTTTACCCAAGTTGGAATTCTTATTTCTTTATTTACTTTGGGTTGTCCATTACCGGACTAGGTCTCTTATGCCTAGGTCAAGATAATACATTTAGGGGATGGGTTCTACGTCTTCAGATAGACGCTATTCTAGAGGAAAAACTAGAAAATGTTTTTTTTTTCTTTTGTAATTGATATTATCATTTTAGTTAAAGGGTACAGCAGTTAGACAATTGGTCATTGTCCTGTAAATAGCTCAAATTCTGAAAATAAGGCAAAACTCAAAATAATCTAATTATCAGAATAGTTATATATAACCAATTATAGAAAAGGTGGTCAATATGAATGAATGTGACATGGGAGTAAGTCAAGTCCTAAAACATGGGTGTTTATCTTATATGGTGACATGGACATGCTGAAACAACATGGACTTTCTATATGAATACTTTGAAGTATGTACCATATTATATTACATTTGTGTTCTTCTTATCTGTTATGGCATGTCATCTTCTTTCACATTTCTACACTTTCTAAACAACCTTTTTAGTATTAAGTTGGTACAAACAACTACTGACTGTGGGCTTGATTACTTGACTCCACAGAAACTCCTGTAAAGATGAGGGTTTATTACATTTGGGAGCTTATAAGCACAAGCCAAGGGTCTTAAGTGAATAGGTAAGTATAAACACAATAGTCCCTTTAGTAACCCCAGTCAAGTTAAAGAACGTCAATAAACATTGCAACATGGGGTCTATACAACTATGTGTTTCCAGCTCAAACAGGTCCAAGATCAAAACTTTATTTTTTCTAAGAGGGAAAGAGAAGGCGCGATTAGGCAGAGTCGAGGCAGGTGCTTTGTTTCTACATATTTTGTCATATAAATTAACTTGTAAATTATACACATAGTCTAAATATCCCCATGATATTAATAGCTCTAATTCATTTTATAGGCTGTATCTTATCCCAAGACTGACCAGTACCCCATATGCACCCTACCCTAATATATACTGTCACAACTAGATGTACAATAATCCACTCTACATATTTGTAGTGGTCAGCCTTGTTCCTAGGTAGATGCCATCTTGACTGTTTCTTGACCCCAAACTCCCAGATGATACTAATACCTCCCCCCCCCCCCCCCCCCCCGACCTAATCAGAACAGGTCACAAGACCTAAACATATTGTAAAACACAGCCACCCTCTCCTTGGCATCAGAGGGGTAATAAAAGTGGTCCAGCCACCCTAACAAGTAAACCCCCAGGCCTGAGATAGCTGTAATCAGTGAGGATGCACAAACATGCCTGAGTAAGGCAGAAGGGATAGGTCTGATAAGTAATTAACTGAGAGTGGGGCTCATGTGATAGTTAAATATTTTGTGCCTTGATGAATAAAGTTTCAATAAGCATAACAACTGTGTGTTTTGCATTCTGGTGATATCCTTGATCCTACCTGGGATGCTAAGATACAGTTGGTAACTGCTACAGATCCTTGTATTCCGTCCAAATGCTGGTGCTCTCGGTGGAAGGTGTCATATCCTGTTAGCAGGGCTACAACTAACCTACTATCTGCTTAGCAGGATTTGTATAGTGACATTTTCAAGCCCAACACACACCCCTATTACATACTATATACTATTATATACCATATATAGTCACCACACATACCCCCTGCTACACATGCCCTCCAATTACCTATATAAAATTAGAACACATACAGCCTTATTAAATTGTGATTCAGTAAATTTAAAAGGTCTCTATTTAAGCACACAGCATATTTTATTTACAGAATTTTTTAGTTAGTGAAGACCTTGATTTTGGATAGAAGTTTACTAACTAAAAACTTCTGTAAAAAAAAATATGCTGTGTGCTTAAATAGAGCTCTTTTAAATTTACCGGAACGCAATTTAATAAGGCTGATAGTACATAAATTGTTTTGAAATACAAAAACATTCACAATCTTGTTTTCATTTAATGACGTGAGCGGACAGTGATAGTATTTTTTTATTTGTGTATGACTTATTTTGTGTTTGTATGTTAGACATGGAGGGAGGAGTGATATGGAAAAGGTGCTCCCGCACTGCTGAACGACTATGGAGGGAAGATTTCCTCCACTACAAGTTTATGTTAAACAATCAGCTCATATAAGTCTTTTCTAACTAAGATATTACTACATAAGACATATTCAGATAAAGGGTGATAATTACAGCTATATAGCGATCTAAATATATAAAATCTTTAGGGAATTGTGAAATAGCACGCCGTTCACATGTGCACCACAGCACAATAATTATCACTTAGTTTTTTCAAACAACACCGCAAAAATGGTTATGTAGTGGATATATAGCAATATATCCACAAGGTAAATAAAGATATTATATAGAAGCATTATACATTATTATTATCACTATACTGATTTTTTTTTTTAAACGATTATACCAAAGAACTTTGTTGGAAGAAGTGAATATTACAGCTGATGAAGTGTATAGAGACTAATATAGCTCAAACTAGAGCACAACTTTAAAATACTCTTGGAGAGAAAAAGAAACAATACAATCCCTATAAGACCAACATTGATGCAGAGTATGTCAATGATTTGTATAGTGAAATAAACTTTATGGATCTATGTGCAATTGAACAGGTCTAAAAAGAATTCGCCAGCACAGTCACTTTAGCACTTCATAAGCACAATTGGTCACATGTTATCTTATCACATATTACAATTGTCCAACTACGATTCGTCGTCACGCTGTTTGCGTAGTACGTATGACTTAGCGATGAGCGACGCAGGCGCTCATCGGCCACCGAGCCTCGCGTAGCGAGGCGAGCCGTTAAACCGTAGCACTTAAGCAATGAGCGCCGCAATGAGCGCCAAAGGCGCTCATTGCTGGCGAGCCTCGCATAGCGAGACCGCCCGTTATACACGTCACACGCGCGACTTAGAAAAAAAAAACAACCTTAACGTAACAAACCCCCAGACGCACTAAGAATACGACTATAATGGCCGGCCCGCGTGCAACTAAAAACAGTGAATACACACCAAATACTCACAAAAACTACATTAAAAGCTTACCCATAGCAAGGGGGGCACCCAGGACCTCTGAAAGTGAAGTTACACCTGAATTTAAGTCCAAATTCCCGAGTTCAGAAACACGAAAATCACCTAAGCGAGAGAAATAATGGCCACCGAAAAAAACGAAAACGAGGCTCACAGCCTAGCCACTTACAACTTTCCCAAGAAGGGATCCGAGATAAGCTTGGAAACCTGCATTAACCCCAGGGGATCCGAGATAAGCTCGGAGTCCTGCATTAACCCCACATTAACCATCACAGTGGGGGGTCCCGATTGCACGGGGACCCCCGCTGAAATCAAAATTCTAAATTCCTGCCTTACAGGTCCTTTAAAGGGCCCCTTTGTAAAAAGAAAAAAAATATACACTGTCACCCTGTCAATCATGGGGTCAATACAGACCCCCATAAGCCGCTCATTAACCCTGTCACTCATGGGGGTCAATATAGACCCCCATAAGCCCTTCATTAACCCTGTCACTCACGGGGGGCAATACAGACCCCCATAAACCCCTCATTAACCCTCTCACTCATGGGGGTCAATATAGACCCCCATAAGCCCTTCATTAAGCCTGTCACTCATGGGGGTCAATACAGACCCCAATAAGCCCTTCATTAAGCCTGTCACTCATGGGGGTCAATACAGACCCCCATAAGCACTTGATTAACCCCCTCACTCATGGGGGTCCATACAGACCCTCATAAGCCTCTATTTAACCCCATCAGTCCCATAAGGGTATATTAAGACCATTATCAGCCTGTTACAACACTACATTAACCACATAAGTGCCATGATGGTCCTCGAGGACCATCATGACACTAAGTATAAACACTACACTATACCCCCCCAATAAAACATTAAATATCAACTAAACAGTCTCTACACTAACCTATTAACACCTACACTACCTACCCCATAATAACCCCCACCACTCTAATTACAGAAAATAAAAAAGCCTAAAGTCACAAAAAAATAATAATCTACATTACAGAAAATAAAAAAACCTAAGTCACAAAAAATAAAAAAAGGAACATTACAGAAAATAAAAAAAACATTACAACCCCCCCCCCTACTACAGAAAAAAAAAATACGCACCTGAAAAGGAAATACATATAATACAATACAAATACATAAAATACAAATACATACAATACAAATACATACAATACAATACAATACACCCCTATCTAATATACATCACGCAATCTATCTAAATAAATACCATAATCTAATATACATCCTATCTATATAATAATACATCCCCAATCTATCTACATAAATACCACAATTTAATTTGCAATACATCCTATGCTATCTATATAAAACGCATACCCCTAGCTAACATACAATAAATGCTATCTATATATAAAGTTCATTTGCTTTTGTAATAAATCTATTAAATAGCAGAGAGACTTTCTGGGCACTCTGTATATTGATGTATTGATACTGAGGTGCAACGAGGCTGAAAAAGCACTTCTAGCATCATTTTTATCCATTGTATATTGGGTTTATTCTATTTAGATTATAAGTCACATGCATATTATCTCCCCGAATGCATCATTTTATATTTTTCTCTATTAAATAGCATGTGGCATTTAGCTTCCCATTAGTACTTACAGAATTCCCTATGCATGAAAAGAAGATTATGGTTTGATTTAATTGCCTTATTGTCATGGGTTTTGAGGGTAAAAAGAATACCACACCCATCTATTATTTACATGATATGGTTGTCCATTGGTCTTGCTACTACCACTGTAAACACTGATACATTTATAGTATACTCTTCTAACATGTGAGGGGTTAAATCATTTTCCTTTGTACAAATTACATTTCTGAGTCTATTAAATAAATCAAATCAAGACTTGGCAAGGCCAAGTCATAAATATGTTCACATGTGTAAGAAAAACTCCACAAGATAGTGTGTTCTGAGAAATATGCATCTCACTTCAATATTCCATTGTCCTAAATAAATATTATCAAGCAGGTGTTAAGATAACCGTACAATGGAGTCTAGTTTGATCAAAAATTGTTGGCAGACATAATTAGAACTGAGGTCACACATATTAATATTAATCAAGTTTAATATTTTGTACCATAGCACTCTCAAGCGGATTGAAACAGCTATACACAACATATTTATCAATACATTCTAATTTATATATATACATGCAAGCGGGGAGTAACTATTTGTGATTGGTGGAAACCAACCTTGTGACGATGAGGAAGAAATAGTTATCTAATAGAGAGAGAAGGTTTTGGGTCTTTTGGTCTCTTCCTGCTTTTTCCTGGAGTCTTTTCTTCTGTATTATTTTCTGGCTTGTCTTTTCTGGATTATCTGATAGTTCTGTTCTGTGGACATACCTGACTGTCATCCTTGGGCATAAACCTATGCCCTCTTCATATCTTCCCTAAGATATCTTACTATATCTGTCTATCCAACTTCTATTCTATCTCTGCAACTCTGCCTAACAAACCAATAACACAAAGAGGGATTACTTCAGACTATCTTGAGAAGGGATCCTAAAAATGACACAGGTGTCATCCTGCAATTCTATACATGGTATGTATAAACTGGTTTAACTTTCTAATTTGTAGTAGAGTTAAAAATAGCCCAATAACCACAATCCTTCTGTTATCATTTTGGGAGTGGTCACAGAAACAAGACTAATTAGCATCTTCGATTCGGACTGTTGGTGTTAATAAATATATTTTAATCTGTGCCCATATTCCCTAAAACAGACTGATTGGTTTTATTCAATAATGTAACCACTTAACTCTGTTACAAAACTAATTATTAAAAACTAACCAAAAATAAAGTGTGTTAAGACTAATTGTTATCCAATCATCCAAAAGAGATTGTAAAAGATATCGGGTAGATTGTATATTGCGATCTAACAAAATATCAAAGCTTACAACTGTAAACACTTATAATTGTCTATCCTTGATATTTACTGCTATACCAAGATATGCTGTTTCTGCACACAGCGTATACTTGTTGATAAATTGATCCTCAAACTCAATTAATCTATACACTGTCATATTTTAGGAAACTATATTAATATATACAATGTAATATTTATGTCATATCAATTGCATGACATTGTATAACTTTTACGTCCTTAGCAAATATAGATATTACTCTCCAGCCGTACTTCCATATCTTTATTTTCTTTACTTGGCTACATAGATACAAAACTATTAGAAATGCAAGATAATCACCAGTTCACATTAAATGTGCAGCAAGGAGAGGGATGCTCAAAAGAAAATTAAATTACATCTTTGTTATGGAATACCATTCCTGCAGGTTAAATAATAAGCATGAGGAATTTATGGTGGTATGGGAACATTGGATTCTATACAAAATATAGTTTTGTAATTATAAATGCAGGTATTTACAGCATAGCAAAATAATAAACAAGAGTATAATGTAAAATTATGTTGCCATATATACTGAGTTTATTACCTAGAAAATGTCAGAACATATCTAATTATATAAAGTAAAAGTATAAAACTAAAGTATTCTATAACATGAACTGTCATTTTGTTTTATGTATACACAAGTTATTATCTTGAAATCAAAAAATCAAATAAATTGAAGAAAACAAAAAATATATATTTTAAAAAGAAGAGGACGCAATAATGAACCCTGGAAAAAAAAAAACATTTACTACATTAGTTTGATATGGAATGGTGTAAAAGCCGGAACAGAACAGGCCCTTTATAAAAGAAACTCAATGCATTATCACTGTCACATGTTAAACTGTCTTGTGAACAATATTTAAGAACCAAAAACAATTCAATATATTACTTTATTAATTCTTTAAAAATCAAAATATAACTCAGTACAGGGTTAAACGGGCAGTAACACACTCTTTATAAAAGGAATGATAATAAAATAATTGAGTTAAATATAAGTGAGAACCATATTTAAGAATCCATCTGGTAGTATGCTTGGTAAACTCTTTAACAAGCCCGAATAAGATTTTTTTGTAAAATGAGCCAGAACGGGAAATTTCTCAATAAAAAATTCCCCAGGCACACACGACTAGATGGGTTTCATGCAATAAGCCGAAACTATTTTATGGAAACTATTTTCAAGAAACTATTCTGGGCCATCATACAATGTTTTGTAAAATGAGGCGGCATTTGCTCCTCTGATAATAATGGTTTACTTTCAAAGACTAATTAATGCAGAGCAGATATGCTCATGAAGTGCCTGATAGACAAGTAAACAGAATAATTGTCCATTATCTTGGACAGGATGAGAGACTTGTGCTATCTGTACCTTGTTGAAATATGAAAATTATACAATGAGTGGTTTGATGGTGTGCACCCAGAGGCCGGATAGAGATACAGCAGAAAGGATGGAGTTAATCCCTGTAGCAGAACTCACACTAGGAGGGGTGGGAGTTAAAACCTAAGGATAATTAGGTCCAAGTGGGACCTGCCTATGAGAGGACTGCTGAGCACCAAGCAGGGAGCTCAGTCTGAACAAGGATAGAGATCCTGAGACAGCTCTTTGTGTGGACACAGAGAGAGGCAGGCAGTAAGAGAGACTGCCTGGACAGACAGCAACATTGTGAGGCATTAGTGTGACCTGAGAGGTGTAAACACTTATAATTGTCTATCCTTGATATTTACTGCTGGAAAGACAGCAAAATTGTGAGACACTGAGAAGAGTCATCAGTGTGACCTGAGAGGTGAGAGAGACACAGCACCTCAGCAGACTCCTACAAGAGTGCCCCCCTGAAACAGATGAGTTTCAGGCCTGTATTATGTTCTTGGACTGTCTGCTTGTAAGCAATGAATACATAGCCTGCAGTTGGAGAATGAAAGAAGCTGTAGTCTGAAAGCTATTTTGTTTGTAAGACCCTGAAGGGTAAGGTCCCAGAGATGAGTGGGACAACAAGTGGAGTGAGTAGAGTGGAAGAAGCCAGCAGTTTGAGACTGTTTAATTTGTTATTTTGCTTATTTTATTTGCTGACTAATACTCCTTAATAAAAGTGGTAAAGCAATTAAAGGCCTCGTGAGTGCTGGAAACTACAACCTCATTAAATTGGGGCTAAGTTGTAGAACGTAGCCCGTAACTCCAAATTTACGAGTTACAGCTATTAAATTACACCTGTAACGTTGCTCGCAGCGGACTTGCGTGTTAACACGCAGGACAGTTGAGAATAGGCTACATGCTGTGCAACGCTGAACTTCACGTAAATCCTTTGATCTCTCGTGCCCGTAACCTCTACTTATTCAATTCAGCTATTAAATTGCAACGTGGTCACTCGTGAGCAAGCGTAAATGGAGCCCAAAGGCCAACGTGTGCATGTAGCACTTGGAATGCAAATAACAACACTCTACTGTACATTTATTATAACGGAAAGTGATGTTCAGTCTTAGAATTACCGTATTGGTCCGAATATAAGCCGCACCCGCATATAAGCCGCACCCGTAAAGTTCAAGGGGAAAAAATTGAAAAAAGATAGTACTCACATATAAGCCACACCCGTAAAATTAGAGAGAAAAAGACTCTCAAAGTGATCAGCCATTGCAAGAAACAGGCTTTTTTTTGCAGGTTACAGGCTTAACAGGACGTTAGAATCACTAAAACCGTAAATCGCTATTCAATATCGCAGTCTAAAGCACTAAAATCGGCACCCTTAACTCGCAATCGCGCACCCTTAACTCGCAATCGCGAATAGAAGCCGCACGCATTACAATCAAAGTTCGCAAATCGGCAATGATTTTTTTACTGTCGCGAATATAATATATTCGGACCAATACGGTAATAGCATAACATGATGAGGGAGCTTTTGTGCTAGGGGATAGGATGGTAGAAAGGCTGGAGGAGTTTTTAAACTAGTAGGTGGGGGGAGGGACTAGATATAAGTAATGGGTTAGAAAGTGTAGAGGGTATAAGGGGTGAATTAACAACTCATAGGAGATGGGGGAGGGGTAGTATAGTCAATAGGGAGGTAGTACTAAGTAACTCAAGTACATTGGCAGGCACTTCAGAACTACAGGCTCATAACATAAGGTATGCTTGCTAATGCCAGAAGCTTGCCAGGAAAAATGGGAGAGTTAGAATTATTAGCAATTAATGAAAAATGGGATTTAGTAGGCATTACCGAAACATGGTGGGATGAATCTCATGACTGGGCTGTTAATCTGAATGGCTATAACCTATTTAGGAAAGATAGAGGCAATGGTAAAAGAGCAGGAGGGATTTGTCTGTATGTTAAGCCTGAATTTAAACCTATAGTCATAGAAGATATTTATGGTGGACCTAGTGATAAAGTTGAATGTTTGTGGGTAGCGTTAAATAGCGGAGCAGCAAATTCCAAAAGAATATTAGTAGGAGTATGCTATAAACCCCCAAATATAGCTGAAAGTGAGGAAATGCAATTATTGTTACAGATTGGAAATGCAGCTAAGCATGGGTAAGTTCTAATAATGGGAGATTTTAGTTATCCTGAAATAAACTGGATAAATGAGACCAGCAGTTCATCTAGGGGAGCAGGTTCTTGAGTACACTCAGGGATCATTATCTGGCCCAGGTTGTACAAGAGCCTACTAGAAATGAAGCTATCTTAGATTTAGTCATAACAAATAAGATTGATATAGTAACAAATGTTGGAATAGGAAAACCTTTGGGAAACAGTGATCACAACACAGTCTCATTTGAGATTGAAATAAAAAAAAACTAAATTTTAAGTAGACAACAAAAACTCTTAATTTTATAAGGGCAGATTTTAACGGTCTAAGGGCAGCAATACAAAGTGTAGACTGGGAAAGAGAACTGATAGGTAAAAACACTGAACATAAATGGACAACATTTAAAATCCTTACTAAATATACATACACATCGGCATATACCATGTGGGAATAAAAGTAAAAGGAGTAAATCCCATCCAATGCGGCTTAACAATGATTTAAAGATCAAGATACAGAGTAAAAAACAGGCATTTAAATTATACAAACAAGAGGGGACAGAGACTGCTTTACGGGAATACAAGGAAATCAACAAGGCAGCAAAAGCGCTATTAGACTGGCTAAAATAGAAAATGAAAAATGAATTGCTAAAGAGAGTAGGACTAACCTTGAAATATTTTTTGAGTATATTAATGGGAAGAAGGCGAGGAAGGAAGCTATAGGAACAATACAATGTAACACAGGCCGTCTGATAATTAGTGACCAGGAAAAGGCAGATGAGCTAAATAGGTTCTTTTCTTCGGTATACACAAGGGAGGTACCAGTGGTTGGGACACAGCAACATAATGGGGCTACACTACCTTTTACAAATAATTGGTTAACACAGGAAGTAATCCAAAAGAGGCTGTAAAAAATAAATGTTAATAAAGCCCTGGGTCCTGATGGAATACATCCAAGGGTACTGAGGGAACTGGGTTCTGTAATAGCCAAACCATTATATCTAATTATTCAAGATTCACTCAACACAGGGTATCTACCAGATGACTGGAGAAAAGCAGATGTGATACCTATATTTAAAAAGGGAGCAAGAGCAAATCTGGGGAATTATAGACCAGTGAGCCTCACTTCTGTAGTGGGGAAGCTTTTAGAAGGGTTAATAAGGTATAATATACAAGAATATGTCTATTTGAACATAATTATAAGTAGAGTCAACATGGATTTATGAGGGATAGGTCATGTCAAACAAATCTAATTAGTTTCTATGAGGAGGTTAGTAGGAACCTGGATCAAGGCAATTCAGTGCATGTAGTCTTTTAATACAGTGCCACATGGGAGACTATTGTACAAACTAAGGGATACAGGAATTGAAGTAAATATCTGCTCATGGATTGAGAGCTGGCTAAAAGACAGGAAGCAAAGGGATGTTGTAAATGGAACATACTCTGATTGGACTAATGTGGTAAGTGGGGTTCCTCAGGGTTCTGTATTAGGTATTCTCCTATTTAACATATTTATTAATGACTTAGAGGTGGGATTGGAGTGTGGTGTCTCCATTTTCGCTGATGACACGAAGTTGTGCAAGGTAATTAAATCAGATAGTGATGTGCTTTCCCTCCAAAGGGATTTACATAAAATTGAGGAATGGGCATCAAAATGGCAGATGAGATTTATATACAAATAAATGTAAAGTTATGCATCTGGGGAGGAAAAATAGCCATGCAATTTATAATCTTAATGGAGCAAATCTAGGTGTATCAGATATTGAAAGGGATTTGGGAGTGCTTGTGGACAACCACCTAGGTAACAGTGCCAAGCCAAGCAGCAGCTGCAAAGGCAAATAAACTGTATTTATTTATTTATGTATTAAGAAGGGTATAGAAGTAAGGGAAACAAATATAATTCTGCCACTATACAAATCTCTAGTACGCCCTCATTCGGAATATGGAGTACAATTTTGGGCACCACTTAAAAAAAAAGGACATTTTAGAGCTGGAAAAGGAACAGAGAAGGGCAACAAAATTAATAAGGGGAATGGAGGGACTAAGTTATGAAGGAAGACTAACCAAATTAAAGGTATTTTCTCTATAAAAAAGGCATTTAAGAGGAGATATGATTACCTTATATAAATACATCCAGGGTCAGTATAAAGATTTGTCAAGGGAGCTTTTTGTGCCAAGAGGTTTTCAACTGACAAGAGGACATCCCTTGAGGTTAAAAAGATTCCACCTTAAAGAAAGAAAACGGTTCTTCACAGTAAGGGTGGTTAATCTGTGGAATTCTCTACCAGAGGAGGTGGTGACAGCGGATTCGATAGATAACTTTAAAAGGGCACTGGATTTATATTCATGGATAATTAGAGAGACAGTATTGATCCAGGGAGAAGTCCGATCGCCAGTATCTGGGGTGAGGAAGGATTTTTTTTTTAAACGATTGGCTAAGTCTCACTTGGGATTTTTTTCTGTTTGCCTTCCTCTGGATTAATTAATAATTATAAATAAAATAAAATAATTAAATAATTGATCAATAATTAACAATTAATTAATATTTAATCTGCATATTGCAGATCAGAGGAGATCTTAAAAGGTTGAATTTGATGGACTGAAAGCCTTTTTTCAACCTTAATTACGATGTAACTAATTACTATGTAACATTCTCAAGCCCGCAAATTGGCCAAATAAAATATTTTATTTCATGTATTTTTTTTGTGTTACATCGATCCCTGCAATCAATGTGTTAAGACATTTACTGTAACTAGCGTGTAATAGAATATCATATTTATATATATATATTAGATTAATAGCAGTGAATACATAGCCTGCAGTTGGAGAATAAAAGAAGCTTCAGTCTGAAAGCTATTTTGTTTGCAAGACCCTGATGGTGTTCACCCAGGAAGGGTAAGTTCCCAGAGAGGAGTGGGACAACAAGTGGAGTGAGTAAAGCAGAAAAGCCAATATTTTAAACCTGTTAAATTTTTTATTTTGCTTATTTTATTTGCTGACTAATACTCCTTAACAAAAGTGGTAAAGCATTTAAAGGCCTCCTGAGTACTTCATTATAGCTGGAAACTAAGGCACTGAATCCCTAACATGGCAGTGGATCTGTCACAGAGGTCACATACGTACCATGCCATCTGTGTTGTCAGAAGCAGTAAAGCAGAAACACCTTAGCCCATTTACGTTTTACCAGCGTAAAATTGCAAAAACAAGCGCATTAGCTGGACTTATGAAAATAACGAATTCTAAAGATACAAAACATAAAAATAAACTAAAATATGAGAAAACCAAACGTTGAATCAGCAGTGATGACCTATATGGTGTGTATGGACTTCACTATGCTCTGGAAGGGTTTGTCTGTCAATATACCCTTGTCCCTGAGGTATTTGTAATCTTGGCTCTTCCAGAAACTAATAACATTTTTCAAGATGTTATATGTTGCAATCAAACACCCGTCAGTCTTACAATAGAACTTTTAACCTTGGAGACTTTTATGCCCCACCTTACATTTTTCAGTGTGCTCTTTTTGATAAGGACCCAGTAATCTCTTTGGCAATAATGATCCCTGATAAGCACACAATAAAGGTGAATGCAGGTAGGAAAACCAATGGTAGGAAAACCAACAGAGGAACATATATCATTACTATCCAAAGGGCTAATCTTTTTGATAATGTGAAAGACCTAAACGTATTTATCAAGAAGTTGGCTCTAAAGAAAAAATACTATGAGAAAGAGCAAAAAAGGATGGAAAGTTTGGGACCAGCATCGTAGGAGTCAGAGACTCTTCATAAGTCTCACTTTTGAAGACAAATGAAGAAACTACATTGGATATAAATGATTCCTCTCTTAAGGATTATTGCAAAAAAAGGAGTAAGTATACTCCGGAAATAAAAGGCTTCAGCAACCCAGAGGTATATATAAATTTGGTGTCCAAGGAATTAGAAAAATGGGACAATAACAAAAAGAGACGATACCAGGATTACAACCTAACAAAAGATTAATTTAATGCCCTTTGTGATTTAGAAAATCAAAGCATTGAGATTAAACCTGCAGATAAAGGTGGTAACATTGTTCTAATGAATAAGGTTGATTATATGAAGATGTGCTTGGATAAAATCTAAAAAAAAAATTCTACCCATGAATACTGCACAGAGTTATATGCAATTTTGTTGCAGGCAAAAGATGCAGGTCTTATCTCAAAGAGCAACTTCGATCATCTCTACCTTCAAGAACCAACGGTCCCTCAATGAACTGTAGCTCCCCAGTGCTGGCAGCACTCATGCAGGCCCAGACTATGACACTCACACCACCGTGCTTGGCTGTAGCCAAGACACACTTGTCTTTGTACGCCTCACCTGGTTGCCGCCACACACGCTTGACACAATCTGAACCAAATAAGTTTATCTTGGTGTCATCGGATCACAGGACATGGTCCAGTAATCCATGTCCTTAGTCTGCTTGTCTTCAGCAAACTGTTTGCGGGCTTTCTTGTGCATCATCTTTAGAAGAGGCTTCCTTCTGGGACGACAGCCATGCAGACCAATTTGATGCTGTGTGCGGCGTATGGTCTGAGCACTGACAGGCTGACCCCCCCACACCTTCAACCTCGGCAGTATTGCTGGCAGCACTCCTACGTCTATTTCCCAAAGACAACCTCTGGATATGACGCTGAGCACATGCACTCATCTTCTTTGGTCAACCATGGCGAGGCCTGTTCTGAGTGGAACCTGCCGTGTGAAACTGCTGTATGGTCTTGCCCACCATGCTGTAGCTCAGTTTCAGGGTCATTTCTTCAGTGTTGTCAAAAGAAAAGATATTATAAAATATTTACAAAAATGTGAGGGGTGTACTCACTTTTGTGAGATACTGTATCTATTTCTAAATATCTTATGTGGCTTTATATTATTATTTGGTTTAATGTACCATAGTTATTAAGCCATTTTGTGACATCAGTATTCCTTTTAAAAGAGGATTTGTTAATGTGCGCTCTTTGCTTGTGTCCTTTCTGAGCCATTATTGCTCTCATATTGAGCACAGAATAGTGAATATATAAATCATACTAACACATTGTGTGTGAAAATGTTCCCCTTAAGCATAATACATGATAAGGGCTCAAGTATAATTGATAAACATAATTGTTGATGTGGTATATATACAGATAAATGGATTTACATTCCTTTAACGTTACAGACGTTCAGATATTTTACCTCCAGGACAATATTTAAGTAAGGGTTAATCTCTACTGTTTTATGCATTATTGTTTGCAAGCAGTTCCTGGACATCAGTATGCTTTATAAAAGAGTAATTGTCAGTAAATGCTTTCTTTATATTTTGGTCCCTTTTTAGCCACCGTTGCTCTTATATTCTGGACAGTGTAGCATTTATGAACTGACTTAATGCTTTTTGAATTTTGTCCTCACTGAGCTTCCGTAGGCCTTCCTTTAAGCAGTGCACAGGGATTTGTAAAAACAACGACTAAAAAATCTGTGCATGTTTTGATCTAGGATCATAATTGCCATATATATATACATTTTAACGGCGATATTCTAATGATTGGATTAAAGACTTTTTGATTTTTGTTTACTATTAACATAGTGTGTTAAGCACACAATGGTATCATTTTTAGGGACGGTATAAAAGCCGGAACGGAACAGGCCAGAACAGGCCATTTATAAAAGAAATCAATGACAATATCACTGGGATGTGTTAGATATTATTGAGAACAATATTTAAGAACCAAAACAAATTCAATATAATACTTTTTTAACCCTTTAAAAACCCAAAAATCAAACGGAACACTCAAAAACAGGCCGGAACGCACACTTTATGAAGGGAATCCATGCTAAAATTATTGGGATGTGTTAAATATATTTGAGAACTATATTTAAGAGCTAACGCCAATCTAATAGTATGCTTTATTAACCCTTTAACATGCCAGAATACAATATTTCAGAAAAATGACCCGGAACGGCGGCTTTCCAGATGGTCAAAAATACCAAACTCACCAAATACACAGAACTAGGTGGGATTCATGTAATAACCTTCATAAATTCCTCAGAAAATAATTTCAAGTACCCATTCCGGGCAAAAATACAATATTTCGCAAAATGACCCGGAACGGCAACTTTTTAGAGGGTGAAAAATACCAAATTCCCCAAATACACAGAACTAGGTGGGATTCATGTAATAACCTTCATAGATTCCATAGAACTAATTCCTAGTACCCATTCCGGGCCAAAATACAATATTTCACAAAATGACCCGGAACAGCGACTTTTTAGAGGGTCAAAAATACCAAATCCACCAAATACATATAACTAGGTGGGATTTATGTCAATATGTTCTTCATTTAGTGTGTAGTATTACTCAGCTCACAGTTTGTTTTTAGCAATGATGTTTTGCAATATATAATATATTGTTATGGACTCTGAATAGCTGCAGTTCACTTTTTCACCTATTGGGGATGCTAAAGATCTTATGGTTTCTGCAAAGACAATGTAGACCCTCTTTCAAGTGAAAAGGTTTGCCCTTATTTGGTGTGGAGGTGGATCTTTTGCAGCAATTGGTGTGTTCTTTAATTGCTTAAAGAAAGTAATTATAAAAAGTCTTTCTACATCATGAGTGCTGTGTATATGACAAAGTTTGAGCAACTTCTACCAACTGAAGCTCTAGAGATTTTGAAAAATCCTGTAGAAGGTAAAATATCAACTCTCCCAGCTGCTAAGCCAAGATGTGGGCAGGTGTATGTTTATAGCTATGATGGACAAATTCATAAAAAAGTGACTGGAGATGTGATCAGTTCAATTGGATTCAGAAAGGAAGGAATTTGCTGCCAAGGAGGGACCCTCTCATAAGAAAGATTTACTTTCAAAGACTAATTAATGCAGAGAAAGTGTTGTTTCACAGATATGCGTATGAAGTGCCTGATGGAAGTATAAACAGGATAATAGTCCATTATCTGGGACAGGATGAGAGACCTCAGCCATCTATACCTCATGGAAATATGAAAAAATATACGAGAGGTCATGTACGTACCATGCCATCTGTGTTGTCAAAGGCGCTCCTTGCCAGCAACTGCGACCCTCGCAAACTTCACGTTGCAACGCAAACAACATGACACACCAATTACGACTCTCACAAACTATTACTCGCAACGCAAACAACATACGACACCGTTCACACACATTACGGACTCCCAACACTCGGACGCAACTCGCGAACATTACAAAATTCAAAACACAATACATACACACAGCACATACATAAAAAACGTACCTACAGCAGGAGGGAGCACCCAGGACCTCAAAAAAACAACTTACACCTTTATTTCACTCAAAATAAAAGAGTTTACACACTAAAAAATGTCATAAGCGGCAGAAAAAATGGCCGCCGAGCAAAACGAAAACGAGGCTGCACACGCAAACACCATACGAGACATGTTAGCACACATTACGACCTCGCAAACATCGGACGCAACACGCCAACATACAAACATTTACAACACAATAAATACACACAACACACACATAAAAAGCTTACCTACAACAAGAGGAACCATCCAGGACCTCAAAAAAGCAACTTACACCTTCATTTAAATAAAAATAAAACACTTTACACACTAATAAAATCGCTAAGCGAGAGAAAAGATGGCCGACTAACAAAACGAAAACGAGGTTACAGCACTCTCAACACGTAAAACACCACAACACACTCGCAAAACACCACAAGAAACTCGCAAAACACCACGAAGCACCTACGGGTAATCCGCGAAGACGCATACCACATATAACCTGCCATTTTACGCCAATGCGGAAGTACACCACTACGCTAACGGTTTGGTCTTGCGCACGCACAGTATTACACTGCACACATTCATCACGCTTACACACCAGCTCCACACCACTAATGCTGCAGCAACATCAAAACAGATTGTCGCTCTTCAGCACAATGCTTCAAAATAGGTAAAGTATATTCATTTATTAATGTATTATATATTTCATTATTACACACCAAACAGCATTAGCTCACTTACAATTTTTTGACGGGCAATTCGCTAGTCATATTATAAAAGATGTAGAGTTCTGGGTCTCAGCACATGAAGGAGGAAAAATTGATCGGAAAGTTTATACCAACAATATCCTTAAACTTATGGATAGTGAGAGTGAACACGAGTTTCAGAAATTGCTTCAGAAGTTGGAGGTAAAGTGGAGTGCAGGCTTTCTTGACTATTTTAATCAGAAGCTTAAAAAAACCATTGTGAATAACTGTGGCAGATGGCTCTTGGAAAAAAGAGGGATCTACAAGAAAACCAGCGGCATTACCACTAATGTATCTGAGAGCATGAATGCTGTGTTCAAGAGGCTTTGTATGGAGAAGGAAGTGAACATGGATGAAATGGTTTTAACATTTTATTTCCTTCAGACATATTATCAAAAAGAAATTCTTAGAGGCCTGTGTGGAACTGGAAATTACCACCTCTCAGCAGAACATTGCATTCGACAACTAAATCCTGATACTACACAGTTTCCAGAAGACTGTGTTCCTGTGGATGATATTGTGTACTTCATAAAGCAGGGAAAGATGGAAACAGACCATGTACATGAACTTCAAAGAAAAGACCGTAAGGCAAAGACAATAGAAGGTCTAGCAGATTTAATAATAAAACAAAACCGCATTTTCTTACAAGCACAGTCTGGCTGTTTTGTTATCAGAGGATTGCGTCAGAAAGAACATGTGGTGAAATTATTCCCAAGAGAAACATGTTCTTGCAACAGTTCCAAGTCATGCTACCATATTATGGCAGCCCAGATTTCTGTAGGAAAGGGTCTACATGAGACAAAGGTGATGCATTCTTTGAAAAAACTGAGGATGAGTGGACCAAAAGGAAAATCTGGAAGAAAAAAACCAAGGCAAAAGGATGAGTTAACCATACTGCCTGCATCCGATTCCCTTTTGATAAATTCTTATACTACGAATGAAGCCTCCTAACTGGAAAAGAAGGCAAATGCAAATAAAGATGGTGATAAAGAAATGGTACTATCATCCTTTGCCTTAGATCTTAAACAAGGAGTCCCTTATATTACAAGCACCCCACAAAAAATTAAACAAGGAGAACTTGTAAGAAAATATGAACCTGTTCCATGGGAATCTACAACAGGCTATCCACGCATGAGAAATGCAACCATACAAAGAGTCTACATCAATGCAATAGACATGAAATCGCTTTTGGATCAAAATTGGTTAGTTGATACTGTCATCGAGGGCTTCCTACATACTAGAGCTAGTCTGGAGACTGTTGATGTGTGTGTCATCAGTCCATTTATTATGCAGTCCATAGAATTGCAAGGGTATACAAGTGTCCATAACTTTGGTACAAACTTGGATGTTATGGTGAAGGACATCTGGCTCATCCCAACTAACATATACAATTCTCACTGGATACTAATTATTGTGTTCTTCAAATGGAAAATTATTCTGTATCTTGATTCCAAACATGGTTTCTCCAACAAGTATACTGATATCCTGCAAACTTTTTTAGAGATGCAGTCAGCTTCATCAATAAATTGGTCTGAGTGGATCATTCATGCACCTACTGATATACCAGTTCAACAAGACAGTTACAATTGTGGGGTATTTGTATGTCTGTTTGCACATGTGTTGTTCAGTGGCTCTTCAGTCCCATTCCCAGTAGACATGGTGCCTGTAAGGCAGTAGATTGCCACGGAACTTCTCAGCAAAAAAAACTTTCTTCCGCTGCCAAGTGCAACTCAGAGTCAACAAAGGAGAATGAAGAAGCAAATACATCATAAAGTCATGAGCAATTTAAAAAAACCCTGTTTCAAGAAATGTGCCTAATCAATCATTGTCCACAATAGAATTCTTATCTTCAGCAATTGAACAGTATTATACCTCACGTTGGACTTTGTGTTTAATGGGTAATTTGTGCAAGAAACCAAAGAATGACCCAATGGTTCTGTGCCAGGGAGTATGTCAGGACTGGTACCATCTATCCTGCCTTGAAATAGCTCGCCGTGGCATATTCAAATGTCCAAACTGCTGTCAAAACAATGCTGAAGGCTGATATGTTTTCATCTATAACATGATGTTGCTTAATGTCAGATTATTATTTCAGTGTTGAAAAGTGTTAAAGGGACACTGCAATGGTTCAACTTTCATAACTATAAAACATGTAAGCTTAGTATAAATATTATTCCAATATTAAGAAGTTGCTACTCAAATCTAAGAAATTGTATCCTATTATACTGTATATTGCTATGTATATTGTTATAAAATATGTAAATAATTTGGAATAATTTGAAATAAAATACAAGTTTCATTAAATAATCTGATTAAGATAAATCTATTTTTTTATAAAAGAGAAATTGTTATTGATACATTGGAATATATTGATATTAATTCACATAAATAAGTACAGATTATTATAATCCTGGCAAAAAAATGAACTTTGAGAGCAAAAAAACTACTAAGCTCCGTACTGGCAAGATCCAAAAAAAGAAGTTCATGGATACATATTACGGGGGTTATCTGAATACCTTTGATGCATTTGAATACAGAATGACTGGTTATTGGTATAAATGGAAAAACTGTATCTATAATCTTAGTTGGGGGAAAAAATGGAAAATACATTTTAGTTTCCAGGAATATTAAGCATAAAACAGGAAAGACTTAATATTAGTTCATAAGGTAGAATGACAACAAGATGGATCCTGGGAGACATGCTAGAGCTTTCTTACCCCTGAAGAAATATTGCTGCAATTACATTGTGAAGTTTATATTCCCGTCAATTTACAAACATGTAATATCTTGTATTGACAGATAAGTAATATTTGAAATGTTTTTAACATATTTCCTATGGCCTAAATTAAAAAAAAAAATTTGATAAAGAATTGGAATTTCCTCCCCTTATCCCCCTCCCCTGTGTCTCCTGCCACATCTCTCTCCCCTGTGTCTCCCTACCCTGTCTCTTCCTGCCCCTCTTCCCCCTGTGTCTCTTCCCCCTCTTCTTCCCCTGTGTTTCTCCCCCCCGTCTCTTTTCTCCCCTCTCTCTCCCCTGCGTCTCCTCCCCTCTCCCCTGTGTCTCCTTCCTTCCCCCATCTCACTCCCCTGTGTCTCCTTTCCCCCTCTCTCCCTTCCCTGTCTGTCCCCCTCCCTTGTGTCTCTTCCCCCTCTTCTCCCCTGTGTCTCTTTCTCTTCTCTCTCTTCCTATGTCTCTTCCCCCATACCCCGCTCCCCCCTGTGTCTCTTCAAATGTATCAAAGGTACCCCTCTACCCCGTGTCTCTTCCCCCAACCGCTTTCTCCCCTCTGTGTCTCTAGCCCCAACCCCTCTCCCTGTGTCTCTTCCCCCTTCCCCTCTCCCCCTGTGTCTCTTCCCCCCTCCTCTTTCCCCACCCCTGTGTCTCTATCCTCCACCCCTCTCCCCCGTGTCTTTTCTCCCCCTCTCCCTCCCCTTTTGTTTTGCTATTGCGTCGTCTGTGCTGGCCACAAGCGCACCCCCTGGCAGTCTGCGCAATGCGCATGCTTGACTTGTGTCACAATGCGCATGCACAACTCGCAACTTTTGCAAATTTTTGTAATTGCGAGTTGTCGGTCATGCAAATATTATCATTGGGTGATGACAACTCGCAATTACGACAACTATTATATGTGATATTTATATATATATATATATATATATATATATATAATAAAAATATATAAAAATATTAACATGTAATATATATGTATATACATATATATACATATGTATACACGCACACACATATATATATATTTATTTCTATATAAAAATATATATATATATATATATATATATATATATACACACACATATACACATAAATATATATATACTAGCAACTTGCCCGTCAACAATGACGGGGTCAAAAAGTGAAGTCTGTTAATGTTGTTTGCCACAGAATGCGAGTAATTGCTCATTGCATGTCGGATCCGACGTTGACTTAGATGGCGCCGCTGATGTGTGCCTCGCTTTGCAAGGCACGCACAGGCCTGCAATGAGCGCCTTCGACCCTATGTGGACTTAGACGGTGCCATCTTCTTTTAAAATATTTATGTATGCACACTATATTTTTGCATTTTTCACGCAAAACCTATTAGTGTTTTTTTTTTTTTGCCTTCGTTTGCGTGCTAGACGTTACGTAGCTTGCAAACGGTGACCAAGGACGCATTACAATTCTGGAGGTGCTGGGGGGTTAGGAGGTTAGGGTTAGGCATATATATTAATAACATAGTTTATGTTTAAGAGCAGGCTGATTGTATGTTACCGCCACCGGTAACGCTATGGGCAATCAGGCTGCTGTTATTAATATACGTTTTAACACGCTAAGCAACTAGATTAGTACTTACCTGCTGCAAGGGGCACAGTGGGGCACATTAACAAGTTTTAATACAGTAACAAATATTCACTGCACTCGGCTGCAGTCCACGGCGACATTACAGCGCAGCTCTGTGCGCTGAATTGTGGGAGCGCTCAAGTAAGACGGGCTCAATTGACGTGCCACCGGTATCCAACCTTGTGCAAATGGGGATTTTGCGGTTGTGCAAAGGGACTGTTTGCGGTTGTTTGCGGTGCGTTAAATAAACGGGGAGTTTGGTCTGTCACTGTGAAGCGGGCCTAACCCTTACACTACCTGATCGATACAACATCATACATGATGTTTTAAAGCACGTTATTCCAAACAATGTAGGAATGTTAGGTAATTTATGCCCTTTATGGCTTAAAACCAGACTCTGCATCAACTATGTCATTTTCCGTGGGAGTTTTGCCATGGATCCCCCTCCGGCATGCCACAGTCCAGGTGTTAGTGCCCTTGAAACAACTTTTCCATCACTATTGTGGCCAGAAAGAGTCCCTGTGGGTTTTAAAATTCGCCTGCCCATTGAAGTCTATGGCGGTTCGCCGGTTCGCGATCATTTGAGGAAATTCGCGTTCGCCGTTCGCGAACCCAAAATTTTATGTTTGCGACATCACTAATTATGAGTTAGATGTGAGTACTTATATATATATTTTTTGTGTCTTTTTATATGCGCTGGTTGTGCGTGTGAGTACTTATAATTTAATGTTTTTATCGACTTTTTGGGGGGCTTTTTAAAAATGCGCTACTTGCACGTTGTGTTTAAAGAACCGTGTATGTGTGCGTGCTATTCACGCAGACATCTTTAAGCGTTTTGCGCTTCTGTGCTATGTTGGTGCGTGGAGCGCGCTCATTGCAGACTGCCACATGAGCAAAGGTGCCCCATTCAGGCCACACTGCAATAAGCGCCTGTGTCTCATACCCCCCTTTCTCTCCCCTGTGTCTCATACCCCCCTTCCCCCCCTGTGTCTCATATCACCCCCTTCACCCCGTCTCATACCCCACCTGTGTCTCTTCCCCCCCCGTGTCTCATATCCCCCCTTCCTTCCAGTGTCTCATACCCTACCTTCCCTCCCGTGTGTCTCATCCTCACTTTCCCCCTCCTCTGTGTCTCATGCTCCACTACCCCCCCTCTGTCCCCTGTGTCTCTTCCCCCACTTACCTCCCTCCCCTGTGTCTCATCCCCCACTTACCTCCCTCCATCCCCTGTGTCTCATCCCCCACTTATCCCCCTCCCCTGTGTCTCAGCCCCCACTTACCCCCTTTTCTTCCCTGTGTCTCTTTCCCTCATTCCACCCCTCTTTCCCTTTCCTCCCCTCTTTCCCTTTCCTCCTCTCTTTCCCTCCCACCTCACTCTGTTCCTTGCAGGGGAAGGGGGGGTATCTCCCACACTTTGAGAAGTAGCAGTTCGTAAGTATTCTGCTAAGACAAGGTACTTGAAATGAGTTTCTGTGAAATTTATGAAGGTTATTACATGAATCCCACCTAGTTATGTGTATTTGGTGAATTTGGTATTTTTCACCCTCTAAAAAGTCACTGTTCCGGGTCATTTTGCAAAATATTGTATTTTGGCCCGGAATGGGTACTTGAAATGAATTTCTGTGGAATTTATGAAGGTTATTACATGAATACCACCTAGTTGTGTGTATTTGGGGAATTTGGTATTTTTCACCCTCTAAAAATTTGCCGTTCTGGGTCATTTTGCGAAATATTGTATTTTGGCCCGGAATGGGTACTTGAAATGAGTTTCTGTGGAATTTATGAAGGTTATTACATGAATCCCACCTAGTTGTGTGTATTTGGTGAATTTGGTATTTTTGACCCTCTAAAAAGTCGCCGTTCCGGGTCATTTTGCGAAATATTGTATTTTGGCCCGGAATGGTTACTAGAAATTATTTTCTGTGGAATTTATGAAGGTTATTACATGAATACCACCTAGTTGTGTGTATTTGGTGAATTTGGTATTTTTCACCCTCTAAAAATTTGCCGTTCCGGGTCATTTTGCGAAATATTGTATTTTGACCCGGAATGGGTACTTGAAATTAGTTTCTATGGAATTTATGAAGGTTATTACATGAATCCCACCTAGTTCTGTGTATTTGGTGAGTTTGGTATTTTTGACCATCTGGAAAGCCGCCGTTCCGGGTAATTTTGCGAAATATTGTATTTTGGCCCGGAATGGGTACTTGAAATGAGTTTCTGTGGAATTTATGAAGGTTATTACATGAATCCCACCTAGTTATGTGTATTTGGTGAATTTGGTATTTTTGACCCTCTAAAAAGTCACTGTTCCGGGTAATTTTGCGAAATATTGTATTTTTGCCCGGAATGGGTACTTGAAATTAGTTTCTATGGAATTTATGAAGGTTATTACATGAATACCACCTAGTTCTGTGTATTTGGTGAGTTTGGTATTTTTGACCATCTGGAAAGCCGCCGTTCTGGGTCATTTTTCTGAAATATTGTATTCTGGCATGTTAAAGGGTTAATAAAGCATACTATTAGATTGGGGTTAGCTCTTAAATATAGTTCTCAAATATATTTAACACATCCCAATGATTTTAGTACGGATTCCCTTCATAAAGTGTGCGTTCCGGCCTGTTTTTGCCTGTTCCGTTTGATTTTGGGGTTTTTAAAGGGTTAAAAAAGTATTATATTGAATTTGTTTTGGTTCTTAAATATTGTTCTCAATAATATCTAACACATCCCAGTGATATTGTCATTGATTTCTTTTATAAATGGCCTGTTCTGGCCTGTTCCGTTCCGTTCCAGCTTTTACACCGTCCCTCTTTTTTATAAGGGTTAATATTAATTATTGGTTTATTCCATATCTTTCTATTGACGTCTGTTCAGGGTTATGCTTTTTATTTTCTATGCACTTGTATTTATTTAATTTAATGGCTGCCCAACGAACTGATTTTTGGGACTTTGCAAAAGTTACAACAGGAAGCTGAAGTTGTATTTTGTGCTACTGGTCCAATTACTGTAAACAGGCAAAGAATGAGAAAATTACTGATTCTAATACCTGTGAAGTTCTGTATATTAAACATCCTACAGTAGCAGTATTTTATGCCTTACCAAAAATTCACAAAAAAAGGAAACCTGTACCAGGCCGTCCGATTGTGTCTGGAAATAACAATATAACCGAAAAGGTTAGTACATATGTAGATGATTACATCAAAGATATGGTTACTATACTTCCTTCATATCTACAAGACACCATGGACCTGTTAAAACAACTAGATGGGTTAAGCCTCCCACTCAACTCCTATCTAGTAACAATTGATGTAGAACATCTTTACTCCAGCATTCCTCATGAACGGGGAATTGAGGCAGTCAAGTACTTTCTGGATCAAAAGAGTAACCGGAACAAGTCACTCAATACATTTATACTAAGGCTACTCAAGTTTATATTAACCAGAAATGTTTTCTTATTTAACAAGTCATGGTACCTCCAGGTACGGGAAACAGCTATGGGGAGAGCCTGTGCCCCTAGCTATGCAAACCTGTACCTGGGGCACTGGGAGAAAAATATGGTTTCTGGTGATCCTATGGAAACTCTTGAACAGGATATTCTGGTTTGGCATAGGTTTATAGACGACATTCTAATGTTCTGGGGAGGAACAATACAAAATCTTCAGCAATTCATGGAACAAATCAATGATAACCAATTAGGATTACAATTTACCTATTGCTACTATCAAGAGAGGATTGAATTTTTGGATCTAAAATTGGAAAAAAATGAAATTGGAGTGCTACATACTTCTGTATACAGAAAACCAACCTCTTCTAATACCCTCTTACAATGGTCAAGCCAACACCCATTTCCTTTGAAAGTTGGAATTCCAATAGGACAGTATCTGAGATTGAGAAGAAATTGTGATACTACTTCTGAATTCAAACTTCAGGCTGCAGATTTAAGTCAGCGATTCAAACAACGTGGTTACCCAAACAAAATCTTAAAAAGAGCTTACAAACGGGCTCTAGAGTCAAATAGAACACAACTTTTGTATGCTTCTAAGGATAAATATGAAGATGAGATGATTAGGTGTGTTATGGCTTATGGCAGTGACCACACTGAAATTAAGAGCATTCTCCAAAAACATTGGGACATCCTAACTGATGATCCCATCTTTTAAAACTACCTATCTGCCAAACCTGCAATTACGTACCGAAAAAACTAAAGTTTAAAAGATAATCTAGTGAAAAGTTTCTTCCAAAAAAAAGTGGCCAACACTATGTGGCTGAAGCCTACAGTGGGACTATTTTGAAGTGGCCATTGAAAAGCCTGTCCATACATTAAGCCAAGTAAAGAATTTGTGCATCCGGTAACACTTGAAAAATACTCACTGAAAAGCCTTGTAAATTGTGGTACGACTCATGTGGTGTACATCATGATGTGCTCATGTTTGAAGATATATGTTGGAAAAACTATAAGACCTCTCGGAAGGAAAATTTTGGAACATACTTATTCCATAAAAAATGAAGTTGATACACCAGTTCACATCACATTAAGTCATGCCATCATAATGATCCTGGAGTCATGACATTTTTTGTAGTAGATAAACTGAGCAAAAATCCAAAGGGGGCGATATGGATAAACATCTTCTTCAGATTGAATGTAAATGGATATTTACATTAAACTCTAAGAGCCCGAATGGACTCAATGAGGGTTTTTTTTTTTCAGCATTTTTGTAAAATATCTAGAATCTGGTGAAAGGAACTAAATAAATATATATATGTATATATATATATATATATATATATATATATATATATATATATATATTCTTCCTTTTTTTAATAGTATACTGATATTCACATTTATTTCACTTTCTTAGCACAGATTTTTCACTATTTATTTTTGATTAATGGTAATTTTTATTTAATTACTTGCTTTTTTATTTCACTTAAGTCCTCTTTTTATTAATGAAACTGAGTCTTAAGTTCACATTCATAAATAAATATTGCACTATTAATAATCAAGTTCATATTGCATTTGATAAAGAGGTTAAGCCATTTTAATATTTGGCACACATTCCACCAAACTTCACTAATACTTCACTTTCTAGTATAGTAGCCTAATTCAGTAATTGATTAGATATGGATTACATCTTTCTTTCCGCTTTTTATAGATATTTTTATTCTCATTTTTAGCCCACTTCACGGTAAATTATATTTTTTATTGGTGATTGAATATTTATCTAGACCAAGCCATTCTTTAATAATATTCGATTTCAGTTCTTTTTATACCAAGGCATCTATTACAATATTCTCTCTCCAATCCTTTAGTATTGAGCAAGCTGATTTGATGTTTGCTCAGGATTGAAGAATAAAGTTTCTCTAGTTTGAATGTCCATTTAATATGGTAGAATTAAAGTTATTTTGAAGCAGGTAACGTTACATAACATAACGCGTGACGTGGCTATGCTACGCCATGTGACTACGTCATTACGCCCGAGATACAGGAAGTGAAGCAGGTGCTTAAATAGCCTCACAGTAACCTCAGTTGTTAGCCCATGAGTAAGCCCAGTGAATGGGCAAAACGGAACCGTCGGGCATTACTGATCAGTACCTAGCCAGAAGATCAATTTGCAGAGGAATATATTTTCATTAGCATCATGCTGCATTGCAAAGGGGCCCAGTGAACCGCAAGTATCTGCGATAATGAAATAATGATTATAATTGGACAAGCAGAAGTCCATATATTTTTTTAAGGATTGTGCCCCTAATATTTTGATGCCTTCTCTTGGATTCAATATTTTTGATACCATTTTTGAATATAATCTTAAATAAATCTCTTTCGTGCTATATATATTTACTATATTTACTCTGTTGATCTAATGCTATGTATTTTCTGGCAGATACCTCGGTATCCTGTTTTTTGTTTTTAATATCGTTGCTTTTTAATTAAAGATATCACAGTGTTTTTCTATCAAAAATGTTTCACAAACCCAATGATTAGCAGATTTCTGCATTATATATGAATTTGTTACATCATCATATACAGCCATTCAAATATTTCCTTGGGTTAAATTTGTGTAGTGCAATTTCAAAATGTACAAAAGGAATAATTATTTGTTCATTATATGATTCAACACTCTTAAGTATTTGATTTAAACACTGCTATTCACAATAATTTTTTACTTCCCCTCAAATATTTTTTGATTTTTTTATTCCTAAAATAAAGTTTTTCTAAAATAAATATCTTCTGATATTGAGGTGTTGAGCACCAGGAATCTCCCTTAAAGTTGAGAGTTTGTTTAATGTTAAAAACAACCTGCACATAGCCTTTAAAGAATCCTTTAAATTTCTTTAAAAACAAATACGAATGGTGTAGGAGGTATCTAGCCTTAAGCTTGTACCACAAGGATTAAGGATACAATTGGTACCAGTTGTGCATTTGCTGGAGCCAGCATTTATAAGCAAATGGTTAAAAATAGTGGACAGATGCTCTTTAGAACTAATGAACCTTATGCTTGAGTTAGAAGAAAACAATCTTCAGGATATCAACATTAAAGTAGCACAGAATCATGAAGAAATAGTTAAATATGTTGATGATGCAGGTTTTGATGAATGAAATAGTAAATTACAAATCCAAATTGGTAGATTCAAGAGAGAATTGTCCCTACGCAAGCACAATAAGTACCTTAGGGACAAAGGAGATTTTGATACCGCTAAGGCCTACAAAATCTCACAAACAACAAACGCACAGGACCAGACTGATGTTAGTTCATCAGATTACTCTGATTTTGAAAGTTCACAAGCATCATCACATACACATAGAGTGCATACTACTAACACTGATTCCTTTGACCTACCAACCCAGACTAGGTCTATGAAAAAGAAGAATTATTTGGATTTTTTAGGCAGTGGGCCAGGCCAAACGAACACATTTTAGAGAGGAAAACGGAGATCAGGATCCCGCCAGAATCGATACTAATGGATGATAATATTGATTCAAGACAAAATCTAAGGAATAAGCAAATGCATGGGTCTATTCTAAGACAAACTGTATATACTATTGGTGCCATTGACTATCAGACAAAACCTATGCAAAAATCAACTTCATTGAATCCAAATAAATTCAGGACAAATCAAGCTACTCAAGATTGAAGTATTACAACAAATAAGAAAATGACGATGACTGCAGAGGGGGTAGAATTGGATTTGCTGACCCAGGCTTTGCCATTGGAAACCATGACAAATGAAAGGATAATAAATGTATCATCATTAATGCTAACAGAGGCACATCTATCATTACTATCCAAGGGGCTAATCTTTTTTATAATGTGAAAGATCTAAACTTATTTATCAGGAACTTAGCTCTAAAGAAAGAATACTATGAGAAAGAGCAAAAAAGGACTCTTCATAACATAGTGTCACTTTTGAAGACAAATGAAGAAACTACATTGGATATAAATGATTCCTTTCTTGAAAGAAAAGGAGTAAGTATACTCCGGAAATAAAAGGCTTCAGCAACCTCGAGGTATTTATAAATTTGGTGTCCAAGGAATTAGAAAAATGGGGCAATACCAAAAAAGACGATAGCAGGATTACAACCTAACAAAAGATCAAAAAGCCTTGAGATTAAACCTGCAGATAAAGGAGGTAACATTGTTCTAATGAATAAGGTTGATTTTATGAAGATGTGCTTGGATATTTTAAATGATAACAGCACTTATAAAATCTTAATACTGCACAGGGTTATATGCGATTTTGATGCAGGTAAAAGATGCATGTCTTATCTCAAAGAGCAACTTCGATCATCTCTACCCTCAACGGTGGCCACATTGCCCAAAATTCATAAAAATAAAGTACCAGTACCTGGGAGTCCCATAATATCAGGAAACGGCTGTCTAACGGAAAAAATAGGTGCACTGGTGGATTTTTATGATAAAATACCGGTTCAAGTGCTCCATCGTATCTTACAGATACTACATCTTGACAATTTACATGTGCCCATTGAAGCGAAGCTTGAATCAACAGATGTGGAACAGTTGTACTCTAGTATCCCACATCATCAGCCATTAAATACTTTTTGAGAATGAGAGGAATGATATAGAGGAGTGGCATAGTTTATTAGTAACTTTGTTGGACTTCACCTTATAACATAAATATTTCCGATTCATGAACAAATGGTATAAACAGGAAAGAGGAACAGCTATGGGGACAAGTTGCGCTCCAAACTACGCACATTTTTTTTTGGCTTTTGGGAAGAAACAATAGTCTTCATAGAAGACATGGCGAGATTTACGAACAATATTTTAGCCTGGTATCGCTAGATAGATGATGTGATGATAATCTGGATGGGCACAGAAAGCATGTTTAAGACCTTTATTCAAGATCTAATAAAAAATTATACCAAGCAAATGCACTGCGGCAACGCTTCCGAACCAGGTCCTCAAGAGAGCTTATCAAAGAGCAATAAGCACAGAAAGAGCAGAATTGCTCTATAAGAAACCAATTATCAAAAAGGAAGATGTTGTGAGGTGCATTATGACCTTTGGAAGTGATAATCTTAAAATTAAGTCAATACTAAACAAATATTGGTACATATTACTAGATGACCCAGTTATTTTTTTTTACATAAATTAGAGGAATGGGCATCTAAATGACAGATGAGATTTAATACAAATAAATGTAAAGTTATGCATCTGGGAAGGAAAAATAGCCATGCAATGTATAATCTTAATGCAGCAAATCTAGGGGTTTCAGATATTGGAAGGGATTTGGGAGTGCTTGTGGACAACCACCTAGGTAACAGTGCTCAAAGCCAAGCAGCAGCTGCAAAGGCTAATAAAATATTAGCATGTATTAAGAAGGGTATAGAAGCAAGGGAAGCAAATATAACTCTGCCACTATACAAATCTCTAGTACGCCCTCATTTGGAATATGGAGAACAATTTTGGGGACCACTACATAAAAAGGACATTTTAGAGCTGAAAAAGGAACAGAGAAGAGCAACAAAACTGATAAGGGGAATGGAGGGGCTAAGTTATGAAGAAAGACTAAACAAATTAAACATATTTTCTCTAGACAATAGGCATCTAAGAGAAGATATGATTACCCTATATAAATATATCCAGGGTCAGTATAAATCTTTGTCAAGTGGGCTTTTTGTGCCAAGAGGTTTTCAACAGACGAGGACAGAGAGGTTAGAAGTAAAAAGATTCCACCTTACTGTGAAGAACACTTTTCTTTGTTTAAGGGTGGTTAATCTGTGGAATTCTCTTCCAAAGGAGGTGGTGACAGCGGATCCGATAAATAACTTTAAAAAGGAACTGTATATATTTTTTATTAAAAAACGTCATTCAGGGTTATCCTGGTTAATTAGAGAGGGAATATTGATCCAGGGAGGAATCTGATCGCCAATATTTGGGGTCTGGAAGGAATTTTTTGAGACAGTTGGCTAAGTTTCACTCAGGGTTTTTTTTCTGTTTGCTTCCTCTGGATCAATTAAGAACTAATCCGCATATTGCAAATCCGAGGAGATCTTAAATGGTTGAACTTGATGGACTAAAAGTATTTTTTCAACCTCAATTACTATGTAACTAATAAATTCTTAGATGACTGTGTGGAATTGGAAATTACTGTCTCTCAGCAGAACATGGCATTAGACAATGAAATCCTAATACCACAAAGCATCTAGAAGTCTGTGTTCCTGTCGATGATATGGTGTTTTTTATAAACCTGAAAAAGATGAAAACAGACCACGTACCTGAACTTCACAGAAAAGACAGTGAACGTGGGAAAACATGGCTTATATAGAGGTAGTGTTTATAAATTATGGCCTTAATAAGTGTATCATAAATTGACTTTATAATATATAAATGTTTTTTATAAATCTGTAATGTTTAAAATTGGCTACTGTAATGGTGTGCTTGTATATCCATTTTAAGACATTATAAGAAATGTGTCATGACCCCTGGACTAAAGGATTTGACACTAGCTCATATGGGCCAATAAAAATATTTGGGGGTTAGTACCACTTTGAGGGTGACCAGTAGGGACTTCCAGTAGCCAACCGCGATACCCAGCTTACTCCCATTCCTGCCCGGATTCGAACTTCGTCAAGCGTTACATAAGACTCCATGTATTTCTGTGGGAGATTCAAGAACATGATTAAGCCATCAAGTATAATTAACAAAGCTGGCAAAACAGCAATTGAAAGACTTGTTTCAATAGACAATGTTAAGCAATGCCAAATACTTTACAAGTGATACCCCTTTTGTCCTTTGGTTAACCAAAATATTAGGGGAGATATTGACTATAGCCATTGTCCATGGCCCCCATATATTCGAATAGGAGCTGGACTGTCTTAAATTCTTATGTAAGTCCTAGTCGGCACCAAAAAGTAATTACACCCCGGACCCATTAGGTATCCCTTTGCCGACTCACCAACAACTCAATAAAAATATTTGATCTAAGGAGAGGTTGATTAGGGATCGGGTTAATCAACAACATAATTCCATGATATCACTGGGCCCTACAACCCTGTTCTCCCCATTCAATAGGTGCCCCAAGTCTGTTAAGCAACCCCACTACTGTCACTACTGTCATCTACATTCCCCACATAGAGGAATCCCCAGCACCGGTAATTTTAACATTATACATGCCAAGTTCCTAGTTCCCCATGTGGGCTAAAGACCCATTATGCATTCAGCAGTTACACTACCTAATTACCCCCTGCTGTGCCCAGATCCTGCTGAAAATAACTGATAAACAGGACCCTAGACTATAAGGAACCTAGGGGGAAGAGGAGACAGAAAGGACGAAGTCCATGGAGACAGCCCTCACCCGCTTGTGCTAGTCATAAGGTATGAAATGTATGTTTCCCCAAGAAAGGGGCTAGAAGTGATTGGTGAATTAAGTGTATAAATATGTGACCTGAAAAATAAAGTTTATGCTCTGCTTGGAACACATATGCATGGTGTGTTTAATTTAGAGTGAAGGCATTTATTATTTTTTATTAGAATTTAATTTCTGCAACTTGTCCTGGTACTGGGTAACTTGTCCTGTAACTCAACAGCTTTGGTGGAAGAATCAGCAGCTTGTCCTAGCCTCTAACAACCTGTGGGGAGGATTGATCTTCTTGGCCTTTTCAAGCCCCACAAAGAGTTGTTTGTGCCAAAATGACTCACGTATGTTTGGTAGACACTGAGTAATAGACCTTCTTAATTTCTTATAAGAGTGTGTGAGTGCTATATGTATGTTTCAATACTGAGCAGCTGATAATACTAGTTTGATAAAGTGATCAACCAGAGTGTGCATTGTTTAATTCTCAAGCACATTAAGTCAGGTGGTCAAGCAAGTCAAGCAACTTATTACCATGTTCTACAACTGGAGACAACTAATATAACAAAGTATTTGTTTTTGCTCTCTAACTATCCATACTTGTCATTAGGTTGTTCAACTGGACACCATTGGTCAGGGAAGCCAAACAATCCGCCAGTCATTAAGCAAATTGTCACCATATTTCACAACCCAGAGACTGTTGGTCAAACAAGCCAAACAACAGTTATCAAGCAAATTATCACCATAATGGAATGATATAGAGAGGAGAGAATAGCCCAAAATCTAGCATAAAAATATGTATCTATAGAGAATGGGTTGAGAATACCGTTGCCAGCAGATTGAATGAGATTCAATGAGAAACTGCAGAAGAGTCAAGACAGAAGTGTGAGGAGCGGAGTGGAGGAGTCCAGTTCTGATCAGAGACCTGATGGAGAATGAACTTGAAGAAAACACTGACTATAGGGGTAGTATAATGTAGTTTGAATCACGTAACATAATTCAAATAAAAAAATGTCCTTGTAAATATTGTTTTATACTTAAAGTCTGGCATATGTTCATCTAATACATAACAGTTCTGATTTATGTGCACAAAATATGTTTTTTTAATTATACTTTGTCTGTTTGATTATTCACCTGCCCAATTGAATATATCATTTGTAGTAGTTGTGCATTTATTTCTTACATTATTAGCAAGTCAGTTTGCAGGGGGGATTTGGTGTGATAATCAAGCATATTTATAAGTATAATATTGTGCATGATCAATAATCAATTAACTGTTGTCTTATTGTGTGGTTAGCTTTAGCTTGTTGTGTACAAGTTTTGTGGTATGTATTGCTATGGTCGATACGGGATGTTAAAGCGAGTTTTCTATCAACAGTTAATTAATTTTAGTAAGTTCCTTAATTGTTTGCTTTTATGTATTAATACAGTATGTTCTACAAATTTGTTATCAGTCAATGGAGGGCTTCATGAAAAAGATTGCCAATACTGATGACCCTGAGTCTATAATTAGTTATATGGTGGAAGCTTCTGATCCTTGGTTCCAAGCCCCAAAATTATGTGGCAAAAGCCATTAGTGAAAAGGAAAAAGGTAAATCAAAAAGGAAAACTGTGGTGATTCCACCCTTGAGCAGTACTTCCTGAGGACTCTAACAGAAAGATCAAAATCTGTACCTGGCTGGCCCTTGCCCTGTCTACCATCGTGACGTGAGGAGGTGATAGCTGGCAGCGACGGCGGAGGACGCCTGTTGTCACCCGGAGCGGCCTAGGAAGGGAGCAGCCCAGAGGCAAGCGACCAGGCCCCGCTACAGCCTGTGAAGAAAAGCCTGCGAGTTTGCGGCCGCCATCTTGAGGCGTAATACCGCAGGAGGACTGCAGCCGGTAAGGCCTAGCATTAGAGGCACGGAACTCCGCTACCCCTTAGCAAAGGGGACTGACTGGGGTAAACAGGCGGAGAGAGGGACAACTGTGTTTTGGTAAATAACAAAGTATTTTTCAGAAATATCTGTCCCTGGCCAAATTACCAGTATAGTGTGCACACCTTAGAGAAATAATACACCAACACAGAGTTCTGGTATACAGCTTTCTCTCTGCTAGTTTTATTACGTCAGCCATCCTTTATATAGTTTTTAGTAATCAGATAAAAGTTACAATTTAAGCAAAACATTAGGTTTATTCGGTAATTCATTGGTTCTGAAGTGTCTGCTTTTATGAGACCCTGATCAGACATTGGGTTAAAACATTAAGGAGTCTCTAGATGTCATCCCACAGGGGGATGAGTCTTCCTTTCATTGGTCAGAAGTTTAGAACAAAGGAAAGATGGCGTTGTCCTCCTCGTGCTCAGGGTGTGATAAGGCTCGTCATCCTTAACAGATCGGAAATTGTGCTGCCTACATCTTGTATGAAGGGGAGTGACAAATCCTCCATTTTAGAGTCTCCCAATGATTCAGCATTTATTAGTAAAACTTGGTTATACGATAATACTGCAAAGATAAGATATATAAGTAGGTGCACGAATACAGCTATGCATTTTGTACTGATCCTAATCCATAACAACTGGACAGTGGGGTCACAGGGAAAAGTAGAAAAGGAGAGACCTGTCTGAAGCCCTAACCTGGGCAGTTGCTGGAGGCCTGCTGGGAGGGAGTGGTGAGTTCATATCAACAGCATTAAAAGAAACACCATATCACCCGCCCCAGAGATAGACCCCCTGACAGGGACAATCTAAAGCTGCCTAACCTGTAAACATCAATTTAGCAGGTCAACCCTATACACAAAGCCTGAATATTGTACAGCATTGAATGTTTTACATGACATCCCTGTCCACCAAGGCAATTAGTGTGAAAAAAAAAAATAACAACAACACACCTTATAAGCATAAACATCTTCAGAGTCTGTATTTACTGACACCCTGGGCATGAGGATCAAAGTCCACCATCTGCACAATAGTAAAATCTTCTCTGGCTGGTGCTAGGCCTAGCACATTATAACACCGCCACCTAGTGGCCAGGAGGATATCTCCCAACAAATTTATGTAATTAGCTCCATCTTGTGGACAAAACTGGTATCTACCAAACTGCTGTAATCAAACTATTTTGCAATGCCACCTAGTGGACTTGTAGGAATATAACATCAGAGACTTTCAAAATGCACCAATATTTTTGAGGGTGCCTAACCGGCTTATTTCATTGACACAAGAGAATAAGAATATGCTCACTATGTAAACGCACCCCATACGCACACCATACGGTGTGATGGCACAATTCAAAGTGAAGTGACTTGAACAACTACATCTTATGTACGGTTCTTATAAAAAAGGAATGGCTGGGATCTCAAAGAGAAGGGCAACCAAAACTATACAAGACTTTTGTACAACAAAGACGCCAGCGCAGTCTGCCCGACAGAAATCTTCAACTCCTGAACGTTCCCCAACTTCTACCATGGAATCCATGGCGCCTAGTACGAAAGCAGATATACAGGATCTAAAAGATTTAATCTCCTTTTTTAGAACGGAGATCACTGGAGAAATCAAAAAGGTGGCTGCTGAACTCACTGGAGAAATAAAAGCGGTTGATTCTAAAGTGACCGATCTGGAAGTGAGTTACCATGACTTATTAGAAGCACACTCCCAACTGAAAGGAGAAGTGTCAGCCTTAAGAGACGAACAAAGCCAGCTCCAGTATGTGCAAGAAGACCTGGAAAACCGCCCTCGTTGTCAAAATGTTCGGATCCATAACCTCCCAGAATCCATTACAGATCTCCCAAATTATATGATGGATCTCTGCAAACTTCTGCTGCCAAACTTAGAAGAAGATGCCTTCAGAAAAGACCGCATTCACAGAGCATTGTCAGGACGTCCTGTTGCTGGAGAGAGAGCAAGAGATGTTATTGCAAAATTTCATTACTACACGACCAAGGAGCTCTTTATGAAAGCAGCGAGACCTGGTATTCCAAAGATTGCGGGTGGCCAGCCCACCATTTTTGCTGACCTTTCTCCAACCACTTTGTACAAGAGGAGATTATTCAAACCTCTTCTGGAGATTGTTTTCGCCCAAGGATGGAGATATACCTGGGGCTTCCCTTTCAAACTGAACATTGTGAGGGATGGAAGAATTTATCCAGTTTTTGAAGTGGAAGAGGGCATGGCGCTGCACTCGTCTTGGAATATTCACATACCAGAACCAGGGGAAGTGGCCCAACGCCCGGAGGCCAGACCCTACAGACGCCCTAGACTGCAACAAAGACCCTAAGTCTGTAATAATCTTTTACACTTTGAAGGGTGGAAAACTAAAGGGAAAAGGAAGAGATTTTTCAATGCATAATACACCCTATAAAATTGTGGAAAGTAGAATAGGGACTCTGCAGCTTTATCTACATAAGGCACAGCCTTCAGGTCAAATTTAGTGACAAGGCTGAGATAGTTTAGTTCTAGTTTTCTGTGTGTATGTGTATAAATGTATGTATGTATATATATGTATATGTGTGTGTATATATATATATATGTATATGTTTGATCTTATCTATTTTCACCTGGGGCTGACTTTAATATTAGCTCAGGGTCCTCTACAGAAGCTACCTACCGTTTAGATTTCATCTGCATTGCGATAGTCACTTAATTATTAATGTTTTGTTTCTGAAGCTGTGCCCCACAGGGGGTTAATTTTGTAAACTTTTTCTATTTTTACTTTATTTTTGTTCTTGTTTTGGCGAGTCGCCTGGATACCTTACTGAAAGGATTCCAGGTGTCTCACATTAGGTTATAGGAGGACAGCTAGTTGCTCTCCTCATTTCAGTGTAAATTGTATATTGTTCTGGATATATACTTAATATACCTAAACAAACACTATATACATATCTTTTGTAATTACTTACTTATATAGGGTTAGATTGACGTATTGTATTGTAAAATGCGGTTATTTTCATACATTGCTTTAATATATATATATATATATATTTTTTTTTTTTTTTTCCTTTATACGCCTCTTTCCTCCCTCTCTCCAGCTTCTCTTCTTTTTCTCTTCCCTCCCCCTCTCTATACTTGATCTATTTACTCTAGCCTGGTGTGGAGCCCTACGAACCAATAGGTCCAAGTGAAGAGTATCCCTCAGGTCACCTGCTTTCAGCGGATAACCTACTCGTCAGAAGCTCTATATATTGGGTGTCGCTCAGAACAAGTAGTGAGTAATGGCTTTATGCATAGCATCTCATAATGTTCAGGGGCTGAACGAGCCGGTGAAGCCAGGGATTGCCCTGGGGGAGTACAGTCGCATGAGGCTAGATATTGTTATGGTACAGGAGACCCATTTTCAGAATAATTCTATTCCAAAATATTGGGGAAAATGCTTCACGCAAACGTTTCATTCTACCGCCCCAGAAAAAAAAAAGGGGAGTGTCCATCTTAATACACAAGAGATTGAATTTCCAACACATATCCACACGCAGAGACACAGAGGGGAGATTCATCCTCGTACAGGGCACTATTAACGAACGTCAGATTTCACTGCTAAACATATACGCCCCGAATACTGAACAGTCTACATTATTTCATAAAATCTCAGACATTATGTCTGACTGGCAACAATCAACATGGATTCTTGGGGGAGACATGAACTCAGTGTCCTAGACCAAGCAAAGGATAGATCGGGCTCTTCATACCCGCCCATGACCCAATACAGAACCCTCCGCAACAGAGAAACGTGGGGGTATCGTCCGACGGTATCAACAAGTCGACGACGCAAGGAAACCAATTAGCACTAGTTACATCACAAGCTGCAATTGACAACTTGCCAGTAATTTCAGATGATCAAAACAATGATACCGTTATTTCCAATATCTATCACAACACAATGGACCAATCTCACATTGTCAACCTTACAGGGAGAACACTAACCTCAGATCAATACAGAACTCTTCAAAGAGGATTGTCTTTTTCACCGACCAATTCGTTTGAACTCTTTGATGTAGCTAAAGATGTCAATCTTTTCGCTAGAAAGATCTTACTCAAAAAATTTTATCACAGAGAAGAATCTAACCCCGAGGTTATTGAAAAACAGATCTTCGAGGATCTATGCGATTTATTGGCAGAAAATGAAGCCACACACCCATAAATCCTGTCCACCAGACACAGGGACATCGAACTTAAAGAAAAAGTGTAAGTTTGTCCCTCCCATGCATATTTGTCCGCAAATAGACATATATACCAAACTTGTCATCAAAGACTTAAATAAATTACCAACGATCTACGCGTCCAACATCAGTAGACAAGAACGTAAATGTATTAATGACATGAAATCATGGAAAGACGTTGTAATTAAACCATCAGATAAAGGTGGCAATGTGGTATTGTGGCCCAGTGAGCAATATGTTGGGGAAGCTATGAGACAGCTTTCGGACCGAAAATGCTACAAAAAGCTCTTAGGAGACCCCACCAAAGAATTTCTAACATCTTACAATCAAATCATCTCTGAAGCCTTAGCCAACGGACTAGTCTCCAAGCGTGAATTTGAATACCTAGAGGTTGACAAACCGAAAACAGCAACATTATACCTATTCCCTAAAATCCATAAAAGGCAAGTCAACCCACCGGGTCGGCCAATTGTATCCGGGAGAGGCAACTTGACAGAATCTGCCAGTAAATTTGTTGATGCTTGTATCAAGTCCTTTGTGATCAGTCTTCCATCCTACATACGTGATACAATGGACATCCTCAACAAACTGGATGACATTGTGCTCAACGAAACTACATACTTGGTAACTTGTGACGTTGAATCGTTGTATACATCAATCAAACATCATAAAGGAGAAGAGGCAATCCGGTTTTTCCTTAGTATGCAATCCCAGTATTCCCAGGAGAGGAATGAATTTATCATCCAACTTCTACACTTTGTTCTAACCCATAATTATTTCACATTCAACGACAATTTCTTCTTGCAACTGAGAGGTACAGCAATGGGCACTTCATGTGCCCCAACTTACGCCAACCTCTATATGGGGTGGTGGGAGCACCAAATAGCCCTTGGAGACAACATGAATCTGTACACAGAACACGTCCAGATTTGGTTAAGATACATAGACGATCTTTTCATATTATGGGATGGTCCTAAAGAACTTCTGGATGAATATATGCAAAAACTGAATGATAATGATCTCAATCTTAGGCTAACATATCAGATGGATATGAACAAAGTAGACTTCCTGGATATCACTATCACACGAGGATCTAACTGTCAACTTATAACAGATCTATTCCGCAAAGAGACGGCCACAAATAGTGTACTACACAACGATAGTTTCCATCTTCCCTCAACCAAACGAAGTATACCTTTTGGGGAATTCATCTGCTTTAGGCGTAATTGTTCCCAAATTGAAATTTTCAATACAAGGGCACAAGAACTACGAGATCGCCTCAAATTAAGAGGATACAGTAATAGACAGATTAAGAAAGCTTATCACCGTGCTCTCTATCTAGATAGAGATACCCTCTTAACCCCCAAACCGAAGAAACTCGCGGACGATCAGATCAGATTTATTGGCTCTTATCATGCACAATGGAAACAAACCCTCGGTATATTACACAAACATCTACATATCCTGAAAACTGATGAAGATCTTAACCTGTGGTTTAAGCTAGCTGGAAGCGTTCTCCCTCCTTAGGGGATACGTTAGTAAAGAGTCATTTCATCAAAGAGCGGACCAATAAAAAAGACAAGATCAAAGGTAACTACCGCTGCGCACACTGCAGCATTTGTTCACATATCAAAAATGTGACAACATTCAAGGATCATTTTGGACATGAACACTCTGTTCCACAACTATTTAGTTGTAGCTCTAAACAGATCATATATGTTCTTGAATGCCCTTGCAAACCCCCCAAGAAATATGTAGAAATGACCACACGCGAGATGCGTAAACGCTTGGGTGAACACATTCGCAATATCAAAAACAGTAGGAAAGATTTGAAAAATCTCAAGAAATTAACATCGGTCACCAGACATTTCTTTCAATTCCACAAATCTGACCCTACATTACTGCAATGTTGGATGGTCCAACAAATCTCTCTTGGAATAAGAGGAGGCAACTTGGAGAACGCACTTCTGAAAGCAGAGAGCAAATGGATTTTTCTTTTTAATTCCATGGCTCCCTCAGGTCTCAATGAGGCCATTAATTACACTGTATTTCTCTAACCAACTTTTCTTTCGCATTCTCTATCTTAGGTCAGTCTTGCCACTCCCTTATACCATCTTCCTGAGAGTCTCATTCTCACATCCTTTACCATAGGTCAGTCTCACTACTCCCATACATCTTTTTTCAGAGAGTTTTAATTTCACATAGTATCATTTATATCATATTAGGTTATCGTTCAATATCCTATCATTTTTTCCTTTTCACGTTGCTAGTACTGGTGCTTCTCATCCCCTTTTCCCATCATACATCGTTATATCCATATTTGATCCTTGTCGTCTCTTTCCCACACCTTCCTCTACACTCTTCATTATTTTGTCATTTCCAACTCCCCTCTTTTTTATGTTCTTAGTTTAACTCTTTTTTCCTATAATCGGTGCATTTAGTTCTCAATTGACATTCCACTAATACATTTAACTATTCTTTGTTTAGTTACATACATCTTTTTTGTTATCAATAGTAGACAATTGTCTATTTTTATTCATTTCACATCTCTTTTTGTGTTTGCCCCTTTAAGGACTGACACTACCCATAAGGGGTTAATATTCCCACTGCCTAGGTATATATAGCAGGTGCAATCCACAGTAATACAGCCCCAGTAGAAGCCTTTGAGTGCGAAACGCGCGTTGGGTGATTACAGAGCGCACACGCGACCTTTGTTTGGCTTATACAGCCAGGTCGCGCTCGAGCGCAGGCACGCGCACGTCTGGCTGACGTCAGTCGCGCTTTTCACGTGCACACGCCACGAACAGGCGACGGAGCGTCACAGCACGCCAGCATTCGGCGCAAAGCATAGCAACACTGCAATATTGACATACTGGCTAAGTTTACGTTTAGAGACCTGGGACCTTCACAACAGTGAGTACGATACACAATTACATGTACATTAGCACACCAGTTGCTTTAAGATCATAGATATAACTGAGTGTACAAGTACTCGCTGCTGTGCCTGTCCCAGGTAGGGTGATTGCAGAGCGCATACTCCATCCGGGTACAGGGGTTCTTATCCTCTCCTCTTTAGTACTCCCAGGATATTCATCCCTGTGTTTGCAGCTTTATTATTTCTTGTACAATATAACCCTATTGAGGTTTTGTGAGATTCAAATATTTGCCAACAAGGAGACTTGGGATCCTTATCATTCTCAGTATCTAATGTATCATTGTACAGACTGATAGATAGCTTTGTCTGCAAGCATTCATTATTTCGACTGTCCCGGATATCCCTTTCATAGGCAGGGGTTCTCACACCCAGCCTTTTCGCTTTCCAGTGTTCAATCATTATCCCATTTTATTTAGAATTTGGGGTCCTCTGTTTAGGACATATTTCCCAATTCTTTTTAAGTCTTCTATGCACATCACTTTTTTATGTAATCATTAAAGGTTAAGTTTTACCTCCTACACATCCATTTACACCTGCCCAGCAATTATTTGGTATGTCCTTGACCTTTTTCTTGATTGTTACATTGTCACAATCTTGCGGTCAAACCTATGTGCTGTGGGTATTCCTTTACCCTCTCTCTAATTTTGGAACAATTGTGTCACTCATTTGTATATCATTAGTTGCCGCTTTATTCTCCATTTTATTATGATATCTTTTGTAATTACTTACTTATATAGGGTTAGATTGACGTATTGTATTGTAAAATGCGGTTATTTTCATACATTGCTTTAATATATATATATATATATATATATATATATATATATATTTTTTTTTTTTCCCTTTATACGCCTCTTTCCTCCCTCTCTCCGGCTTCTCTTCTTTTTCTCTTCCCTCCCCCTCTCTATACTTGATCTATTTACTCTAGCCTGGTGTGGAGCCCTACGAACCAATAGGTCCAAGTGAAGAGTATCCCTCAGGTCACCTGCTTTCAGCGGATAACCTACTCGTCAGAAGCTCTATATCTTGGGTGTCGCTCAGAACAAGTAGTAAGTAATGGCTTTATGCATAGCATCTCATAATGTTCAGGGGCTGAACGAGCCGGTGAGGCGAGGGATTGCCCTGGGGGAGTACAGTCGCATGAGGCTAGATATTGTTATGGTACAGGAGACCCATTTTAAGAATAATTCTATTCCAAAATATTGGGGGAAATGCTTCACGCAAACGTTTCATTCTACCGCCCCAGAAAAAAAAAGGGGAGTGTCCATCTTAATACACAAGAGATTGAATTTCCAACACATATCCACACGCAGAGACACAGAGGGGAGATTCATCCTTGTACAGGGCACTTTTAACGAACGTCAGATTTCACTGCTAAACATATACGCCCCGAATACTGGACAGTCTACATTATTTCATAAAATCTCAGACATTATGTCTGACTGGCAACAATCAACATGGATTCTTGGGGGAGACATGAACTCGGTGTCCTAGACCAAGCAAAGGATAGATCGGGCTCTTCATACCCGATGATTATTCCCACCGCAACAAAGTCTCTCAAACTCTTACTTAACAATCACGGTTTGCTTGATGCATGGAGAATGACCCACCTTAATGATAGGGAATACAATCACTACTCGACTAGACATGACTCATATTCTCACATCAACTATATTTTAATACAGCAACACCTAACCTCGAATTTACAGGATGCTGAAATCCGGCCCATTGCATGGTCAGATCATGATGTTGTATGTATTTCCTTAACTGACCTGCTACCTAAAGGGCGCTCCCCCTCGTGGGCACTCAACCCAGCTCTACTTAATGACATAGTCACGAAAGATAAAATACATAGAGCCATAACAGAATATTTTGATCTAAATGGTGAGGGGGAGGTAGAGAGAGATGGAGTATGGGCTGCACATAAAGCAGTGATAAGAGGTAAATGCATTCAGATTGGTTCATGCTCTAGAAGAACAGAATTAGCCCAAATAAATATGCTAAACAAAAAAATGTCGACCCTTCAAGCAATCCCCGATTTAGGAGACCACCTGAGGCCCAGGCAGAAATATCTAAACTCAAACAACAGTTGCAGGGGATTCTACGTAAAACAGTGGTAACAATACTGCAAAGAACCCAATCTCAGTATTTCACACTCTCGAGTAAGCCAGATAAAATGCTAGCCAGAAAGCTCAACCAGCAACGAGCAGACTCTTTTATTCCTAAACTAAAGGTGGAGAATGATAAAATTATCTATAAGCCACGTGACATTACGGAGACATTTGAAAAATTTTACGCCAATCTGTATTCTGCACCGGCTAGGTTGGCTCGATTGATCATATGACCCAAATAGATCCTTTTTTGTCTTCCATTAAACTCCCAAACCTGGATGACGGACAATCAGATTTGCTAGATACTCCCTTAGATCTAACTGAAGTTAAGAGAGCTATAAAAAAGACCAAGTCTCATAAAGCCCCTGGCCCAGATGGGTTTACAAATTTTTACTATAAGCAATTTATAGATACGTTAGCACCCCATCTCCAGCGGCTTTTTAATGATTTTTTGTCTGGTAAGCCTATGAGGGCAGAATTCCTGGAAGCTAAAGTGATAGTAATACCTAAGGAGGGTAAAGACCCATCTCAATGTAAGAGTTATAGACCTATCTCTTTGATCAATTGTGATGTCAAACTCTACTCTAAAATCTTGGCTAACAGGCTATCTCAGGTGCTGCCGAGCCTAATACATCCAGACCAGGTTGGGTTTATCCAGGGTCCTGAAGCACCAGACAACACCAGACGGATCATAAATTTGCTTGATGTAGCCTCACTCCAGAATAAACCCTTAATGCTACTATCCCTTGACGCGGAAAAGGCCTTTGATAGGATCGATTGGGTGTATATGGCTGAGACACTACATAAATTTGGTCTAAGCGAGAAGTTAGTGAAGGGAATTTTAGCACTATATTCGGGCCCCGACAGCATATGTTGCATACCAGGGGTTTAAATCTCGTTCATTTAAAATCACAAGAGGAACGCGGCAGGGTTGACCTCTATCTCCTCTCCTCTTTGCTCTGTGTATTGAACCTCTGGCGGTAACTATAAGGGAGGATCTGAATATAAGGGGAGTTAGAGTGAGAGAGACAGAACATAAATTAAGCCGTTTCGCGGACGATGTCATGCTAACTGTCTCCGAACCGTTAATCAGTCTCCCTAACCTGTTCCATGCTCTTGAACTTTTTGGTAGGATCTTTGGATTTAAAATTAATTTGAATAAGAGTGAAGCGCTAAATGTCTCCTTACCAGGACAATTGGAACTTTTCCTTTAAATGGGCCCAAAACCACATTAAATATCTAGGGGGTTTTATCCCCAGACAATCTGGCCTAACTTACTCAGCAAATTTCCCGGCGCTCATTAAAAAATTAATCAAGGACATAAATACGTGGTCCTCATACAAAATTTCGCCGTTAGGGAGGATTCATGCTATCAAAATGAATATTTTGCCCAAGCTCCTGTATCTCTTCCGTACCATTCCAACAGCTGTTCGCTCCAAGGACATCTTGGCTATTCAGGGGGCAATCTCTCACTTCATTTGGGACCGTAAAAGACCTAGAATAAATAAGACAGCCATGATGGCTTCAAAGGCCAGAGGAGGGCTGGCCCTCCCAGACCTATTGAAATACTGTAAAGCCACTAGATTGGCCCAAATCACTAAATGGTTTGGTAAAGAACAAGTGCCAGTATGGGTAGAAATAGAAACAAGTATCTTTGAACAAAGTGGCCTCCACATTAAACAGGTTATTTGGCTTAGCTTACATTCTAAGTTGGGGAATGCCTCCTTAACTAACTGCATGGTCCAGTCTCTGGCAGTTCTGACTCAGACGAACAAGAGAATCCCACTGGTAGAAACAGGCTCATGGATCTCCCCACTGTGGGTATACCAAAGAACGGCACCATTTCGATAGACTTTCGCAATTTAAGTGGTGGATAGACAATAAATTTACGGTGGTGGCTGATCTGTTGAGGGGCAGTAGACAGTGGTCTATTACAACATTCAGGGAAGAACACCATTTACCAGTAAAGGAATGGCTTAATCTGTCCCAGATATTTGTCAATATCTCCAAAGTAATCAAATGTAATGCCTCTGCCAAGACTACTCCATTTGAGAAATGTTGCCTTGATAATGCAACTGGCAGACGGAATATTTATATTTTTTATAACTACTTAATAGACCAGACCACACCACCTAAATTACATCATCAACAATCTTGGGAGTCGGAACTTGCCATTGACTTAAACGATGCACAATGGAATAAGATACATAAACAGGCGGCAGGCTCCTCATTGAACATAATATTGAGGGAAAACACACATAAGACTATTTTGAGGTGGTACCTAACACCGGCTAGGTTGAAGCTTTCCAGTCCTTCTTTGGAAGGTAATTGTTTTAGGGGGTGTACCGATTTAGGTACTCTTAAACATGTCCTGTGGGACTGCTCCAAGATTGCTCACATTTGGCTGGGGACATATGATATCTTGGAGAAGCTCTGGGAATGCAGGATTCCCCAAAAACCGGAAGAAGCGCTTTTAGGTCTACCTATAGAGGGCCTTAGTAACCAGGCTCAACTTTTATCACACCAAGTGTTTTTAGCAACTCGAGTTACGTTAGCTAAAGCCTGGAAATCGGGAATACCTGCATATAGTGAAGTTTTACATAGGCTTAAGTTCATATATGATATGAGCATTATCGCAGCTGACCTGAATCAATCTTACAAGAAATGGGCTTCATGCTGGGACACCTGGATCCTTAAGATCGGATGGTAAAGTTACAGAGTATTCTAGCTCTTAGGACAATCAGAGTGTGGATCCTGATTTTTCATGTCCCTCTCTTTTTCTTCTTTTCCTTCCTCCTCTTCCCTTTACCCTAGGTGTGTTTTTTCCTTTGTTTTTAGATTGCAAGTTTGATAACCTGTCTTTTTATATGTAAGTAATCTGAACTCATAAAAGAGAAAGAGAAAAAAAATAAAAAGGAGAAAAAAAGGAAAAGACGATAACTGAAGTTAAAAGGTTATTTATTTGTATGTTTACATTTCTCAAGGGCATTGCCTATATTATTTATGTTTTATCGTTGAAACATGTGTATTATTGTATTAACTTGATATTCTTAATAAAAATATATTTAAAAAAAAAAAAAAGGAAAACTGCATACATTTTTGCTGCTCACTGGATTGCAAATAGTATAACATTTTAAGTGTATATAAACTTTTTTAGAGACAAAAGTGTGTGAGCTAACTACTGCTTTTGAATCTATTAAGGTTTCTGCTAGTACTTCTGTCGCAGTAGGTTTAGACATTGATAGAAAAAGAAGCATCTACAAAGTAAAACTGTTTATGAGACGTTTGGGGGATGTCTAGCATTTTTTCGCTATATACCTTATTTGTCTATAATTTCTTACAAAGGGCTAGCAGATTTAATAATAATAAAAAAACGCATTTTCTTAAAAATGTATAAAAAAATAACTTTGAGACTGGTTAACTAGTAAGCTTGTTACTTGCAAGGTCTAAAACAGAAGTTCATAGATACAAAGGTGAATAATTCTTTAAAAAACGGAGGATGAGTGGCTGAAAACAAAACTCTAGAAGAAAAAAAACAAAGCAAAGGGATGAGTTAACCAGACTGGCTACATCTGATTCCTTCCAATAAATATTTGTACCAAAAATGAAACCTTCCAGCAGGAAAAAAGACAAATGAGAATAAAGATACTGACAAAGAAATGGTAATATAATCTTATATCATAAGTCCCCCACAAAAGATTACACAAGAAAATATGAGAGAGAATATGAGAGAGAATAGCCCCAAAACATAGGGCAATCGTGTACAACCATGTTGCAGATGGTCTTATGGAATATGTCTCTGTCTTATCCTGTATACTATATGTAATTCCCCATGATATATGACTGTGTTCTGTGTTATTTTTAAATTGCAACTAAATGGTCATGAAACAATTAAACAAAATAGGTCTACAATGAGACATTGTTGACGAACAGGAACCAGTGATTGTATTGTAATCTGTTTTGTACCATTGTTTGCCAGATAAGCTAATTACATCTCTACTTTGCTAGACAACTAGTGACAAGTGTGTATTAGAGGTTTGTCTATTGTTCGTAGGTGCCAGACAGGATGCCAGGATGCAAGAATATTACACCCCATGTGGAGTCAGTCGCCTGTATTTGTCTGCCACTCCCTGTCATTATTGTGTTGTATACACCCCCCTGTATCTATCCCCTATAAAGATTGTTCGACTTTGCAAATATAAATCCATTCACTGCTGAGACATATAGAAATGGTATGTTCTCTTATTTGCTCCTGGTGGCTGCAATACTGGTCCTATCTCCACCCTGTAAGTAACTTGTCCTGGTCACTACCACAGGTTTCTCCACAAAGTATACTGATATGCTACAAACTTTTCTAGAGATGCAGTCAGCTTCACCAATTAATTGGTCAGAGTGGATCTGTCGGGACATTTGTAGTTATAAAAAACAGTATACATCCTTTAAAATATTTTATTTATATATTTTTTATATATATTTGTAGACATACCGTATATGCATGCTGTGTTTTTCTGTTTCCTTCTATGCACATACATTCCTTTGTTTTTGTTCTCAGACATAGGGAGGCTCCTCCAGATAAGCATTTGACTGGAATTTATTTTCACATTCAGAAATAGTTTTTTGGGGATGCACAAATAAAAAACTGCCATGATAATTTGATATGGTACTTACATAGTGGCTTATATTTATAGTTAAAGGTTACTAGGTTCATTATTTTTCCCTTTTATTTTGAGTTGTTATGGTATTAGAGTACTCCCTAGTGATGACATGGGGTATATGCAGCTTTCATATGGAAGTATTTTCCTATAATGCACGAGGGATGACCTAATAAACTCTGCCATAGGTTGAAAGAGCAGATGTGAATGTGGCCACAAGAAAAGTTTGGTATATATAGGGGAAGGGAGAAAGGCAGAAAAAGGCCTGAACACTTTTGGAATATTTTTCTTTTCATTTTGCTGAGATATTCTTTTTACTATCTCCTGAACAGAAAACCAAAACAAATCACTTCTTTATATTTTGTAATACAATTGAAATAATAATATATACAATTTATCTTTTATATATTACAAAATCTGATACAAACTCTATAGGGTATTGTCATTAAATAAATCCGGATATGGCTAGTAGCTGTGGATCCAGAGCCTGACAGCTAGCCCAGCAGACCCCTTGGTGAGAGGCAAAAAACCTGTGTAACAGACCTGCAGGTGCACCCAAGGGTGGCTGGAGTGGTTGGGGGAGCCACACGGCATCAGAGGGGCTGTGTGAGAGGAAAGGAGAGGTGCAGGAGGGGCCTGGGAGCTCCAGTTGCCATCTTAGGGTGAGGTCAGAAGAGACTGCGGCCATCTTGGATTTCTGGAAGACAGGCTTCAGGACTGAGACAGAGGACTGCAAACAGTGAGTACCCTGAAGATTGTACTAGCTCCACAGGGGCTCTTGTGGTGGACACTGCACATCTAAGGAGGCCCAGGGCTGCCTAAACATAAGCTGCTCAAGCCAGTAACAGGCAGCACACCTGTGTGGAGGCTATTACATAGCTTCTCCCCCTAAAATCTGGAAATAAGGAGGCCCTGTGGGAGCTAAAGTTTGAAGGAACTAGACTTTGTTGAGCCCTAAGGGGGAAAGAGTCACTCGGCATAAGATCTATTTACTGAGCTACTAAGGTCTGACAAAAAAGATCTCCCTGAGCTTGAACCCACAGCTGATGGTACTTGAAAGGTACCCTTAAAAATGTCTTATTGTACTGAATAGATTTGAGACTTTATGGCACAAAGGAGAAGGGAGAAGGAGAAAAGGTGGGGAGAGGAAGAGCGAAAATAAAGGGAAAAAAATGGCCCGACACATGGACTGTGCGGTGAAACTTGAATAGCTATATCCAGACTGCCACATAAGGGCCATTCAGGAAAAATACAATAATAGATGCTAAGCTTACTGTGCCACTATTAAGATCTTTATAAGAGATGTCCCTATGTGTGGTGGGTCTGGAATGTCTATCCCCACCACAACCTTAGAGACAAATAAGACTCTAATTTGAAATAGTGTAGCAACTTATAAAGAAAAAATAAGGATACAAAAATAACTTTAATTAAGAAAAAATCTAAATAAAAATGAAAAAGGTGTAGATAAAAAAGAGATATATTCTTAGTAAATCTCTAGTAGGCTGGCTCTAGTAAGTTAGGGGGGGTTAGTTAATAATAAGCTCTAAGTAAGAAATAAATCTCTATTAGAAGAGAGGCCGAGTTAGTCTCCTTAAAACTAAGCGCTTCAGAAGAACTGGCCCTTAGAGAGATGTTAACCAATTGGAATACAGATCCCTTTGAGCCTTCTCTAGGGGAGGGGCCTTATACAAATCTGAAACCCAAAAGTAAATTTACACCGAATTTTGGTATAGCACCTAAAGTTCAAGTTTTTGTCAAATTAGTAACAAAGGACTTAGAAACCTTAGCAACTAAAAATACGAAATAATCTAACCTAACCTCTATGGAATGTAAATCATTGTCTAAACTACAAAAAAATAAACAAATTGTAGTTAAACCATCAGACAAAGGAGGCAACACAGTGATCCTCCGAAAAAGTGTTTATCACCAAGAAAACCTGCGGTTACTAAGTGACAAAAGCACTTACCAACGTCTGATAAAAGACCCTACAGGAGACTTCAAAAAGGAACTTGGCACCATATTATCAGAGGGCTTGTGGAACAATACCATCTCAAGACAAGAGTTTAACTTCTTACTGAACAAACATCCCACAATCCCAACCTTTTATTCATTGCCGAAGATACACAAGAATATGAAAACACCTCCAGGACGCCCAATAGTCTCTGGAAAAAATAGCCTGTCAGAACATGCTAGTACATATATCGATCAGATTTTGAGACCTTTGTGGCAACACTGGCATCGTATGCTCAGGATACTAAAAGTGTCTTAAAAAGGCTCTACAATCTTCGATTGGATGATGAAACATTATTAGTCAGCCTGGATGTGGAAGGTCTCTATACCTCAATTCCACACGAAGTAGGTGCACAAGCGGTAAGGAAATACCTGAAAACCCGCGGAGTACAACATCACAAACATAGTGAGTTTGTTATAAAGCTGCTGGAATTTGTTCTAACCAAGAATTATTTTACATATGACAACATTTTCTACAAACAAATTAAAGGGACAGCAATGGGTACCCCATGTGCACCCTCATATGCCAATCTTCATCTAGGCTTATGGGAAGAAACCATCGTTTTTGGAGAAGAATTGGCCAACTATACTGACCAGGTAGGTCTCTGGATCAGATATATTGATGACGTATTTCTAACTTGGAATGGAAACAAATCCAGTCTCTTGGATTTTATCTCTATCCTCAATGTAAACTCTATTGGTCTCAAACTTACACATACTATCAATTCGAACCAGATAGAGTTTCTGGACCTGCTAATTTCCAAAACAGAGAAGAATCATATCATAACATCAACATATCGCAAGGACACCGCTTTGTATAGTCTACTTTTGGCATCCAGTCACCATCCAAGTCATCTTATACGAAGTATTCCATATGGCCAATATCTTCGTATACGCCGAAACTGCACCACTGAAATGGACTTCGAAAGGCAAGCAAAAGACCTCTATGACCGCTTTAAATCAAGAGGTTACTCTCACAACACCCTGAAAAAGGCATATGCAAGAGCAAAAGAACGCTCGCAGGCAGACTTATTGTATAATTCTACTACGTCAATGATACCCGATTCTCAACCTATAAGAATCATAGGCACATACAATAAATTTGGAGAGAACATCCGATCGATATTACAAAAACATTGGCACATCTTATTGGCTGATAATGAACTACAAACCAGACTGCCTAATGTAGCCGCAATTACTTATCGCCGGGCACCGAGTTTGAAGGACAAGCTAGTCCATAGCCACTACGAAGCACAAAAAAGTACAGGGAGTGATTGGCTTAATGAACGATCAGCCGGTTCAAAACCATGCGGAAATTGTAAGGCCTGTCGTCACATACGTACCACAGCAGAGTTCACAAGTTCCTCTAATCAGAAGAAATTTAGAGCACGAGACCACATCAATTGCAGAACAACATCAGTGATTTATCTTATCCATTGTAGGTGTGGCCTGCAGTATGTAGGAAAAACCACACGTCAACTCCGACGACGTGTATTAGAGCATGTCAATACCATAATCAACAAACATGATGTGGCAGTCGCTAGACATGTTAACTCTATACATGAAGGAAATGTAATGTCTGTACAATTTATGGGCATCGAAAAGGTTAAAACAACACCAAGGAGAGGCAATATGGAAAATAAGTTACTTCAACGAGAAGCCTGGTGGATCTTTCACCTAAAAACCTTAACTCCGCATGGCTTAAACGAAGGCTTTACCTTTTCCCCTTTCATCTAGTCCTTACTCTATCCCATCTAACCCACAATAATTGGGCTACCTATCCACACAATCCTTAAATTAGCATGGTCTACCCTTTTAGTATAAGATTTTACAAATCTTCTTCCTTTACTAACTATAGTATTCTTTCTCAGGTCTATCCCTCTAATTAGGGTATTCGCCCGCTAACACATTTTAGGCCCATTATCTTGGGTCTTTTCTTCCCATTTTCTCTCCTCCCCTTTTTTCTCCTCTTTTAGTGCCCGCATCTCATAACCTACCAGATACTATAGCTCACACAAATTTATTTCAAGGTTCTCTTGATTACCCATCTTTTAGGGATGTTCCACTCACACCTACTATTTAGTGTACACATTTTTCTCTCCAATATAGGCTCCCGAACTCCTTTTTTATTTGAGACAGTAGACTCTGTTGAATCTTCCCCGTTCCACCTCTACATATAGTAAACCTTTGAACCCATTGGCTGGGATCTGTGAGTATACTTTAGGTGCATGATGCCCTCCTATTGGCCTGTTTTTTATAAGTGGCCCTCCAAACTAGATCAGTGTTTACATGATTTAAAGAATTTAAAACTCAGGGTACAGGATCATTTTAGCTATCCAGCAACCTGAATACCATTTGATTGTTCTATACATATTACCCATTATTAGTGAAAGATTATGATAATCTAGTGTAAATACCCTTTTCTTAACTAACAGAGCAAGTGCCCTAATTACAGCGATGTCATTAACCACTTTTCACGAGTGGTACAAGCAACTTCAAATAGAATCTCGCGATTAACGCGAGTTCGCGATCAGGAATACATAATCTCGCGAGAAACGTGATGACGCGGCACGCGATTACGTCGCGGCGCCAGCGTGGACGCGGTGACGTCATTGCGTCCCGCGAAATCGCGGGACTCTTTAAAAAGCCTGCGGTTTTACTTAGAATTTGTCCCCTGATGAATCCGAAACGACAATAGCGGGGAAACGCGCGTCGGGAACAACAAAAACATACTAGGCGGCGGGGGTAAGCTCTCCCAATGTGGAGGACAGCACCTACACATTCGACGTAGGATTGGTTTTTCTACACTTATAGGGTAAGATAATACCATTTACTTAAATGTTACTTACCTCGAAAAATCACCAATGTAATATACCATTGATCATAATTCTCTATTGGGCTATGAGTAAATAATTGGGACCAAGCCCCCTTTTTCTGATAGCAGCATAGTGCTGTGTATCAAAACACTGAGGTGGTTTTGTCTCTGCTGACCCTAATTACATCACAAAGAGGCAAGACTCTAGAGTGATTAGATTAAGTTTCAGTCAGAAACTCAGAGAGACCTCCCCTCTACTTCTTTTTTGACAGTAACACCAGCAACTGAAAGCTGTCATCTGTCCTCTAAACTAGACAGGTGGCGGCTAAGTCTTTCACTATATCTCTTCTAATAGAGATTTATTTCTTACTTAGAGCTTATTATTAACTAACCCCCCTAACTTACTAGAGCCAGCCTACTAGAGATTTACTAAGAATATATCTCTTTTTTATCTACACCTTTTTCATTTTTATTTAGATTTTTTCTTAATTAAAGTTATTTTTGTATCCTTATTTTTTCTTTATAAGTTGCTACACTATTTCAAATTAGAGTCTTATTTGTCTCTAAGGTTGTGGTGGGGATAGACATTCCAGACCCACCACACATAGGGACATCTCTTATATATATCCTATTCACTCTATTGCATTTAGAGATTAGTTACAACCTTTTTGAACTATTAAGATCTTAATTTATGGACTGAATTTATCACAACTATTACCATTTGATTGGCACTACAGGACTTTGAAGTAGCATATTATAAAGTGATCACTCTATACATGCTAACATCAGTATAAAACAGTGAGCAATTTGGATCAATCAATACAAATATAGCAGGAGTTTGCCATATATAAGAATCAGGATTAAACAGACTATCAGGACTTGAGCCCAGACGCTTAAAACAGTGCAACACCGCCACACGGTGGCCAATCGGAGAAATCACATAAAGACAACATTATTCCTACAAGACACTGAGTCTGACTATAGACATTGGCCTAAGCAAGTGGAAACAATATCTACTAGGCGGACTATTTATGCCGGTATAACTGTATCTACAATAGGATGGACAATATCAGATTGTAAGCTGCCCAATCATAAAAATAGACAGTCCGGCTTAGGAACACTACATATCTTAACTAACGGGGGTTATCTCAGGTCCACGCAACTACACTGTAAATAAATCAATTCATTAGCTTCATCTAGCTTGAAAAGACTATACTGGATAAGGCACCCACAACCCCCTGCCACCAGATCCCTACTAATCAGCATACAAAACAAGCAACAAAAGAAATTTGTGGACAAGCTCCTGATCCAGGGGACACCCAACAGCTGGACATGAACTAACCAGTACAACCGGGGGGGTCCATCTATCATCACGCCAAGGTCACTACAACATAATCTTCCTCGACTTATCATCTGACAACATTTTACAGCCAAGACACGCGGCAAAGGCATTCAAGGCAGGGCCACAGAAGATTAATAAAGGAACAGAGGCCAGCATCGCATCTCCAAAATCGACATGGGCAAATCTTCTAAACCAAAAAAGAGCTTGGGGACGAAAAGCATCTCTGAACATTTCAGAGAAGCGGCAGAGCAATCGCCGCCACTGGACTCGATCTCTTACACCTCCGACTTCTCGGATGCAGAGGGGACACAATCTGAAGTGGTACAAGACGTCAATCTCACCCAGAGGACTAAAACCTGGTTCACGGACCTATTAAAAATACAACTAGCAGAAGCCATAGCTCCACTTCATAAAGACATACAAAAATTAGGCCAAAGAACCCACAATTTAGAAAAGACTGTGGATAAAATTATAGACATGCAGAATCAAGACAGAGTGGACATCAATCATAACACGGACAAACTGGGTGCTCTGGAACTAAAAATAGAAGACCTAGAGAATAGATCCAGAAGGCACAACATTCGTTTCCGGGGCATCCCCAGGGCCATTACGGATCTGACGTCCTATATACTGGAAATGCTCCACCGCTTGCTTCCCAGGGCATCAGAGGCAGACCTGGAGATCGAGAGAACTCATCGAGCGCTAGGGGGACCAGCTAACGGAGCTCTCCCAAAAGATGTAATAGCCCGTTTTTTAAGCCAGCAGGCGAGAGATCACATCCTTTACGCCGCCAGGAAGTCCTCCAAGATCATGGGCCCGGACGGAACTCAGATTCAGATCTATGCCGACCTGACCCCGGCCACTCTGCAACGTCGGAGAGAAATGAAACCGGTTTTGGACATCCTAATACGCCACAAGATTCCTTATAGGTGGGGATATCCCTTCAACCTCCAATTCACAGTCAGAGGGACTAACTTTTTAGTACACGATCAGGAGGAATGTCGCCAAAGACTCATCAAATTAAACCTGCTACAAGAGGGTCCTTACGCACAGCATACAGACCCATCAAAAGGGGAACGTCCCACCAGGCAATGGACGGAGGTCCCCGCAAAAGGTGCCAGACGTCCTGCCTCAACTCAAAGAGACTCTGCAAGTGGCATTAACCCAATAGAGGACCAACCAGGGTCGAGTGGCACACCAGCCAAAGCCAGGCGGAGTGAGGCGTCGCCAAGAAACACAATAGACGCGGACAGAGCCCATAAGTAGCCCTGAATCTTCTTGGGACATTGGTAAATATCCATAACCACACCAGTGGAAGGGACCACCGGGCCTTAAGGACTTAAAGAACACTCCAGATATGAGGGTTGTAAATAAATGAACATATGGTTGTATTAGCGCACCAGTTACATTTGTTAGAAAGTTAAATGTCTTATGTATATAAGCTAAGTTGGGGAAGATTTCTTTTGCGAAAGAGGAAAAAGAGAGACAAGGAAAAAAGATAACCAGTAAATATACCTTGGTTTATAATGAAGATATAGGAAGGCTAGAGTAGGGGAGGGACTCCCTGGTACGTTAAGGATAGTTAAAGACCTAAAGAGTTAACGAATTGGCTAGCTACAGTAGTGGTAGCTAGATACATTTACAGTTTACATACGTTAATTGAGGTAGTTGAAAAGCCCACCTCTTTCTAGCGGAATGTTTAGTGAAGGTAAATTATCTCACAACCCTAGGCACGTAGGTGCAAGTAGGCACGAAGGTGCACAATTGGTTACACTAAGGTTGGGAAGAGATAGAGGTTTGACATTGAAAGTTGTCGAATGGCTTTGCTTTATTACATTTCTCCTATTAACATGCTTCTCTATTTTAAGGTTTAGGGTGCAAATTAACAGAGCTTTCCTCACTCCTACTGCCGGCCGACGGGGGGCGCCTGACCGGGTCACCTGGTCTCAGCATGGGCCACAAGTACAACGGGGGTCTAAGGTAAAGAGCAAGAATAAGCCACCTCACCTATACACCTTCTGATGAGTAGTTGGGGATATACATTTTTAACACACAATGTAAAGGGGTTCAATAAAGGGGTTCAATACACCCAACAAACGCGGCCCATACCACCAAAAAAGCTGGGGCGGCTATCTTCATAGATAAGCATTTCCCATTCACGTTAGAAGGGAAAAAGGTAGACCCCCTCAGAAACTACATAATCTTGATGGGAAAGGTCCATTACATCAAGCTGACGTTAGTCTCATATTATGCCCCTACGACAACTCCCCACAACTCCCTGATAGCCTTACTCAGGACTTTAAGGAAGCTAGACAATGGCAAAATAGTGATAGGGGGGACCTAAATCTGATATTGGACCCAATATTAGACAGAACCCGTGGTCAAAAGGACAACCGCAACGCCAACAAACTTTAAAAAATTAGAGGCCTAATGGCCCAACGGGTCCTACTCTAGACTCGACTACTTCCTGATAGATGCGACACTCCTATCCAAGACCAAACAGATGGACATAATCTCATGCCCATGATCCGACCATGCTTTGGTCACTCTGTCGTTAGCTCTTCAAATAGAGAACAGACCCCCATATACATGGAGGATCAATGATATGCACCTCGTAAATCCCATCATGAGGGAGCAGATAGCCACAGATCTCGAGGTATACTTTAGCATAAATAAATCACAGGACACAGGTATACGGTGAGTCTGGACAGCCCATAAGGCATATATAAGGGGGACATGCATAAAAATGGCAGCAAGCTATAAGAGAAAGAGTAGGGAAGCGGAAAAGAAATATAACACAGATCTTCAGACTCTAGAACTACAAAACCAACAGAACCCCACTACTCAAATTAGGAAACAAATTGACGAAACACGAACTAAACTAGACCTCATTATCTCAGAGAAAACCGAGAAGGCCCTGAGGTGGACCCAACAGAGATACTACAGTAACATTAATAAACCAGATACATGGCTAGCAAGGAAACTTAAAGAAAAACAGACACAGTCAAAGATTTATCAGATAAAAACAACTCAAGGGGTTCTAACGGCCAACCCAATTAAAATTCAGGAGACATTCGAAAATTTCTACAAGAATCTATATAGGGCCTCCCCAAATCTGGGACATCATGAAATACAGGCTTTATTCGACACCCTAGACCTACCCACCTTAACAGAGGATAACCTACAGGCCCTAAATGCAGAAATCATGGTGGAAGAGGTTAAGAGGACGGCCCAAAAGGCTAAGATAGGTAAAGCCCCGGGACCAGACAGGTTCAGTAACCAATACTACAACACCTACATTGATATTTTAGGCCCATATCTAGCAGAGCTATATAATGCCATTCTGTCAGGAGAACCAATTTCTTAAGAGCTTAACAATGCAGAAATAGTATTATTCCCTAAAGAAGGTAAGGATCCCACAGATCCCAAAAACTACAGACCCATATCCCTCTTCAACTGCGATATGAAACTGTTATCCAAGATAATGGCAGACAGGATATCATCCTTTCTACCTAAAGTAATAAATAAAGATCAGGTGGGGTTTATCCCAAATAGGCAAGCGGGAGATAACATCCGGAAAGTACTCCACTTAATACATCATGCAAAGTCAGTCAAAACCCCGGCCTGTCTCATGGCACTAGACATAGAGAAGGCCTTTGACTCCCTAGAATGCCCCTGATCAAATTTGGCCGCCCTGATCAAATTTGGATTCCAGGGAAACTTTCTCAATCTGATTAAAACATACTATCATTCGCCAAAAGCATCACTAAAATTACCAGGGAAGGAAAGACCAAGTATCACAATAGAAAGGGGTACGAGGCAGGGTTGCCCCTTATCGCCACTTTTGTTGGCAATAGCGATGGAACCAGGCCATTAGGTCCAATTCCGAGATACAGGGAATCAATATTGGATTACAACATTACAAAGTCTCTCTGTTCGCAGATGACTTGCTATGCACGTTAACAAACCCGTCTAAGTCGATCCCGCCCCTAATGAGTACCCTAGGGGAATTTGGCCGTATCTCAGGATTAAAGGTTAATTTAGAGAAGACCGAAGCCTTACCATTAGATATTTCGCTGCAAGAAAGGAACCTCCTGACAGATAGGTATACATTCACCTGGTCTAGCTCCCATATAAAATATTTAGGAATTAATTTGACACCCAAAATTCAAGAACATTATAAGGCTAACTATACTCCTTTATATAACACACTCGGGAAAAACTTAAGCACTTGGTCATCATACAAGATATCCTGGTTAGGGAGGATAAATACAATCAAAATGAATGTGCTGCCCCGCTTGATGTATCTCTTCAGAACACTACCTATATCAATCAATATAAGGGAACTAGCTGACTTTCAAAGAGTGACACTTAAATTCATATGGCATCACAAGCCAGCGGTGCTGCGGTGCTGGAAATGGTCACAACACTATACAATATTATTTATACAGTCAAATAGCATGGCCTCAGTACTGTGCCACCCACAAGCCCCCAAGGGAATAACTACTCTCTCACAACATTGGTGGAAATCTAATCATCTGGATAGAATTGGAGGTTGGATTAAGGAGGATGGAGTGGTCTCATTTGAGACCCTAAAAGAGCAAGTCAATCTCCCGCTGAGAGAACACTACAATTATGTTAGGCTAGGCCACTTTGTGAAGACGGTAATTAGGGAAAAGGGAACCCCAAAGCATAATTGGCTCTCCAGAATATGTAAAAACTCCCCCCATACTAAAGGAATCCTAGGAAGCCTATATGATAGCTTCAATATCAAACCTGAACACGATAAGGAGAGGTATATGTTAACGTGGGAAAAGGACCTAAATGTTCAATGGGAAATGAACATTTGGGAAAAGGTTTGGGCCAATATCTTTAAGGGAGCCCTTAGTTACAGCATACTAGAAACCTCCATTAAATTCCTATTCCGGGCATACACTACTCCAGAGAAAATATCAAAATGGCAAAAGAGTGAAAACTCAGATTGCTTTAGAGGTTGTAGAGAAAAAGGTACATTCTTTCATATTTGGTGGACATGCCCAGAAGCACAGAGGGTATGGAGACAGACACAGGAATTATCCTCAAAATTATTCTCCCACAAAATTCAACTGAAACCAGAAGTAGCGTGTCTGGGATTACCACATTCTAACCTTACTAAGACTCAGAATAGGTTGCTCCAATTCCTGACTTTAGCTACAAAGAGTCACATAGCCAGGAAATGGAAGACAGGGGGACTAGAATTTTCGGCAATATTAAACAAAATTAATTATATTGCCATTAATGAACGCATAACACACTCTATCAACGATACTATGCCTAGGTTTCTAGAAATCTGGGCTCCATGGGTGGAACATTCGAGCTTGGCGCTGCCTCACCGGTAAAGGTGAAATAGAGGGGAAGGGGGGGGGAGCTGGACCAGGTGGCCGGGGAAGGTTGTCTCTGCGGAGGACCGGAGGAATGGAGGATCCTGAAGATAATACCACCAACTGTGGTAAGAGGTCACAGTGTTTACTAAACCTAAATCGGTACATGAAAAGTTTAGAGAGATTTACAAAGAGGGAAAGCTCTGTTAAGACAACTCTATTTAGCATGTTAAAGCAAGATACTAAGCTAGAAATTATAATAAAAGTAATAAAGTTTATGTGAAATGAGACATATATTACACATGGAGGAAAATGTTAGAAAATGGAGGAGGCAGACTGTGCGTGTTGATTAAAAAAGAGAATGCATAGGCAAGATACAGTGGTCATACCACACAAAGTGATCACGGGAAATTACATATGATTCTTGTATAAGCAGTAATATATTTCTGTAAAATGTTATATCAAAAAATTCTAATATCACAATTTGCCATTGTATTATTGTCTACCTGATGTTTGTTGGCAGTCTGACCTGAATAAAGTTTAATTTAAAAAAAAATCCGGATATGAGACGTGTCTGGTTTGAGCTCCGTGATAATCTGCAGATTTGGGCCATACAAATTGGCCCAAATTTACTGGGACCCCTATTAAGACCTAGGGGAAAGCTTGGAGTTAGTCCCTGACCCCCTTGGACCCTCCATCGGTGGTTCCTGCGGCAGGGAGCGGAAGGGGTTTGAAATCATGCATAACACATTGGAGGCGTCATGGGGCTCAGGTGTCCCTTCCTCTAGGGCTTCGAAGGAGAGTTGGCAGGGTATGTGGTGAGACATTGCTGACCTGAAGTAGAAGGGGAAAGAGTCAGGGCGAAAAGCCCGCAAAATCACAGCCACCATTTTGGGCAACACCCGGCACTTCTGAAGAGAGGCCAACCTCAGGAAGGAGACAGGATACGTTCGGAGAGCCTCACCCCAAGGCAGGATTAGCACAGGCTCCTCTGACTTATGGCTGTGAAGGTAGGGAAGTGGCAAACAGGGAACCCATACGCAAGAGGCAGCTGGGGCCACTCTGGAAGGCACAATGTAGTGGAGGAGGGAAGTCCTGGGAACTGGAGCTATGTACTGACTTTCCAGGCACTCTTACTTACTGCAATTGTGCCGACATAGCCACATTCATACCCACATAACAAGCCCTTCATAGAAAGGACAGACAAGCTTCTCACAGAGGGTATAACACTCCCTGACCCACCCCTCTACAAAAGACTTTGTTACTATCTCTGTGTCCTCATATACTATAACAGTCTGGGGCTGGATTTTGGCTACTCTGGGCGATATATACATCTTGTGACCTCCCTCTATATACTCAGGCCCTTTCAGCTATACTTTGCAACTGAGGCTGCCTTCACACGTCCCATCAACAACTACATCGATTTTCATACAAGTATATTCATATGGCAACTAATTTTGCAAGATTCTGTGAAACACTTGTATAAGAGCATTCTGCCTGCGTAGGTAGATATATGGACTGTGTTAAGCTGCTTGTATATCTTTACCCATACTGCCACCCTGTGGCCATCTGGAGTACTACAGCAAACTTCTGGATATATATGAATAACAAACATTAGGATGCTTTCCTGCCATTTAACATTGAGCGGTTATACCTTCTGACCTATTTTACATGCAGTGCTCTGTATCATTTTGCCTCAACAGCACTAGAGAGACTGAGCTTACTACACTGGTTTCTATAGTTACCTTCAGAGCCCCTTACTACGGGCTATATCCCTATCATGGACTGAGAGCTGAATGGGGACCTAACCCGGCAATACAGCCAGCAGATGTCTTAACTAAGCTTATTGAGCCGGACATTTTCTTCAAATTGATGCAGTAGATTATAAGGCAAAGCACTAAACGCATCCCCTCTTTGCATACCATACTCGACAGATTCCATGGCGGATCTCTTGCTGTTATCTCTATTCCGCTTCCCTTGGTGCCAAAACCTAAACGTGTAACCTCTGCAAAGACATGTATAATGTATAACGTTTAAAAAAATGTATGTTCTAAGCCATGCTTGATAGACTGACTTCCATCCTATGTGTTTCCCTCCCCCGAAAGTAAATATAAGCAAATAACATGTGTAAAACTACATAGAGCAACTTGCCAGGCATCTGGCCTCTGACCTGGAGGCTGGAATGCACTCTGCCCCACTTGCAGGCCTCAGGATGAACAAGGAAAAATGGAATATTGGTGACATAGTCAGATGACCCCAGCTCTTGTGTATCTGGTGATGCGAGGGGGGTTATGGCTGGTGAGGAGGTCACTAGAAGAATTCAGACCTCCTCTAACAAAAGGCTGTGGGTGATATCTTTCTGTGTTTTATATACTTATAACAATAAAGAAGTGTTCAGTCTTTCATACACAAAATACCGGTGTGGTCTGATTTCTCTGCGGTCTCATGACTGATATCCAGGATCTAAATATTTGGTGTTCTGAGATGAGAACAAAGACACAACCTATAAATGGTCCCTGTAAGCTAAAGCAGGAAAAGTAGGGCTGCTTGGACCCCTCGGTTTTTGGGTCATGACAATGGACATACGTTGACCACATAATCTTCCCATCTGAAGTGTGTAACCTTCTATCCAAAGACTGAAGCCACTCTCTATGTGTAATTAGCCATGGAGAGGTCACAAGTGAAAAGCACAATGTTAAATTAAAATGAAGCAAAACACAAATGAGAAAAAAAAGGTATGCTTGAAGGTCCAAAGCCACCTTGTGCAACTGGCACACAGGAAATGTCATGTGTAACTTTCCATGATTTTGTCTTCAATAACATGCTAGCTAGAGCAGTATAGACATGCCCTATTAAAGAGTCTGTAAACGGCTGTAGGAAACAGAGATAGGATGAATTTTATTCTAACCGTGTCAGGGACTGATATTGCCAGCATTTGATCCTAACTTCAAGCCTACATGTGCAAGGCTCCCAGTTGATGTATTCATGGAAGACTCTTGTGAAATAAAGTCCTAGCATTTGTTTTTTACTGTATTGACTTGCAAAGTGACTTCTAAAGGTAACTATGCCTCAACATGGCACACCCAAAGCGTGGATTATTTCTCAAGGTCCATGTGTGCACCAGACTGAACCTCAAAACTGCAATGGATTGATTGAGCATTGGAGCAAAACAGAACAATATCATCAGCATACGCCTACACTTTCCCCTCTTCAGCGGCTTTGATAGTAAAACCATGAAAAGAATGGTGTTGGGTTACTGCTTTGATAAAAGATCAATGGCAAAAATGTAAAAAAGGATACGGAGGGGACATCATTGCCGAATTCCTGAGGTTACTGGGAAAACATCACCTTCAGCTCCACCGATTTACAGTTAGTTCTGTGCACCCTCATACAGTAACCTTATACAATGGTGAGATGCCATAAACTGTCACTGTAGTAAAATTAAAACCCATATTAAGTCTATTGAATGCTTTGGCCTGTCCAGTGATAGTACTTTATCACAGAGCTTCTCCTCGTCATATCTATCATCACATTGTTCCTCTGTTACAGCTTTTCTCATAGTCATAGCCAACTTCCTGTTACTCTATTAAAGCTCCCTCATGCTCAGAGCTCACTTCCTGTTGTACTATGAAAGCTCACTTCCTGTTAGTTTATTACAGCTCCCTCGTGCTGAGAGCTCACATCCTGCTGCACTATTACATAGTTACAGTCATCCGCACTTTGTTAATGCCCTCAGCCTTGTATGTGGCGAGTGTATTCCCCGTTCCAGATTCCCTGAGAGGGAAGGTGTATTCCGCAATGGCCAGAATGTTGTGGAAAATGAAGATATGGAGGGTACAAAGAGACATTGCATGCATGCCAGTGACAAAAGGAGGTCTAGGCCTGCTAAACCTACCTATCTTCCTTCAATGTGTGTTCCTGCATTTTTGCCTCATGTTGTGTTTCGGTTTTGTGTGGTCCCAGTGGCCTACCATAACAAGAGCATGGCTGCAGCAACACGTGGGGGAATGGCTAGAAGGTCATACACTGCAAGTAAAAAGGATACGGGGGGCCTTTGCCGAAGCATGTAAAAACATCCATAGAATTGATCAGAAAGTGGGGCATGTCAATAGACCAAATTGAATCCTTATCAGTAAAGGTTCTCTATCAACACGTGATGCAACAGTGTTTCTACACAGTGCCCATCTTAAAAAATTTACCTTTACACAAACACGACACCGTTTGGAACGGGCAGCAGACCCAGCATTAAAAGGATCTCTTAGAGATGTGGTGTGGCTTGGAATACACTCTAAGTTGCCCGTAAGATCTGTAATGTGTTGGGTCAGAGGCATGAACACAACTCAGTGCCCATATACCACTTGTGAAGGGGTAGAGGAAATCATTCAACATGTGTGGCTGGACTGCCCTGTCACAACGGATGTGTGGACACAAACTGTTGGCTCTACATAGTCACCAGCTACCCACCTTTGTGGAAATCTCATACAGGATTATAGACTCACGACTGACACTAGAGGAACAGAGGAAAAGGTGGTACTTTGTCAAGCTAAACACCAGCTGTGGAGGGCGAGATGCCGCCAGGCTCTGTGCTCAAGGGTTAACACCCAAAGCCTAGTCTCTTCAATTTTGGCAAGATATAAACTTTCTGACAAAGGTTGAAGAATGTAAATAATATGTAATGTCCTTTACTGTGACTCTTTATTTTCACATTCTATCAGAGTTAATACGTAGATTCTGGTGATCTACAGTCATTGTTGTAATAGTCTGTTTTATTCAAAAGATGGAAAAGTGTATATATTGTATAGTTGTACATTTATGTATCTGTTTGTCCCTAATGACACGAGTATGAAGAAGATATGGACTCACTCATCTTGTAAATATCCCATATTTGTATAGTGTTCATTTATACAGTATGTCTATTTCATGCAAACAGAGATGGACATTGATCTCGACATCCAGAGACTATGATATTAAGTTATTGCATTTGTTGTTTATGTATTTTTTTGTACATACATATGTAATGGAAGTGTGAATGTTTCATGTTACGGTTTATTGAACTTTGTATGATTGTAAAGTTTTTCTAATAATATAAAACTATTACATAGTTACAGTCCCATCTTATAACGTCTTCGCCATCGACCTGCTCCTGCTCTCCATTGAACTACATCAACATATAAGAGGAGTTTTCATTGGGAGTATAAAAGAAGTAAAGTCACTCTCATATGCGGACGATGTGATTCTCCTGTGCCCAGACGCAGCCTCAGTTAAGTCCAGCTTCCAAGTTTTACACAGGTATGAACAAGCTTCAGGGGCCCATGTCAACATGGAGAAATCCTCAGTAATGGTGGTTGGCCTGGAAGCCTCTCAAGTCCCTTTAAGAATCCCTTTAAGGGTTCAAAAGGGCAAAAAACATATGTTAGGACTGGACTTCACCATAGTTGCCCCTGCTTATTTGAACTGGGAACCATGGGTAATAAAACTTGAAGACAAGGTACACAACTGGAAATACAAATCTCTCATTACAAGAAAGAGTATCATGTGCACGTTGTTAATGCACTCAGCTTTGTATGTGGCGTGCATATTCCCCCTTCCAGATTCTCTCAGAGGGAGGGTGTATACTGCTATAGCCAGAATGATGTGGAAAATTAAGATCTGGAGGGTACAAAGAGACATTGCGTGTATGCCAGTGACAAAAGAAGGTCTAAGCCTACTAAACCTCCCTCTTTTCCTTCAATGTGTGTTCCTGCATTTTAGCCTCATGTCGTATTTTGGTTTTGTGAGGTCCCAGTGTCCTACCATAACACAAGTGGGGGACTGGCTAGAAGGTCATATACTACAAGTGAAAAGGATAAGGGGTCCTTTGCCGACACATATTAAAACAACTTTAGACTTGATCAGAAAGTGGGGCATCTCAACAGACCAAATCGAATCCTTAACAGTAACGGTTCTTTATTAACATGTGATGCAACAGTGTTTCTACACAGTGCCCATCTGGAAAAATGTACCTCAACACGAGTACAACACCGTTTAGAAACGGGCAGCAGATCCAGCATTAAAAGGATTTCTTAAAGATGTGGTGTGGCTTGGAATACACTCCAAGTTGCCCATAAGAAACTTAATGCATTGAGTCAGAGGCATGAACACAACTACATTGCCAATATCCCTCTTGTGAGGGGGTAGAGGAAACCATTGAACATGTGTGGCTGAACTGCCCAGTCGCATCAGATGTGTGGACACAAACTTTGTCGGCTCTACATAGTCACCAGCTACCCACCTTTGTGGAAATCTCATACGGGATTATAGACTCACGACTGAGACCAGATAAACAGAAAAAAAAGGGTTCTTCAATTGTCAAGTGAAACACCAATTGTGGAGGGCGAGATGCCGCCTGGCTCTAAGCTCAAAGGTTAACACCCAAAGCCTAGTTTCTTCAGTTTTGGCAAGCTATAAACCTTTTGACCCAGGTTGAAGAATATATATTAAATGTAATGTCCTGTATTGTGACCCCTTAATTTCATTCTGTTGGAGTTAATAGGTAGATTCTGGTGATCTACAACCAATGTCGTAATACTCTGTTTTCTTCTAAAGATGAAAAATGTGTATATACTGTACAGTTGTGCATTTGTGTATCTGTTCGTACCTAAAGTCATGAGTATGAAGAAGAAATGGACTCAAAATTAACTTATCTTGTATATATCTCATATATGTATAGTGTTTTTATATGCCTATTTCATGCACAGGTTATAGAATTTCAGTTGAGATGCAAACAGAGATGGACATTGACCTTGGCATCTAGAGAATATGGTTTTTAAGTTATTGTATTTGTGGTTTATGTACTTTCTCATACATATGTAATGGAATTGTGAATGTTTCATGTTATGGTTTATTGAACTTTGTATTATTGTTAAGTTTTTCTAATAAAATAATATAAAACTATTACATAGTTACATAGTAATTGAGGTTGAAAAAAGACCTTAGTCCATCAAGTTCAACCTTTTGAAATCTCTCTGACCTGCAATATGCAGATTAGTTAAAGGTATATGAAAGTGAGGTGGGTTATTAATGCATCTGATAGAGAATTTATAGCGTATGATAAAAAATATTTGCTAATTGTTTTCTCTCAATGTTGACACCCCCTGAAATTCCCAGGGATAATGGCCTGGTGATTTTGCAGACATGCTCAGTTATCACCTGAAGTCTGCCCTACTGTGGGAAGTCACATGATGTCAGTCACTTTCCTTTCCTTTAGCCAATCAGCATGCGCATGTGCTGCATATTGGATATCTCATTAAAATTTAATCTCAGGTGCTGGGGGTGTCTATATCACCCCAGCACATTTTTTTGCTAGGTGGGTTATGATGCATTCTACAGGATGCATTCATACCCCACCTCACTTTTATATACCTTTAACAGATTCAGAGAAAGGAAAACAGAAAAAAAACATTGAAAAATTGCCAATTGTCTCAAAAGGGGGAAAAACAAAAATTCCTTCCTGACCCCATATACTGGTTAACTGACTGCTCCCTGGGTCAATACTCTCGAATTATCCAAGATAACCCTGAATGCCCTTTTTACTCAAAAATAAATCCTGTCCCTTTTTAAAGTTATCTATCGAATCCGCTGTCATCACCTCCTTTGGTAGAGAATTTCACAGATGAATTACTATTACTGTGAAGAACCCTTTTCTTTCTTTAAGGATGTCCCCTTGTCAGTTGAAAACCACTTGACCCTGGATATATTTATATAAGGTAATCATATCCCCTCTTAGACCCCTTTATTCTAGAGAAAATAAGTTTAATTTTGTTAGTCTGTCTTGATAACTTAGCCCCACTATTCCCCTTATTAGCTTTGTTGCTCTTCTCTGTACTTTTTAAAGCTCTAAGTGTAATTTGTATGTAGCAGTGCCCAAAATTAACTAATATTTTACTTGCCTTTGCAGATGCTGCTTGGCATTGAGAACCTAGGTGGTTGTCCACAAGTACTCCCAAATCCCTTTCAATATCTGATACCCCTCATTACAGCTCCCTCTGGCTCAGAGCTCACTTTCTGTTGCACTATTACAGCTCCCTCTGGCTCAGAGTTCACTTCCTGTTGAACTATTACTGCTCCCTCAGGCTTAGAGCTCACTTCCTGTTGCACTCTTACTGCTCCCTCAGGCTTAGAGCTCACTTCCTTTTGCACTATTACTGCTCCCGCAGGCTCAGAGCTCACTTCCTGTTGCTCTATTACAGCTCTCTCTGAAGCAGAGCTCACTTCCTGTTGCACTATTACTGCTCCATCAGGCTCAGAGCTCACTTCCTGTTGCACTATTACTGCTCCCTCTGATGCAGAGCTCACTTCCTGTTGCATTATTACTGCTCCCTCTGGCTCAGAGCTCACTTGCTGTTGCACTATTACTGCTCCCTTTGAAGCAGAGCTCACTTCCTGTTGCACTCTTACTGCTCCCTCAGGCTCAGAGCTCACCTCCTGTTACACGATTACAGCTCCCTCAGGCTCAGAGCTCACTTCCTGTTGCACTATTACTGCTCCCTCTGAAGCAGAGCTCACTTCCTGTTGCACTATTACTGTTCCCTCAGGCTCAGAGCTCACCTCCTGTTACACCATTACAGCTCTCTCAGGCTCAGAGCTCACTTCCTGTTGCACTATTACTGCTCCCTCTGAAGCAGAGCTCACTTCCTGTTGCACTATTATTGTTCCCTCAGGCTCAGAGCTCACCTCCTGTTACACCATTACAGCTCCCTCGGGCTCAGAGCTCACTTCCTGTTGCACTATTACTGCTACCTCAGGCTCAGAGCTCACTTCCTGTTGCACTATTACTGCTCCCTCTGATGCAGAGCTCACTTCCTGTTGCACTATTACTGCTCCCTCTGATGCAGAGCTCACTTCCTGTCACATTATTACTGCTCCCTCAGGCTTAGAGCTCACTTGCTGTTGCACTATTATTGCTCCTTCTGAAGCAGAGCTCACTTCCTGTTGCATTATTACAGCTCCCTCAGGCTCAGAGCTCAATTCATGTTGCACTATTACTGCTCCCTCAGGTTCACCTCCTGTTACACGATTACTGCTCCCTCAGGCTCAGAGCTCAATTCATGTTGCTCTATTACAGCTCCCTCTGAAGCAGAGCTCACTTCCTGTTGCACTCTTACTACTCCCTCCGGCTTTGAGCTCACTTCCTGTTGCACTATTACTGCTCCCTCAGGTTCACCTCCTGTTACACGATTACTGCTCCCTCATGCTCAGAGCTCACTTCCTGTTGCACTATTACTGCTCCCTCTGAAGCAGAGCGCACTTTCTGTTGCACTATTACTGCTCCCTCTGAAGCAGAGCGCACTTTCTGTTGCACTATTACTGCTCCCTCTGAAGCAGAGCTCACCATGCTGTGAGCTGGCTTGTATGTGCTGTCCTTATTTCCTATATCTGTTATTACAAATTCAATTTCATATATCCTGTTTCTCTTCTTATTACTACTGTTCACTTCCTGTGTCACACTATTCCGTACTCCAGTCCATGCCTCACATCCTATGTTAGATTAAGACTGTACCCCGAGTCCCTGTTATCTATTTGTCTATGTTATATCATTCCACTCCCCAGTCCGTGTCTCACTTCCTGTGTTAAACTGTTCATGTCCCGGTCCTTTACGCACTCCCCAGTCTTTGCCTCACTTCCTGTGTTACAGTATTCCGCTCCCTAGTCCCTGCCTCACTTCCTGTGTTACAGTATTCCGCTCCCTAGTCCCTGCCTCACTTCCTGTGTTACAGTATTCCGCTCCCTAGTCCCTGCCTCACTTCCTGTATTACAGTATTCCACTCACTAGTCCGTGCCTCACTTCCTGTTACAGTATTACGCTCCCTAGTCCCTGTCTTACTTTTTCTTTTACAGTATAACGCACCCTTGTCTCTCTCACTTTCTGTGTTACAGTATTTCGCTCCCTAGTTCCTGTCTCATTTTCTGTTACAGTATTCCATTGCCCACTTCCTGTAGTTCTGCATTCCAATCCCCAGTCCCTGCTTAATTTCCTGTGTTTCTGTATTCCATTCCCCATTCCCCGCCTCACTTCCTGTGTTACAGTATTCCGTTCCCCAGTCCCTTTCTCACTTCCTGTGTTACAGTATTCCGTTCCCCAGTGGTTGGCCTCTGTTTCCTGCCTTGTGTGAGCCGGGTTGTGCTAAACAGCAGCAGAACAGGAGGACAGCCCTTGGTAAGTGACAGGCAGTGAGTATCAGTGTAGTGTGTCCAGCTGTGATCATTAGGACACAGACAGGAGCAGTGACCTGGGGTATGATAATGTGGGTTCTCCTGTACATATCATGTGTTACTGCTGTATATTATATTATATACATTAGGCCTGCACATCACATACAGTCAGTCCATACTTACAGAGCATAATACTGAGCAAATGTATCAATAAAACACACCCAGGGCCCCAACATCTGCACAGGAAGTGACTGGTGATATAAATACAGGAGTTGTTATTATATATCTTGTATTGAGACATTATTACACTAATAGCTCAGACACAACAGTGCACATAGGGACTCACTGTAGATATAACTGGGATATAATGTATATAAGGTTTTATGAGACCATTTCTGTTATGTATAATGTTCATTCCCATGATATCAAATTGCTTTTAAATAGTTCTCATAAAACATGAATATTTCTCGTTGAAATATTTGTCCAATAAAAAAGGTATCACTATATACAGCAATACTCTGATTATTCATCTATATATATATATATATATATATATATATATATATATATATCACATATAATAGTTGTGACTAGGCGGGTTGTTGCGAACGCTGGGTGCTCGCATAGCGAGCCTGCGGCCCTCGCGAAGCGAGGGCCTCAGTTGCTGACATGGAGTGCCAAAGGCGCTCTTTGCCAGCAACTGAGGACCTCGCAAAATTTACGGACTTACGACAAACAAATACGAGACGGGTTACGACCCATTACGAACTCGCAAAAATATGACCTTACCGCCCGAAACCCGCGCACATGAGAACATGAAAAACACAATAAATACACACAACAAATACATAAAAAGCTTACCTAAAGCAAGGGGGGCACCCATGACCTCGAAAACTGAAGTTACACCTCAATTTCATTTCAAATAAAAGAGTTTAGACACCCGAAAATCTCCTAAGCGAGAGAAAAAATGGCAGCCGAAAAAAAAGAGGCTACAGGACTCTAAAGACGCCAAACACCTACAGATTTTCAGAAAAAGACATACAAGATCCGAAAACAAGGACGCAACCTGCGCGACCCTAAAAACATCAGAAACACAATAAATACACACAACAAACACATACAAAGCTTACCCACAGCAAGTGGGGGCACCCAGGACCTCTGCAAGTGAAGTTACACCTCCATTTAAGTCCAAATTTCAGAGTTTAGACACCCGAAAATCACCTTAGAGAGAGAAAAAATGTCCGCCAAAAAAAACAAAAACGAGGCTAAAGGTCCCTAAACACGCAAAACACCACCAAACACCTACAGATATTCAGAAAAAGCCGGACGACATCCGAGTACAAGGACACAAAATCAGCCGCAGCAGCATTAGGCGCCATTTTTAGAACAATAACTTATACAATTCGGAAGTACACAGCTACCCTAACGGTTTCGTCTCGCGCACGCACACTATTACACTGCACACATTCACCACGCTTACACAGCAGCTCCACAACACGAATCCTGCAGCAACATCAAAACAGATTGTCAGCTCTTCAACACAATGCTTCATATATTACTTCACAACAGGTAAAGTATATTAATTTCTTATTTTATTCATTATTCATTGCCGTACCAAAAAAAACACCAACGCTGCTCATAGGACACAAACAACCAAGAGCCTCACAATGAGCGCCGAAGGATCTTGCAACACCAACAAAATTAGTTTCGCACACAAACACCATTACCTGCCTTACAATCTTAATGCCGTCATTTTTTGACGGGCAAGTCGCTAGTATATATATATATATATTATTATCCTTTATTTATAACACGCCAACGTATTCCGTAGCGCTATACAGGGGTTAAGTACAAGTCAAGATAAATTTCAAACAGTGCAAAGGATGGGGGGGGGGGGGGCCATGTTATTGAGCTTTCAATCAGACATACACAGTACTTTCCCTGAAGCACCTATCCAGATTGAAAACTCGCAAACTTACATTCTAAAGGATGTGGGTGGTGTACAGGAGAGTGATAGATTAATAGAGCACGTAAAGCCTATAGATGATAGGCTTCTTTGAATAGATGCGTTTTTTAATAGATTTTGAAGGATTTGAGGCATGAGGATAATGTAGTGGTGCGAGCCAAGGAGTTACACATTATAGGGGCAGCATGAGAAAAGTTTTTGAAGACGGTAGTGAGAGGAGGTGATGAGAGAGGAGGAGAGAAGAAGGTCATTAGCAGAGCGAAGAGGTCGGGTGGGAATGTATTTTGGCATGAGAGCAGAGATGTAGGAGGGTGCACTAATGTGGAGGGCTCTATATGTTAGGGTCATAATTGAGTGGTAGCAAGGGGGGAGGGATCGGCTGTGATGGAATAGGATCATATGGACAGGTTGTAAGAGGAAAGGTTGAAAGAAGGCTAGCAACTTCATCTTCAGTTGCAGGGTCAAGGGAGTTCATAATGGATATAGGTTTGGGAAGGGTGCAGGTAGGATGCTATTGGTATGTTGAGAGGAAGGTGTGATATGACTCTGGCCACATTGAGAGGAGAGTTCATTTTGAATATTTCAATTTTACTGTTAAAGTGGCTAGGAAAGTCTTCAGCTGTAAGAGAGGAAGGGGCGGGAGGTGGGGAGGGCAGAGGAGTGTGAAACATTTGGGGTTGGAAGCCAAATTGGATATTAATGCGGAGAAGTAACGCTGTTTGGCCAGATTGAGGGCATAGTGATAGGAGCGTAGGATAAACTTGTAATTGAGGAAGTCAGCTGAGGTGCGAGATTTTCCTCCATAATCAGAGAGAGAGAGATTGAGACATTGATTAGCAGAGCGAAGAGCGTTTTTGGGATGAGAGCAGAGATGTAGGAGGGTGCATTATTGTCGAGGGCTCTATATGTTGCAGTCATAATATTGTGGAGGCTATGGGAAGCCAGTTGAGTGCTTGACAGAGAGTTGCTGCAGAAACTGTGCGTTGATTTTGGTAAATGAGTCTAGTGGATGCGTTTATTATGGATTGGAGAGATAAGGGTGATAGGAAGGCCAGCGAGGAGAGAGTTGCAGTAGTCAAGGCGAGATATGATGAGAAAGTGAATTAGAATTTTTGTTGTGTCTTATGTAAGGTAGTGATGTATTTTGGATATGTTTTTTTATGTGAAAAGTTTGGATAAGAAGAGGATGATCAACTGTGTCAAAGGCAGCAGAGAGATCCAGGAGAATTAGGATAGAGAAATAACCCTTTGACTTGGCGATTAGCCGGTCATTAGTAACTTTTGTTAGAGCTGCTCTCAGTGGAGTGTTGGGGCCGGAAGCCAGAATAGAATGGATCAAGGAGGGTAGGAGGAAACAAATCGGGTAAGGCGATTGTAGACGACACGCTCAAGCAGTTTGGAAACCAAGGGAAGTAGAGAGACAAGGCGGTAGTTAGATGCAGCTGCTGGATCAGATGAGGATTTCTTGAGAATGGGTGTAATTGTGGCTTGTTTCAAAGGTGATGGAAACTTGCCAGTGTTTAGGGAGAGGATAAATAGATGTGTGAGAGTTGAGAGAAGAGTGGTGGTGGGGGGGGGGGATCAGCTGTGATGGAGTAGGATCATATGGACAGGTTGTAAGACGAAAGGTTGAAAGAAGATTCTATGTGACTCAACTGTGTACAAGTTTGTTTTTACATATATATTGTTTTCTTGAACGGAAAATAGGTTTAATAACTTATTGTTTTAGAAATTCAAATATAATCACAAATGTATTATTAATTTTCTGTATGGTGGAGGGCTTCTATCACTCTTCAGCCCACCATAAGTGTAATTAGTTATTTATATATGTATTTGCATTGAGTTAATATTGTTTTTGACTTGAACTTACTGTGGTACAGAATATGTTTGCATGTTATAAATAAAGGAAATTATATAGTTGTGGATCTGCGGGGCTGTTCGGATCGCTTACGATGTTGGTAATGCAATTGCGAGGCAGGCCGTCAACCGCGTGGGACTTAGGCTGCAATGAGCTCCAAAAGCGGAAGAGAGGATTGCAATGAGCGTAGAAGGCGCTCAGCGTGGTGCTTACAATAAGGGCCAAAGATGATCAGTGCAAAGCAGGAAAGTTGAAGTACACAGGGGGAAAGGCTCGCTATGAGCGCCGAAGGTGCTCAAAGGAGCAAAAGTCTTGCATTGTGTGGCGAACAGCATTGCCAGCCTTACAATTTTATTCCTGTCATTTTTGACGGCCAATTTCCTAATATATATATATATATATATATATATATATATATATATATATATATATATATATAGTAAATAAATAGTACATTTGTGTTCACGTCTGAAACAAGGTAAAAAAAAAAAGTTTTCTGCTCAGAATTCCGAGAAATACAGTTATTACACTGCACTCTGGGAAGCTGAGCAGGGACATGCACCATGCAAATGTGCCCACAAATGCCTTGCTCTTCAATCCATAAACCATTTTAAACATGGCTTCCTTTAAGCTTATGCCTGCTGCATTACACAGCTCTTATGCACACATACATACCACATACATACATACAGGTTTAGCTGGATGAGTGGTGGTTAGTGACGAGACCATTTTTGCTGTTGTCACTGTAGGTCGCTGTTCCTTATCTGAATGAGCCAATAACCCCATATCACTTCCCTCCTCTCCTAGTCCAGCTCGTTAGTCACTGAGGACCAGTCATGGTGTTCTACTTCACTAGTAACGGTAAGTCAGCGTCTAACTTATTATATTACATTTTACACTATTACTACACAAGTGTTTTATATGAATATGTTTGTGCTAACTGCTGGGCATGACACATACTGGGAGCCAGGGCTGTTCAGATTTTTTTGCTGGCTCCTATTATACATACATTTCTATATATAATACATAGCCTGGCTCCTAAAAAATGTTTGGCTGTGTCAAGACAACCAGCCAGCTGGCTCTGCTCCCTCTGGAATCCCAGTTTGGTTGTGATGACTACTGTGCGGTTCAGGTCACTTGGGGTCCAATGGTAGGACGTCGGGCGCGTTGGTGCCATAGTATATTAGTTAACTTAGTGCACATTGTTTCATATCCAGAAAAAGGAGCAATCTTCTGTGTTGTAACATATAATTATATTGTATGCATTTCCTGTCTAATATGCTGTTTATTTGTGTCCTACAGTTGTCTCGGTACCGTATACAATATACATGGGGAAGGACAAGTATGAGAGTAAGTATTCACCTGTGGAGTGGAATGGTCACCTCTAAGGAATAATCAGACAAATAGTTCAATCTGATCCAATTTCACATGACATGTAACAGACTAAATCTTTAGATTAATATTCCTCTCCAAGACCCCTTCCTAAAGTATATGCCCTCCCCTAGACCCCTCCCCTAAGCATATCCCCTCTCCAAGACCCCTTCCTAAGACCCCCTGCAGTTCCCTTCCAAAAGAAGACCTTTTCCCAATGCAGTTAACTTCCAAAGACCCGTTGGCAAAGAAGATCCCTTCCCCAAGACTCCTTCCATAAACGGATCCCCACCCAGAGAACCCTCCCCAAAGCAGACACCCTCTCGGAGCACCCTCCCCAAAGCAGACACCCTCTCGGAGCACCCTCCCCAAAGCAGACACCCTCTCGGAGCACCCACCCCAAAGCAGACACCCTCTCGGAGCACCCACCCCAAAGCAGACACCCTCTCGGAGCACCCACCCCAAAGCAGACACCCTCTCGGAGCACCCACCCCAAAGCAGACACCCTCTCGGAGCACCCACCCCAAAGCAGACACCCTCTCGGAGCACCCACCCCAAAGCAGACACCCTCTCGGAGCACCCACCCCAAAGCAGGCACCCTCTCGGAGCACCCTCCCCAAAGCAGACACCCTCCTCAAAGCAGGCACCCTCTCGGAGCCCCCTCCCCAAAGCAGGCACCCTCTCGGAGCCCCCTCCCCAAAGCAGGCACCCTCTCGGAGCACCCTCCCCAAAGCAGGCACCCTCCCCAAAGCAGGCACCCTCTCGGAGCCCCCTCCCCAAAGCAGCCACCCTCTCGGAGCCCCCTCCCCAAAGCAGGCACACTCTCGGAGCCCCCTCCCCAAAGCAGGCACCCTCTCGGAGCCCCCTCCCCAAAGCAGGCACCCTCTCGGAGCCCCCTCCCCAAAGCAGGCACCCTCTCGGAGCCCCCTCCCCAAAGCAGGCACCCTCTCGGAGCCCCCTCCCCCCCCCCCCCCCCTCCCCCAAAGCAGGCACCCTCTCGGAGCAACCCCCCCCCCCCCCCCCCCCCCCCAAAGCAGGTACCCTCTCGGAGCACCCTCCCCCCCCCCCCCCCCCCACTCAAAGCAGGCACCCTCTCGGAGCACCCCCCCTTCCCCAAAGCAGGCACCCTCTCGGAGCACCCCCCCCTCAAAGCAGGTACCCTCTCGGAGCACCCTCCCCAAAGTTGCTCTCCACTCCTTATCTTCCTTACTTCATGCTGCTCCTGTCATCCAGCACCAGTGTGCTCTCTGCACATTCTTCCCTGTGATCTGCAGCCAAAAAGGAAAGGTCCCCCAAGGACATACACTGCTGAAAAATATAAAAAAATAAATAAAACAAGGGACCGTACAGGGCCTTCCTGATCGATGATCCAGGTGCATTGCACCGCCAGTACGGGCAGTAGCCACGCCTCCGCATGGAAGTGAGGACAATACAGAGATCAGCTGAGGTTACATTGTCCATATATGGTGCAGGAACTCTTGTCCTCTGTAAGAGCTGGACATAAACCCGTTTAATTGAACGTTCTCTCCATCTACCTCCATCTGATCCTTTTTACAGTTTTTTTTTATAGCTAGACGCACTTTGCCGTATGTTGCCTCTATATACTTTTTTACTTCTGTTTTAACTTATTTTGAAGTATTCTCATATTTTGTTCATATATTATTTGTTTATTGATCACATATGAGACTCTTAGGCAACAAGTTTTTGTCTTATGTTTTTAACCAGGGAGCTTAATTAATTTTATCCTCATATTGTCATATAAAATTTACACTTAACTTCTAAGAAGCCTTTAAGGATTATCAGCTCCTGGACCCTCCCCCTTTCTTCCTGTTATCTCTCAGGTAAGTTGGCATAATGTCAGACCTACGGGGGATGGGCTTTACATTACCAGTGTAATGCTCTTAGCAATCAGTGATCTGCTGTGTGTCTGCATACTAGAGTGAAGCCCCTCCCCCTGTGGGCATGGCATTACGTCACAGCTTTTCAAAATGGCAGCTTTTATTAAACAGAACAGGAAGAAAGGGGAGAATCCAAAGGCTAAGGGCTTCTTAGAAACAAGTGAAGTGTATAATTTCTATCACAATAAAGGAAAATTAATTAATTGACCTAATTAAAATGGTTATTTAAAACAAAAAAAATAAGTCCCTTCTAAGACACTTAAACTGCCTTAAGGGGTCACATTTTTTTAATCCATCACCAGTGAAGAACAAGACTGAGTGATGACCTAATAAGTGTTTAATCATTTTTCGATAATTAGCGTTATTTCTAGGTATGTGCAATTGGTTACTTGGCATCAAGCCTCTATAATCAGGCTCAGTAATGCTTATACATCCACTTATTTGGATTAACTTCTTCTTCTTAATATTTTCCTTTTGTTCTAGATGAAGATTTGATAAAGTTTGGCTGGCCTGAAGATATATGGTATGTATGTTGTTACAGGGATATGGAAGGTTCCCTGTGTTTAATATTAAAACAAATTCCCTAAGTGTCTGCATCTAAACATTATTATTATAATTATTAACATTTAACGTACCAACATATACTGTAGCACTGTACAGGGGATAAGAACAAGGAAAGATACATTGGTAACAAACTGCAGAACATGGAGGGCACTGTGGTTTGAATCTTTGTAGGAAGTGCTTTTTTCCAAAGCACCCTACAAGACTGGAAACTTGCTACTATCTAAAGGGAATGGAAGAGGCAGAAACCTCGGCAAGAATAAAATGATATGGAATAGAAGTGTTAGGAAGGAAGTGATAGTTTAGTGGGAATGGGACCTGCAGAAGTGTATATGCTTATGAGCAGATTGAGGAGATAGTGACTGAAGGAAGGAGAGGAGCTCATGGGAGCATAAGAGAGGAGGGCATGGAAGGTGAGATGGTTATGTGGAGACATGATGTGCAAAGGTTGAGAAGAAGAGCCTGAGGAGAAGGCAGGAATATATGAGAAAGGAACAAGGAGACATTGTGTACAGGATTAAATAGGAATAGTTAGCAGATGGTGCTGGGAGCCCAGTAGGTGGGTCTGGGAGTGAGCTTCCTGGTTGTTGTTTGCAGATGGTGCCGGGAGCCGTGTAGGTGGGTCTGGGAGTGAGCTTCCTGGTTGTTGTTTGCAGATGGTGCCGGGAGCCCAGTAGGTGGGTCTGGGAGTGGGCTTCCTGGTTGTTGTTTGCAGATGGTGCTGGGAGCCCAGTAGGTGGGTCTGGGGGTGAGCTTCCTGGTTGTTGTTTGCAGATGGTGCCGGGAGCCCAGTAGGTGGGTCTGGGAGTGAGCTTCCTGGTTGTTTTTTGCAGATGGTGCCGGGAGCCCAGTAGGTGGGTCTGGGAGTGAGCTTCCTGGTTGTTGTTTGCAGATGGTGCCGGGAGCCCAGTAGGTGGGTCTGGGAGTGAGCTTCCTGGTTGTTGTTTGCAGATGGTGCCGGGAGCCCAGTAGGTGCGTCTGGGAGTGGGCTTCCTGGTTGTTGTTTGCAGATGGTGCTGGGAGCCCAGTAGGTGGGTCTGGGAGTGAGCTTCCTGGTTGTTGTTTGCAGATGGTGCTGGGAGCCCAGTAGGTGGGTCTGGGAGTGAGCTTCCTGGTTGTTGTTTGCAGATGGTGCTGGGAGCCCAGTAGGTGGGTCTGGGAGTGGGCTTCCTGGTTGTTGTTTGCAGATGGTGCTGGGAGCCCAGTAGGTGGGTCTGGGAGTGAGCTTCCTGGTTGTTGTTTGCAGATGGTGCTGGGAGCCCAGTAGGTGGGTCTGGGAGTGAGCTTCCTGGTTGTTGTTTGCAGATGGTGCTGGGAGCCCAGTAGGTGGGTCTGGGAGTGAGCTTCCTGGTTGTTGTTTGCAGATGGTGCCGGGAGCCCAGTAGGTGGGTCTGGGAGTGAGCTTCCTGGTTGTTGTTTGCAGATGGTGCCGGGAGCCCAGTAGGTGGGTCTGGGAGTGGGCTTCCTGGTTGTTGTTTGCAGATGGTGCTGGGAGCCCAGTAGGTGGGTCTGGGAGTGGGCTTCCTGGTTGTTGTTTGCAGATGGTGCTGGGAGCCCAGTAGGTGGGTCTGGGAGTGAGCTTCCTGGTTGTTTGCAGATGGTGCTGGGAGCCCAGTAGGTGGGTCTGGGAGTGGGCTTCCTGGTTGTTGTTTGCAGATGGTGCTGGGAGCCCAGTAGGTCGGTCTGGGAGTGCGCTTCCTGGTTGTTGTTTGCAGATGGTGCTGGGAGCCCAGTAGGTGGGTCTGGGAGTGAGCTTCCTGGTTGTTGTTTGCAGATGGTGCCGGGAGCCCAGTAGGTGGGTCTGGGAGTGAGCTTCCTGGTTGTTGTTTGCAGATGGTGCCGGGAGCCCAGTAGGTGGGTCTGGGAGTGGGCTTCCTGGTTGTTGTTTGCAGATGGTGCTGGGAGCCCAGTAGGTGGGTCTGGGAGTGGGCTTCCTGGTTGTTGTTTGCAGATGGTGCTGGGAGCCCAGTAGGTGGGTCTGGGAGTGAGCTTCCTGGTTGTTGTTTGCAGATGGTGCTGGGAGCCCAGTAGGTGGGTCTGGGAGTGGGCTTCCTGGTTGTTGTTTGCAGATGGTGCTGGGAGCCCAGTAGGTGGGTCTGGGAGTGAGCTTCCTGGTTGTTTGCAGATGGTGCCGGGAGCCCAGTAGGTGGGTCTGGGAGTGGGCTTCCTGGTTGTTGTTTGCAGATGGTGCTGGGAGCCCAGTAGGTGGGTCTGGGAGTGAGCTTCCTAGTTGTTGTTTGCAGATGGTGCTGGGAGCCCAGTAGGTGGGTCTGGGAGTGAGCTTCCAGGTTGTTGTTTGCAGATGGTGCTGGGAGCCCAGTAGGTGGGTCTGGGAGTGGGCTTCCTGGTTGTTGTTTGCAGATGGTGCCAGGAGCCCAGTAGGTGGGTCTGGGAGTGAGCTTCCTGGTTGTTGTTTGCAGATGGTGCTGGGAGCCCAGTATTGTCAAGTGATTAAAAGCTCTTTGTTTACTCATGAGCTGCTGGACCTTTATTGGGACTATTTTCAAGGTTTCAGTGAGCTACAACATCTTGTAAGAACTTGTTAATACAATGATGCAAGCAAACACCTAGGTAGATTATTTTAATATTAACAGGAAACCTTCCTTATCCCTATAAGTAATAAAGTCCCTACTCCTTCTCTTTATAGAGGAGCTTGGTTCTTATCCTTATGTTCTCTCTGCAGGTTTCATGTGGATAAACTGTCATCAGCTCATGTCTACCTACGGCTACAGAAGGTAAGACTGGACCACAAGGCGGGCGCACACACTGTATTATAGCTGGGTGACTTATTTGCTGGTAAAACTAGCCACACAGTGGAGTGAGAGGCATCCATGACACAGCAACGCTCTTTGGCTCCGGGCTCATTAATGATATTTAGAATTAAAATCAAAGCTATTTGGAAATAATAAATAATTTCTTGCTGTTTGTCGCAGGGTCAGACCATAGAAGATATCCCTAAAGAGGTCCTGACAGACTGTGCGCAGCTTGTGAAGGCCAACAGTATTCAAGGTATGTGCCATATACAGTGGGGGGAAAAGTATTTGATCCCCTGCTGATTTTGAACGCAGAAAAACACCTCCAAAAGCATAATGTTTCCACCTCCATGTTTGATCGTGGGGATGGTGTTCTTGGGGTCATAGGCAGCATTCAGCTGAGTTGATGCCAAAAAGCTTGATTTTTGGCTCTTCTGACCACAACACTTTCTCCCAGTTTTCCTCTGAATCATTCAGATGGTCATTGGCAAGCTTCAGAATGGCCAGTACATGTGCTTTCATGAGCAGGGGGACCTTGCAGGCGCTGTAGGATTTCAGTCCTTCACGATGTAGTGTGTTACCATTTGTTTTCTTGGTGACTATGGTCCCAGCTGCCTTCAGATTATTAACAAGATCCTCCGGTGTAGTTCTGATCTGATTCCTCACCATTCTCATGATCATTGAAACTCCACGAGGTGAGATCTTACATGGAGCATCAGACCGAAGGAGACTGGCAGTTATTTTGTTTTTCTTCCATTTGTGTATAATCGCACCAACTCTTCTCACCTTCTCATCAAGCTGCTTGGCGATGGTCTTGTAGCCTTGTGTAGGTCTACAATCTTGTCCCTGACATCCTTGGACAGCTCTTTGGTCTTGGCCATGGTGGAGAGTTTGCAATCTGATTAATTGATTGCTTTTGTGGACAGGTGTCTTTTATAGAGGTAACAAGCTGAGATTAGGAGCACTCCCTTTAAGAGACTTTTAAGAAACTTTTATTTGTATCGCGCCAACATATTCCATAGCGATGTACAGGGAATAAGAACAAAGAAAATACAATATTAGCAAATTCAGAAATGTTTTGAGCTTAGAATCTTCGTAGAAAGTGCTTTTTTCCAAAGCACCCTACAAGACTGGAAACTGGCTACTTACAATCTAAATGATATAAATATCACATATATAGTTGTGAGCATGCGGGCCGTTGCTCACGCCTGCGGGCTCGCTTAGCGAGGGCAGTGGCCGAGGGCCTCAGTTGCTGGCAAGGAGCGCCGCCTTGCCAGCAACTGCGACCCTCGCAAACTTTACCTCGCAACGCAAACAACATACGAGACACGTTAACACACATTACGACCTCGCAACAATCGGACGCAACTTGCGAACATTACAAAATTCAAAACACAATAAATACACACAACACACACATAAAAAGCTTACCTACAGCAAGAGGGAGCATCCAGGACCTCAAAAAAGCAACTTACACCTTCATTTAAATCAAAATAAAATAGTTTAGACACTAAAAAAATCGCTAAGCGAGAGAAAAAATGGCCGCCGAACAAAACGAAAACGAGGCTACAGCAGTCTAAACTCGCAAAACACCACAAGAAACTCGCAAAACACAACTAAGCACCTACGGATATTCCGCTAAGGCGCATATCACACATTACCCGCCATTTTACGCCAATGCGGAAGTACACAACTACGCTAATGGTTTGGTCTCGCGCGCGCACACTATTACACTACACACATTCATCACGCTTACACAGCACCTCCACACCACTAATGCTGCAGCAACATCAACACAGATTGCCAGCTCTTCAACAGAATGCTTCAAAATAGGTAAAGTATATTCATTTATTAATGTATTATATATTTTATTATTACACACCAAACAGCATTAGCTACCTTACAATTTCATTGCCGTCATTTTTTGACAGGCAATTTGCTAGTATATATATAAACTAGCGACTGGCCCGTCAAAAAATGACGGTCAATAAAAGAAAGTGTTGAAATGCTGTTTGTCACACAATGTGAGTGTACTGTGTTCCTCAAGTAACTAAATTCCTCAAAAAGCAGAAATCTACATTACATAAAATAAGAAAAAATAAAATCACCAAAAATAAAAAATTTACATTACAGAAAAAAAAAAAAATCCTAAGTCACAAAAGAGTGACAGGGTTAATGAGGGTTTTATGGGTATTGACCCCCATGATTGACAGGGTGACAGTGTATGTTTTTTTTCTTTTACAACGGGTCCCCCCTTGCTATGGGTAAGCTTTTTATGTAGTTTGTGTGAGTATTTGGTTTATTTTCACCGTTTTTAGTTGCGCGCGGGTCGGCCGTTATAGTCGGATTCTTAGTGCGTGTGGGTGTTTGTTACGTTAAGGTTGGTTCCGAGGTGGGTTTAACGGCTCGCCTCGCTATGCGAGGCTTGCCAGCAATAAGCGCTTGCGGCGCTCATTGCCTCATTCCCTAAGTGCTTTGCGAAGACCCGCATTTGCGGAAGCGAGGGCCTCAGTTGCTGTCTTGGAGCGCCTTTGCTATGCGAGGCTCGCCAGCAATGAGCGACTGTGGCGCTCATTGCCTCATTCCCTAAGTGCTTTGCGAGGACCCGCATTTGCTGAGACGTTGGGATGCTCCTCCACCACAAATGCGGCCCCTCACTTTGCGAGGACCCGCATTTGCGGAAGCGAGTGCCTCAGTTGCTGGCATGGAGCGCCTTTGCTATGCGAGGCTCGCCAGCAATGAGCGACTGTGGCGCTCATTGCCTCATTCCCTAAGTGCTTTGCGAGGACCCGCATTTGCTGAGACGTTGGGATGCTCCTCCACCACAAATGCGGCCCCTCACTTTGCGAGGACCCGCATTTGCGGAAGCGAGTGCCTCAGTTGCTGGCATGGAGCGCCTTTGCTATGCGAGGCTCGCCAGCAGTGAGCGCCTGTGGCGCTCATTGCCTCATTCCCTAAGTGCTTTGCAAGGACCCGCATTTGCGGAAGCGAGGGCCTCAGTTGCTGGCAAGCGCGAGCAACAGCTCTGGCTGGCTCGCATGCTCACAACTATATATGTGATATATATATAGTAAATAAATAGTACATAAATAGTACATATTTGAATGTCTAAAACAAGTTAAAAAACTTCTTTCCTGCTCAGAATTCCAGGAAATTCAGTTATTACACTGCACTCTGGGAAGCTTGGCAGGTTCACATTAAATGTAATCCTGTCTCTAAACTGGACAATCCATTCTGACTCGCATGTATTTGCAACTTTTTGATGATTTATTTATTGATATCTTCCGATAAAGGTCTTGAGATCAGGAATCTTTTTGTGTCAAAAGTGACGGCAATAGAATTGTTAGGCAGGTTTGGTACACAATGTAAGTATTTTGGTTGTGTGAATACCTCTTGTTTGGTGTATGTTTGGTTATGAGAGCTCCCTTGGCGCTCATTGCAAGGTTTGCGCTGATGGCCTTTTGGCTCGCATTGTTTTGCGTGCTTGGGGGTCGTGTAGCCTTTTTTTTTTTCGCCGGACATTTTTTTCTCTCACTTAGGGGATTTTCGAGTGGCGAAAATCTTTAAATTGTATATAAATTGGAGTGTAACCTCATTCCCAGATGTCCTGGCTGTGCCCCCTTGCTGTGTGTGTATTTTATTTTTTTTTATTTTAGTTTGTATTTTGTGTGTTTTTCGCTGTGCGTCGTGCAACCGTTAAGTTCGTATTTTTTGCGACTCCTATATTTTTTCCCGAAGTGTCGGTTTCCTTTTCTAAGTGTTACGGGCCGTCATTTTTTATAGGCGATTTTTTTCAAAGTGCTACGGGCCTCGCACTTTATATTGTGAATTTAACTTTTGTGTCGATGTGTAGTTCCGCAGGTTGTAGGTATGATGCAGTCGTGCGGGTCGTTGGGACGAGCGCCTATGGCACTCATCTCCACCAGCGCAGTGAGCGCCGGATTTTGGCAAGGTAGCGCTGCTGAGAACTATATATGTGATTAGATTAGTTTATAATTCGATTGGGTCGACTTGAAAGCATTCACTACCAGGGATCACCACCAGGGGGTGCACTTATACAAGACGTCACTATCTAGAAGTCTCAGACAAACATAAGTCAGGTGTCTAAATTCTTTGAATCTTTACCAAAATAGCACAATACGAGTAAACATCACAAGAATAATAATATACCAAGACCAAAAGTATACCCTTCAGCTACTTGAGACACATTTATTTGCATTGTGTATAAAATAAAATGACATTATCACAACAGTAGTACTGATATTTCTATATAAAGAGCTCAAATATAATTGCTTTGTGACGAAACAATTAAAAATAAATATATTCAATAGCGAGAGCTAGCTGTAGAAATAAAGAAATTATTACTAAATATAAAACACCAGGAATTGCATTTTTTAAACATTAGTAACTATTTTTCCTAACACAACATATAGCAAGATTTCATGATCTTTAAGAATTACCTAAAAAACTTGATTTTGGGGTGACAGAATCCCTTTAAGTGAATTATTTCTGGAGAAATTCAGTGTTGTTTGTATTGCATTTTTATGCAGATGCACGGTTCCTAAGTACTAATTAGCTGCTTGATCGTGTTAACTAGGAGAACAGTGGTAGTCAGAACAATGACACCCAATGGTTACATGCAGCTTTTGGCTGCAAAAACAGTTGTTGCCTTGGGTGACATTACATTGTAGGGTCCCATATGTTGTTGCTGTTGCGGTTGCTGTTGCGGTTGCTGTTGCGGTTGCTGTTGCGGTTGCTGTTGCGGTTGCTGTTGCGGTTGCTGCTGTTGCTGCTGTTGCTGTTGTTGTTGCTGTTGCTGTTGTTGTTGTTGTTGCTGCTGTTGTTGTTGTTGTTGCTGCTGTTGTTGTTGTTGTTGCTGCTGTTGCTGTTGTTGTTGCTGCTGTTGTTGTTGCTGCTGTTGTTGTTGCTGCTGCTGCTGCTGCTGTTGTTGCTGTTGTTGCTGCTGTTGCTGTTGTTGCTGTTGTTGTTGCTGTTGTTGTTGGTGTTGTTGTTTTTTAGTGGTGTCCGACGCTTCCTATAGACCGCACAGGCCAGGCACATCAGTCAGCCACTGCCCCTCTGAGCTCCCTCAAGCTCATGTGCATTGCTTTAATGGCTTCATCTACCCATCTAATCTTCTTTGTGTACCTTCAGTCTTTCTCAGCATCAGGGTCTTCTCTTGGAAATCCTGTCTTCTCATTAATTATTTTATGTAGAAATAAAAGGCTAGTACAATGTATAGGCTGTCTTAATGAGACTCTCCTCTCCCTTTGTCCTCACAGGGTGCAAGATGAACAATATCAATGTTGTCTACACACCGTGGGCCAACTTGAGGAAAACAGGAGACATGGACGTTGGGCAGATAGGATTCCACAAGCAGAAAGATGTAACGTGCTCATTCTTATCTGTTCTCTTAGGTGATCTCACAAGTGCTCTATAATAATGTTATATGAATGAGGAAATCTGCAAATTATACACTACCTGGAGACATAATGTCATTACGTCTGAGAAGACACAGAATACACACTGTTTGTGTGCAGGAGGTGCCCGGGCTCGCTGGGATTAGGGAGCAGGATTTCATCTTATTTCAGCTGCTGATCCATATCTGGGTTTAATGTCAGAAACATTCAGCGTATAATTATCTTTTACGTCAATATCTATTGAAAGAAACAAATTGGAGTGAATTATGATACTTTTTTAATGGTTCATTTAGAGGAATCCCAGGGCACGCTTCAGGATCTCTATGTCCAGCAAGGTTTGAAATAAAGGGAAATCTCCTCTAAAATATATATATATACTAGCGATTTGCCCGTCAAAAAATGACGGCGATAAGATTGTAAGGCAGGTAATGTTGTTTGGGTGCAAAATTAATTTTAAGATTCTTCGGCGCTCATTGCGAGGCTCTTGGTTGTTTGTGTGCTATGAGCAGTCTTGGTGTTTTTTTTGGTATGGCAATGAATAATTAATAAAATACTTTACCTATTGTGAAGTAATATATGCAGGAAGCATCGTGTTGAAGAGCTGACAATCTGTTTTCATGTTGCTGCAACTTCAGTGCTGTTGAGCTGCTGTGTAAGCGTCATGGATGTGTGTAGTATAATAGTGTGCGTGCGCGAGGCAAATCCGTTAGCGTAGTTATGTGTGGTATGCGGCTGTGGCTGATTTAGTGTTCTTCGTTTCGGATGTCATCCGACTTTTTCGGAATATCTGTAGGTGTTTGGTGGTGTTTTGCGTGTTTAGAGGCCTTTAGCCTCGTTTTCGTTTTGTTCAGCGGCCATTTTTTCTCTCGCTTAGGTGATTTTCGGGTGCCCCCCTTGCTGTAGGTAAGCTTTTTATGTATTTGTTGTGTGTATTTATTGTGTTTTTCTTGTGCGCGGGTTTCAGACGATTTTTGCAAGGTCGTAATGTGTCTCGTATTTTGCTTTCGTAACTAAGTAAATCTTGCAAGGTCCGCAGTTGCTGGCAAGGAGCGCCTTTGGCGCTCTATGCCAGCAACTGCGGCCCTCGCTATGCGAGCCCGCAATTGTTAGCAACAGCCCGCATGCTCACAACTATATATGTGATATATATATATATTTATTTATTTGTGGTCCCCCAGGTTAAGGGCAAAATATGTTCCTAAAAACGCCTTTAAATCAGGTATGGAAATTGTATCCCTGTTGGATGATAATGATACTATAATGGTTAGTATGTGTAATAATAAAACAGTGTAATACTATAATAACTCAAGTTTTTTGCCTTGAGTGAAGGCTACTAGGAGATATTTTGTCTCATAATAGGATATTTTAAGCATATTTAGCTGATCTTCCATTGGCAGAGTTTGTATTATTAGTTTTATTTGGTTTTATTTGAAAGCTGATGGGTTCTATTTAGTTCCAGTGGGTGGACATTACTCCAATAATTTCTCACACATATCATTGGAGCACTACTGTCTGCCATATTCATGCTGATTGCTAAGATTGGCAGTTGGTTTCTTACAACAGGATATCTCCATTTCACACACTATGCTTTCAAGAGATTTCTATTTATCTAATGTCCATCCAACTGTCCACCCTTCCATCGCCGCCCGTCCATTCAACTGTCCACCCATCCATCCCTGTCTGTCCTTCCAACTGTCCACCCTTCCGTCCCCGCCCGTCCATTCAACTGTCCACCCATCCGTCCCCGTCTGTCCATCCAACTGTCCACCCTTCCATCCCCGCCCGTCCATTCAACTGTCCACCCATCCATCCCCGTCTGTCCATCCAACTATCCACCCTTCCATCCCCGCCCGTCCATTCAACTGTCAACCCATCCATCCCCGTCTGTCCTTCCAACTGTCCACCCTTCCGTCCCCGCCCGTCCATTCAACTGTCCACCCATCCATCCCCGTCTGTCCATCCAACTGTCCACCCTTCCATCCCCGCCCGTCCATTCAACCGTCAACCCATCCATCCCCGTCTGTCCTTCCAACTGTCCACCCTTCCGTCCCCGCCCGTCCATTCAACTGTCCACCCTTCCGTCCCCGCCCGTCCATTCAACTGTCCACCCATCCATCCCCGTCTGTCCATCCAACTGTCCACCCTTCCATCCCCGCCCGTCCATTCAAATGTCCACCCATCCATTCCCGTCTGTCCATCCAACTGTCCACCCTTCCATCCCCGCCCGTCCATTCAAATGTCCACCCATCGATCCCCGTCTGTCCATCCAACTGTCCACCCTTCCATCCCCGCCCGTCCATTCAACTGTCCACCCTTCCATCCCCGCTCGTCCATTCAACCGTCAACCCATCCATCCCCGTCTGTCCTTCCAACTGTCCACCCTTCCATCCCCGCCCGTCCATTCAAATGTCCACCCATCCATTCCCGCCCGTCCATTCAACTGTCCACCCTTCCGTCCCCGCCCGTCCATTCAACTGTCCACCCTTCCGTCCCCGCCCGTCCATTCAACTGTCCACCCTTCCGTCCCCGCCCGTCCATTCAACTGTCCACCCATCCATCCCCGTCTGTCCATCCAACTGTCCACCCTTCCATCCCCGCCCGTCCATTCAAATGTCCACCCATCCATTCCCGTCTGTCCATCCAACTGTCCACCCTTCCATCCCCGCCCGTCCATTCAAATGTCCACCCATCGATCCCCGTCTGTCCATCCAACTGTCCACCCTTCCATCCCCGCCCGTCCATTCAACTGTCCACCCATCCATCCCCGTCTGTCCATCCAACTGTCCACCCTTCCATTCCCACCCGTCCATTCAACTGTCCACCCATCCATCTCTGTCTGTCCATCCAACTGTCCACCCTTCCATCTCCGCCCGTCCATCCAACTGTCCATTCTTCCATACCCACCATTCCATCCCCACCCTTTCATCTAGATGTCCACCCTTCCATCTCCGCCCTTTCATCTAGATGTCCACCCTTCCATCTCCGCCCGTCCATCCAACTGTCCATCCTTCCATACCCACCATTCCATCCCCACCCTTTCATCTAGATGTCCATCCTTCCATCCAGCTGTCCACCTTTCCTTCCATTCCCATCCAACTGTCCACCCTTCCATCCATGCCTCTGTCCACCCACCCATCTATCTATCTATCCATCGATCCACCCATCATCCGTTCATATATAATAAAATAAATATAATTCATAAATGAGCATTAATAACATAGCACATGTCTGCGTTGGGCAAATGTATTTTCTGAATTATCTTCCAATTCCCAATTGTTGTGATTTTTGCGCAAATGAAGACGACTCTGATTTAAGTTGAATTTTATGGAGAAATATAAAGATCCAGCAGCGAGAAAAACATCACACAGAGTGAAGTGACAAGGCTGGGAGGTCTTGTGGGCCCCCAAGGAGCTTAGTGTTGGGTAGTTTGGACATGGCAGAGACAGTGGAGGGGGCCTGAAGTCGACTGCTACTCAGAGACATTATATAATATCCCTGGGTATCTATTTACTTTTATGTACTTTATTTTATTAAGACAGCTTAAAATCACACAAATAGTTCCTGTATGGGTCTGCCCTCCGTAACGTATGTAGACACAGACTCTTAAGGGCTGAATGTGCAGTGTGGTTTCCTAGCCTATCAGGGCCCACGTCTCAGTAGTATGTTGCTGAGAGATGGTAACGGATTGGTTGGTATAAGATACTGCACAGGAAGTACATGAGCTGCAGTGGGCAGACCCATACAGGGACTATTTGTGTGATTTTAGGCAGTAAAACAGAGCTTATAATCACTTCATAATAATATAAAGTACATACACAGGGATATTATATATCCAGTAACATCCAGGAGCCTTCCATGTCCCTTTATGGAAAACAAAGTCAATAGGGTTGTCCCAGTGTCTAACCAATAATAACTCTTGGTTTGTAAATGCGTCTTGTGCTGTTGCAAGTCAATAAAATAATGTATTTTATATTTAAAATATATTTTAATTACTTTCCATAAAATGTAACTCGTTGATTTGTCCAGCAGAGGGAGCACAAGAGCTACAGGAAGCTGTAGGTAATTTGAAGACTGTCCCGTAATGCATGTGATTAATAAGCGTATTACATTGTACAGTGATACCCATTTTTATTGGACAATCAGTTTATTTGCTTGATGGCTCTGGTTTGTGAAGGCTTACTTTGGAGATATGAGTGGGGTGTTTACTTTTCTTCAGCAGCAGGGCTTACAGTTAACTTTTAATGCTGCCAGCTTCCGAGCATTTATGGGGGGGAGGGAGGGAAATGTCAGATACTAAAATATTTAACAAAGCCCTCTGCCTTATCTCTTCTCTCTCTTTCCTAACATTTATCGAGTCACAATTTGTTCAAGTCAGACAAAATGGAAATATTCTTTACACATCCTCTGCAAAAATGTCATTTTCTCAACAACAACAAAAGTCTGCTTTTTTCTGTGAATGAGTTGTTGTCCATGGTTGGTTATCGAGGCTTTGCCATAGAATATTTGGTTATCCTCTTCTGTATGACCCGTTTTCCTACCAGACAGTGCCTCATCACCCTCATCTCTTCACCAGGTTAAGAGTGTCGTTGTGGAGAAGAAGGTGAACGAAATCCTGAACCGCTTGGAGAAGACCAAAGCTGAACGTAGCCCAGACCTGGCGGCAGAGAAGGAATCTCGAGACAGAGAGGAGAGGATTGAAAAGAAAGCTCAGATACAGGAGATAAAGAAGAAGGAGGAGGAGAAGATGAAAAAGAAGAAAGAGATGGATGATCTTAGGTGAGTATGTGATCCTGACTGAGAGATGGATGTCCAACCCCTCCACCACCAGGCATTGCAAACAGTTTGGTTTGGTTTTTATTTTACCTTTAAAGCACTTTGTTTCTCATGTGAATTTGTAATTTAAAACTCAAGAAATGTAAAATGTAAGTTGTCGGCTTTCACCTTTTACAGCAAAAAATACATTCCTTAGTCACCAGAAATTGTGCCCGCACACTCAAATTCATATACTAAAACATGCACACTTACACACTCTCACTCACTTTTACACTCTCACTCACTCTTACTCATTCACACACTCTTACACCCTCCCTCACTCCCACACTCATGCCCACCATCACACCCTCACTCACTCTAACACTTACTCTTACACTCATTCACACTTACACACCCTCACTCACTCTTACTCACACTCACTTGCACGCTCATGCACACTTACACACCCTCACTCACTCGCACACTCACTCTTGTACTCACTTGCACGCTCGCACTCACTTGCACGCTCGCACTCACTTGCACGCTCATACTCACTCGCACACTCATACTCACTCACTTATTCGCACACTCATGCTCACTTACACACTCTCACTCACTCGCATACTCACTTGCACACTCACTCTTACACCCTCACTCACTCTTGCACCTCACTCACTCGCACTCATGCACACTTACACTGACTCGCACACTCATACACACTTACACACCCACACTCACTCGCACACTCACTCGCACACTCACTCGCACACTCACTCGCACACTCACTCGCACACTCACTCGCACACTCACTCGCACACTCACTCGCACACTCACTCGCACACTCACTCGCACACTCACTCGCACACTCATACTCACTCGCACACTCATACTCACTCGCACACTCATACTCACTCGCACACTCATACTCACTCGCACACTCATACTCACTCGCACACTCATACTCACTCGCACACTCATACTCACTCGCACACTCATACTCACTCGCACACTCATACTCACTCGCACACTCATACTCACTCACTTATTCGCACACTCATGCTCACTTACACACTCTCACTTGCATACTCACTTGCACACTCACTCTTACACCCTCACTCACTCTTACACCCTCACTCACTCTTACACCCTCACTCACTCTTACACCCTCACTCACTCTTGCACCTCACTCATTTGCACTCATGCACACTTACACTGACTCGCACACACTTACACACGCACACTCACTCGCACACTCACTCGCACACTCACTCGCACACTCACTCGCACACTCACTCGCACACTCACTCGCACACTCACTCGCACACTCACTCGCACACTCACTCGCACACTCACTCGCACACTCACTCGCACACTCATACTTACTCGCACACTCATACTCACTCGCACACTCATACTCACTCGCACACTCATACTCACTCGCACACTCATACTCACTCGCACACTCATACTCACTCACTTATTCGCACACTCATGCTCACTTGCACACTCACTCTTACACCCTCACTCACTCTTGCACCTCACTCACTCGCACTCATGCACACTTACACTCATGCACACTTACACTGACTCGCACACTCATGCACACTCATGCACACTCATGCACACTCATGCACACTCATGCACACTCATGCACACTCACTCGCACACTCACTCGCACACTCACTCGCACACTCACTCGCACACTCACTCGCACACTCATGCTCACTTATTCGCACACTCATGCTCACTTATTCGCACACTCATGCTCACTTATTCGCACACTCATGCTCACTTATTCGCACACTCATGCTCACTTATTCGCACACTCATGCTCACTTATTCGCACACTCATGCTCACTTGCACACTCATGCTCACTTGCACACTCACTCTTGCACACTCACTCTTGCACACTCACTCTTGCACACTCACTCTTGCACACTCTCACTTGCACACTCACTCACTCTTGCACCTCACTCACTCGCACACTCCCTCTTTCTAAAGAAACATGGATTTACATTTTTAGCTGTGAATTTGGTGCTGCTTTTGCTTTTTTAAATAAGACAAACAGTAGTCAAGTCCTAGAACAAAGTGTCTTATTCCATATAAGAAATACTAAGAGATTTTGATGGTCATAGGTTCCAGTTTGTTTTAATCCTCTTCTTTAAACACTGACCTAGATTGGCTTTTCTGTTATAACACACTGTAGACCCCGCTGTAACTAGACATTTATACAGTGGCTTTTATTATGTTAATACAATTTTTTATGTAAACTTTTTATTTTTTATTTTTTACAGGAACTACACATCTTTGATGAAAGAAGAAAACATGTCTTCAAATCAGGTATGTGCATCTAAATCTACATTCAGACACCTCACCTGACACACAATCCCTCAACTCATATCTAATGAAAACTGACTGTACATTGTGCTAGCCATTGTTTTGTAAAGTGAATCACTCATGAAATATTCAGAATTGATTGTGTGCCATTATTATGCAAACAAGTGGTTGTTTGAAATGCTAATCAATAACAGAGTCTAATAATATGTTTCTATGGTGGCGAAAACAATGCAGTTAGATCTGCCCCCCACATATTAGCACATTGAGCTGCACATAACCTAAAGCCACACTAACAATGCTGAATATCTCAGAGTTTACTTACTAAATGGAAATGGCTTAAACAACTTTTTTGGGGGTGACATTGAAGAGTAACATTTTTACATTTGGACTTTAGCTTCTTCTCCGCACCTATAATTAGTTGTCCGGCGTGTGTTAGCAGATTTGCCCAGACCTAAGGCTGCTTTGCCCTAGTTGGTAGATAAAATAAGTTCTGTCTACTGCAATAATGCTATGGTTCAAATGTAAGTTATAAAGCTATATTTTTATTTTTTTACTTGAAATACTGATTGATTGCCAATAAATAAAACCCTATTGTCTCTTAGACCCTGTCACCTGATAAGGTTTCCACTCACTTTCTGTTATAATCACTGACTCTACGGGTGACAACATCTCAGTTGAAGCAGCTGAATGCATTTAAAAGTCACTTAAAAAACACAAAGAAGCTGATAAACAGACTCCAAAATGGTGGTTTGCAAGTTTATTGGCGACTTCCATCTTCTGACCATGTATGTGATCAAGATATGCAATCCTTTATCAACAAATCCAGGTCACTCCTCCTTCCCACTTTAATGTATAATACAGATTGGTAGAACAGATCCCCTCAGGCTCCAAGCCAGCATAATCTTGCATAACTGCTAATATTGTTAGTCTATTACATACTTCACAAACAGAGGACTTTTTCCCAAACTTCAGTGACCTTTAAATATAACAATTTAAGTAGCGCCAATATTTGCCATAAATCACCTCGCTGCAGTTAATAATAATGCATTCTCCATATGCTTTTTCACCGTCTGTCTGATAGTGCAGAGCACATGTGGTGACTTCAGGATCCCTTTAAGTACAAACTTCAGTCATTTTTGCAATGTCCATATATGATTACTGCAAGAATTTTTTTTTAATTACATTTATTTGATATATTATACCATATATATATATATATATATATATATATATATATATATATATATATATATATATATAATGTGTGGATTCGATAAATCATTTCAAAAAGGGGTTGGATATATTTTTAAATTAAAAGGGAAGGGATTTTTTTTTTTCCTTTTTGAGACAATGGGCATGATTCACTGGGGGCTTCTTTCTGTTTGCCTTCCTCTTGATCAATTAACAATGAATCCGTGTATATATATATATATATATATACTAGCGACTTGCCCGTCAAAAAATGACGGTCAATAAAATTTAAATGTTGTTAAATTTGTTTGCATCCCAAAATGAGTCACCTACATTTGTCCCTTTTTTTTTTCTAAAAATAAAAACACATAATTATTTTTAACTTTTTATTTTTTTAATTTTCAACTTATATTTCCCAAACATTAAACTTTGTAACATGCAACTTGTATATGAAACATTCGTGCAACATTTTGTTAACAATACTAACACTTTTCAATACATATTTATCACTGAGTAACTGCGGATTATATTAACTTAGAGTAATTAAATTGTTTTAACAAGAACATACTTTTTCTCATTTGTAACATATTTTTTAAACTCTTGTTAAACTAAATTAGCATTGAATCCAGAGGAAGGCAAACAATAAAAAACCCCTATTGAAACTTGTCCAATTGTATCAGAGGGAAAAAAAATAATTCCTTCCTGACCCCATTAACTGGCGATCGGATTTCTCCCTGAATCAATACTTTGTCTTTAAATAATACATTTCCAATTCTTACTAAATACTTCAACTTTATACTAACAATACATATTTGACTATACAACATATATATTTACCCAACTTTTGTAAACATTCCAAAAACACATATTTAACATCTGAAATTGTAACTTCAAACAATAACATTTAACTTTTGTAAATTATGGAAAAATCAGTGAATTGTTTTTGTGGGGCCAATCATGTAAATATAAAACTTTGAACCCATTCCAATCTGTTGCAGGATATTTTACTGTTGTTGTTTTTTTTCATTTAGTCCATTCTGCAAATATCAGATATATTTTCATAAGTGAAATAGTGGTCCCCTATTTAAAGAGTCCCAGAGTACTTTAATTTAGTACTGGAAGTCAAACCACTGTTCTCTATGTTTTTTTTTGTCCATTCTTTAGAAGTTTTACTTGAAATATTGTTTTTGTGCAATCATATTGAGTCCCATAAAATGTTGGCATTAAAATGAAACCATTGTCCACTATCTTTCCAACACCTCATAGTAGACAATGTTTTTGGTGTATACACATCCATCGTCCAATCAATGACCTTGAGTTTCGTTTTCTTCAACATGCACTTTAATTTCTTTTGGATTAGTGCACCTTGAAAAAGCCACATAGAGTTGTCCATGTGCAAAAACTGGTTCCTTAAAAAAAATCCCAACTGACTTGAAAGTTTGTCCTTGGGATTTATTAATGGTCATAGCAAATGCCATGATAACTGGAAATTGTCTCCGTTGAAGGACAAAGGGCAAACCACTCTCACTTGGAGCTAAATCAATTCTTGGTATAAAAACTCGTTCACCTTTATGGGTCCCAGTTATAATTTCTGCATGTATAAAATGATCTTTTAACTCATGCACAATTAATCGGGTCCCATTACAAAGTCCTTTTTTTGGATTCATATTTCGCAATAACATAACAATTGCACGTTTTTTCAATTGTAAAATATGTGGGGGCATTCCAGATGGTGTTAACGAATTAATAAATTCGATACTAAAATTCGATTCACTGTCTTTATCATCTGACAGAATCGAATCTGCACTGTAATAATTCTTTTGTGGTGCATTGATGTATTTTAAAATTTCGTTATTTACATTCAAGGCATCGATATTTTTTGATGTTAATATTACTTTGTTTGCAATGTCTGTGTAATCCTCATTATTAATAGTGTTTAGGAATATGGCTGATATGAGTGATTCATTGCAAACCATTTCTGATGGAATTTCAATGGTATCATTTGGTAAATGCTGTATTTCTGGATGTTTTCCATCTCCGATTTTAATGAGCCAGTCATTGAATTCATTTTGGCCTTCAGATCTCATATTTAATTCTAATTTGAGATGTGTAAATATTTGCCACAGTTTACTGGTCTTGATACATGTTTCAGTGATCTCTGTTCTATTTCCGTGTGGCACAACAGGTAATGTTTGCCTTAAATCGCCTCCTAACAGCATCACCTTTCCACCAAATGGCAACTTATTATCCATCACTTCTTTTAAGAATCTGTCAATACATTGCAGTGCATGACATGACATCATTGTTGCCTCGTCTATGATAATTAGTTTAGTTAGTTTGAATTTTTTTGCTTGTATGGAATTGAGTCGAATATCTGACACTGATGTTTCCAAAATGGGAACTGGCAGCTTAAATCCACTATGCACAGTTCTCCCACCATCTAACAAAAGTGCAGCAATTCCAGTTGTTGCAAATGGCATAGCTATCTGACCCTGTGATCGAATATAACTCATCAAACAATTGTACAGATAAGTTTTTCCTGATCCACCTGGTCCGTCTAGATAGAAATACCGGTCTTTGACCATTTCATCATCTGTAGCATTTGTGATGGCATGAAATGCTTCTAACTGTAAATTATTTAAAGTTGCCAGTTTTTCTTGGGTTTTTTGTTTTTGAAGCTCAGTGTCATAATCATCAAAATTGATGTCATCTATAAGTTCTGGATCTGGTAAATTAAAACTTGCACAATTTAATCCATGAGCCAACAATATTTCTTGGATTTCCAACAATGTTTTTAACAGAGCTATTGGTTCTCTGTAACGTTTCAAGAAATCTTCTGACATGTTTAATTTAAATGTTTCCCACAAAGTGAAAGCATCAGGTACATTGCAAAATATACAAATGAATGCAAATTGTTGTCTCATTTGCTTAGGCATTTGACATAGTGCTGCTTCTTCCAGACACCTCTCCCATTCTGTATCATCAGCTATGAAATTTTGATGTCTTGCAGCTAATAGGAATGTCTCATAAACTATGTCATTCACTGTACGTAAATGCTCAAAACTCTGTGCACCGGGAACATGTAACAGAAGTAATCTTAAGCTGAAACGTTCAATGTCCCTTGGACTGACGGTATAAATGAGTGGTATGATTTTATGTGTATCTCTTTTTCGTTGTCGCCATAGACCATTTACAAATACATAGTGATATGGTATCTCTATGTATAAAAATTGTCTGGCATGCGTATCCTGACAGTTTAATTTAAACCACGCAGTAAGCGTAGTATCTCTGTCTTCACTTTGATATAATGCAGTTCTTTCATTTCCTTCAGTAAAGCAAACCATCTGACTTTGAGGCAAATGTACAGCTAAACGATAGATAGCATGTGACCGATCATGCATCTCAAATTTCAAAAGGCGCCACATTGCTTCAGGAGCACTCACATACCGAGCATCTAAATAATTTGATAGTTCATCATGTAAAATTGGATTTTCGTTTTCATTTCCAGCACCTTGTACAACAACAGTAGCTGCATCATATCCTTTGTATATATATTTATACACATACTTAATTGATTTAATCGAAGTGCAAGCTTCCACATTGATGTGTGCATTGTACTTTATGAGCAAATGTGGATTGTATGGAACGACAAATCTATTATCAACCTTTTGGCCCCGTATAATAGCTGTTTGTCCTTGTGTTCTTTTATACAAAGGATATCCATCACAATTTTCATAAGTTTGCATTTGAAATTGTTTTGGAAATTCTTTAGTACATTTTTTATTTTCCATACATGGTGAATTCGGATTCATCTCTCCACATGGGCCATGAATCATTCTATGTGTAACAATCTCCCAAAGTTTTGTATATATTTCTTGGTCTGGCAATTGTGCAGAAATTACTGAATCCACTCTCTCTGCAGTTTTCAACTTGCCTTTTCCTGCAGTATTAAAAGTATGTGAGCATGTGGCAATCCTCTTTTTTGAAATTCAATGGTGTAAACAAAAGCCACACATTGTCCAAATAAGTGTGCTTTAGTGATATCATGAATTAATTAATTGAGTTTGATTTTAAATACTCTTGTCACTAAATCTGGTCGGTCAGAAGTAGTTTGTCCCAGATTCAAATTTTCCTGCATCTCTGGCCATTGTGGATTACAGGTGAATGTAATAAATAAATCTGGTTTTCCAAATTTAGTAACAATAGCCATGGCATCATTATACCTTTCTCGCATATTGCGAGGAGATCCTTGGAAAGAGGATGGCAAAATAATTGCTCTTCCAGCTGGAATGTCTCTGTTGGAAGCTAAATCTGCCACATAATCCATTAATCCACATTACTGTTCTACTCGTAATTTATTTTGTTGATATTTAATAAAATTTAGATTATTGGCTTCAACTTGTAAATATGAATGAATAATCCATTGTTGAGTGAGTTTTCCTCCATGTAAAATTGGATTAAAACAATCACAGATAGCAGTTTGTGCCACTTTATATTCCAGCATGGAAATATATGTCATTGGATCTAAATTACAGCTTAATATATTGATATTAATAAATGGTTGTTCTTCATTGCGTGGATATATTCTAATATCCCGCTGAAAAGGTGGTTCACCATCTTCATTTTTAAACACCATGGCAACTTCATTTACAGTAGGTACATTATATCTTCTCTGATCAGTGTTGCGATCTCTTTTTAACACCATATTTACTCTTGGTGTAGGCAATTGATGTCTTTGAGCATGTTCCTGTTGTTCTTTTTCAAGCTGTGCTAATTGTTTGTATGCTTGACTATATGTTTTTTTTTTCATAATTTTATCCAGCTGTTCAAAGACTATGTGCAAACACTGTCTATTTTCTGGAAGCGTCATTCTTTGTTCCTCAGCTTCCATCGTATCTAAGACATATAACTGTGCAAATTTCCTTTGCTGTCCTTCTTGTGGGTGTAAATGTGAAGTTCGGTGGTATATTTGACCTTGAACTCTGAAACAATAAGGACCATGTCCTGGTACATTTTCTGCTAATGTTGCACCCATTGAAGCAAATGAAATTGCACTGTTATAAGACCTTATGTTTTGTTTAAAATTATTATAATTTGGAAATGTTGGATCACTCATAATGCATTCTAAATAATATGGAAATGGGTGTCTTACTGGAAGTTTGACCTTTCCTTTCTGACAGCAACTAATGACATTTCCGTCATAAGGTCTTTCCTTTATAAAATGATAGGCCCCACAAAACTGACAAACCACATTAAGTAACCCACAATAATGAGTATCTACTTGTACTGCAGTAGTAAACACATTGTCATGCATTTCTTCAACATAAATATCAGACCCACATTCTATATGTCCATTTTTTCTTGTGTGTCTACATTCAAGTCATTCTGCAAAATAGAATCATTGCACAATGGTTCAGAGAGATGTTTTTGTTTACTTTTACGTTTCTTGGAAGCCCCAACACACTCACTTGCGGCTTTCTTACTCATCTTTCTTTTATTTAAAAGTCTCTGTCGATCTTCTTCTCGCAAGCGTTGTGAAGTTTCCGGTGTCTGAGCATCTCTCCACCTTTGCTTCCTTTCCCTTGCCAATCTTCTTTTGCTTTCAACTTTGTCTTCTCCATTGTCCGCCATGTTAATCTGTAATTGTAAATAGAGATGCAATTATTGTTTATTCTTTGTTTTGTCTACATTTTTTTTCCTTTTTGTACTGTTCGATTAAAGTAGATGAATAAACTAATAAAACATTTTCAATTGTTGCACTTTAGACTGAAAGAAATGAAACCATTTTTCAAAGTATTTTATTGACATATATGAAATTGGAAATAGCTGCACATATCTATCTTTATATTATTAATCCTTCAATGACATTCCTTCTTGATTGAATTCACAGCATACCATCAATTTCTTTTTTTTGCAAGTGTTGTAAGCTTCTTATTTTCTTTAAATATTATTATTAATTAGTATTGTCTTTTCATTTTTTTTCAAGTTTTGACTAAATATCATACATTAATGACTCAATAAGTACTCTCTATTTTCAACAAATTGAAATTTTCACCAAATATATAATATATAGCCTTTTTCTATGCATCACTACAAAATTAAATTTTATACCTGTGAGGATGATGTTGATGTTGTTCCAAGGCTGCAAACGTCACGCTGTCTGTTTATTCCCTTGCAGATCCGATTAAACTGTAAAATCAAATAGATAATATTTTTAATCTTTTGCTTCATTGATATCATTAAATGAACATCAACAGACATATATTTGGCTACATTGAAAACCTCATATTTTTTAATATTTTGACGTAGTAATATAATTAAATTTCTGTACCTGTCTAAATGATCCTTATGCTGTTCAATGTGTGCAAATGTCACTATCTCTGGTCATTCACGTAGATTTCCCTGCAATTATACAAAATAGTAATTAATGTATAATATATTACTTTATCTGTATTAATCAATGAGGCTTAACATACCTATTTTTGCATAGATTAAAAACATGAAATAAATATATCAATAAATCAGCATGAACACACATATGTAAGCATAGATTCTAAACATACACTCAATATTACTGTTATTCTTTCAATAAGAATCCATGAATCTGTCTTAATCTTAAATTAATGTCTGAGTAAATATAACATCAACACATAAGCATGTAGCCTTTTTTTTTTGAGTGTTATTTTAAAATGAGTATGTTACAACTGAATTCTTAAAAGAATGTACATTACTAATGAACTAAGAATCAATTACTGTTCATTAATATTAAACTAATGTGTGACTCAATCTAACATTAACATGTAAGCATGAGTATATAGGCTTTATTTTTTATTTTTGGTTTATTTTATACAAAATATTGCACATTCTTAACCTTTTTTTAAATTAATGATTAGTAATGATACATTATGAATGTTAATTACAATTCTTACCCACAGGTAATCACGACATAACACAAAAAAGTTCTTAAATTAATGTACATTAATAATTAATGAATCAATGTGTTCCTAATTAATTAATGTACATTATGAATGTTATTAACAATTGATTCACACAGATAATCATGACATATAACCAAATAATTGTTAAATTAATGTACATTAATAATTAATTAATACAATTTTTTTTTATTGACCTTCTTAATTTTGATATTAATAATTAATTGATTAATGTACATTATGAATGTTATTACCAATTCTTTCACACAGGTAAGCAGAATATTATTTTTCTATTAATTACATTTCTTATCTATTATTTATTAATTAAGTACCAATTTATTAATTAATAATTATAAATAATAGGCACAATATTATTTTTCTATCAAATCATGACATATAACCAAATAATTGTTAAAATAATGCACATTAATAATTAATTAATAAAACAAAATTTTATTGACCTTCTTAATTTTTATATTAATAATTAATTAATGTACATTATGAATGTTATTAACAATTCTTTCACACAGGTAAGCAGAATATTATTTTTCTATTAATTAAATTTCTTATCTATTATTTATTAATCAAGTACCTATTTATTAATTAATAATTATAAATAATAGTCACAATATTATTTTTCTATCAAATCATGACATATAACCAAATAATTGTTAAATTAATGTACATTAATAATTAATAAAAAAAAAATTTATTGACCTTCTTAATTTTGATATTAATAATTCATTAATGTACATTATGAATGTTATTAACAATTCTGCGCGAGGATCGCCGGGCGATGAGCGCCTGCGGCGCTCATCGCAAAGTCGTACACACTGCGCAACGTATACGGCATCACATACGGCTCGAGCCGTTGCTCACGCTTGCGTAGCGAGCCGCGGCCCTCGCAAAGCGAGGGTCTCAATTGCTGGCAAGGAGCGCCTGCGGCGCTCCTTGCCAGCAACTGCGACCCTCGCAAACTTTACGTCGCAACGCAAACAACATACGAGACACGTTAACACACATTACGGACTCGCAAAAATCGGCCGCAACCCGCGAACATGAAAAAATTAAAAACACAATAAATACACACAACACATACATAAAAAGCTTACCTACAGCAAGAGGGAGCATTCAGGACCTCAAAAACTGAACTTACACCTTCATTTAACTCAAAAGAGTTTAGACACTAAAAAATTCTCTAAGCAAGAGAAAAAATGGCCGCCGAACAAAACAAAAACGAGTCTACAGCACTCTAAACACGCAAACCACAAAACACCTACGGATATTCCGCTACAGACGCATACCACACATTACCCGCCATTTTAGAACAATGCGGAAGTACACAACTACGCTAATGGTTTGGTCTCGCGCGCGCACACTATTACACTGCACACGTTCATCACGCTTACACAGCACCTCCACACCACTAATGCTGCAGCAACATCAACACAGATTGACAGCTCTTCAACACAATGCTTCAAAATAGGTAAAGTATATTCATTTATTAATCTATTAGTTGTTTTATTATTATACACCAAATAGCATTAGCTCACTTACAATTTCATTGCCGTCATTTTTTGACGGGCAATTCGCTAGTATGTATATAAATTGAAGAGTGAAGCAGCCATGAATCTCCAGTAATCTAGTAATTTAGTAATGATTGGGGAGCTACAATTCATTGAGAGAACCATGAATGCCAACATGTACTGACGCAGAGAATGTCCCCCCCCCCCCCTTCAGAGACTGGGCCGCAGGGCAGTATCCCAACATGATAACGACCCCAAACACACCCCCAAGACGACCAGTGCCTGGCTAAAGCAGCTGAAGGTAAAGGTGATGGACTGGCCAAGCATGTCTCCAGACCTAAACCCTATTGAGCATCTGTGGGGCATCCTCAAGGTGGGGGAGCTCAAGGTCTCTAACATCCACCAGCTCTGTGATGTCATCATGGAGGAGTGGAAGAGGACTCCAGTGGCAACCTGTGAAGCTCTGGTGAACTCCATGCCCATGAGGGTTAAGGCAGTGCTGGAATATAATGGTGGCCACACAAAATATTGACACTTTGTGCCCAATTTGGACATTTCCACTTAGGGGTTTACTCACTTTTGTTGCCAACAGTTTAGACATTAATGGCTGTGTCTTGAGTTATTTTGAGGGGACAGCAAATTTACACTGTTATACGTATTCATATTCCTGGATTGTGTATAATCCAACCCTAGCTTTGCTCAAAGCTGTTTTATCCAGCGGGCATATGCTTAAGGGAAGCCATGTTTAATATGTTTATGGATTGCAAGAGCAAAGCCTTTGTGGGCACATTTGCATGTCCTTGCCAATGTAGAGTGCAGTGTAATAACTGTATTTCTCGGAATTCTGGGCATGAAACAAATTTTTTAGCTTGTTTTAGGCATTCAAATGTGAACACAAATGTGTGTGTACATATATGTGTGTGTACATATATGTGTAAATATATATATATATATATATATATATATATATATATATATATATATATATATATATATATATATATATATACAGAAATTGTGAAATTTTGGCATTTATTTAGAAAATATGTAGCTTTTTAAGCTGCAATAAATGTCTGTGTATACATAGTCAATGAGTTTGTTAGCTCTCATGTGGATGCACTGAGCAGGCTAGATACTGAGCCATGGGGAGCAGAAAATAACTTTCAAAAGACCTGCGTAACAAAGTAATGGAACTTCATAAAGATAGAAAAGGATATAAAAAGATACCCAAAGCCTTTAAAATGCCTGTCAGTACTGTTCAATCACTTATTAAGAAGTGGAAGATTTGGGGATCTCTTGATACCAAGCCAAGGTCAGGTAGACCAAGAAAGATTTCAGCCACAACTGCCAGAAGAAATGTTCGGAATACAAAGAAAAACCCACAGGTAACCTCAGGAGAAATACAGGCTGCTCTGGACAAAGACGGTGTGGTTGTTTCAGTGAGTGAGCACAATACAATGATACTTGAACAAAAATGAGCTGCATGGCTGAGATGCCAGAAAGAAGCCTTTACTGCACCAATGCCACAAAAAAGCCTGGTTACAATATGCCTGACAACACCTTGACACGCCTCACAGTTTCTGGCACACTGTAATTTGGAGTGACGACCATAGAGCTTTATGGTCACAACTATAAGCACTATGTTTGGAGAGGAGTCATCAAGGCCTATAGTGAAAAGAATACCATCCCCACTATGAAGCACGGTGGTGGATGTTTTTTGGGGGTGGGGTGAGCTCTAAAGGCACAGTACTAAGAACTAAGGGTATGTAAATTTTTGATCAGGGCCATTTGGGTAATTTCTGTTATTATGATTTAAAAAGGAGGCAAACAACTATGTGATAATAAATTGCTTCATTTGATCACTATCCTTCAATAAAATACTTTTTTTTTTTTTTTTTTTTTTTTTTGCATGATCAGTCATATTTTCAAAATAAATGCCAAAATTTCTGCTAGGGTATGCAAACTTTTGAGCACAACTGTGTGTATATGTATGTATGTGTATATATATATGGATATGTATGTGTGTGTGTGTGTGTGTATGTATATATATATATATATATATATATATATATATATATATATATATATATATATATATATATATATATATATATATATATATATATATATAAAATGAGTATTGCAGTGTAATTTGATACCTTTTGTATTGGACAAACGTCTCATTTATAATGACGAGCTTTTGAGAGGTTTAACCTCTCTTTATCAAGTCTGAAGCAATACTACATGAGATCGAACCCTCAGTTTGAATAATAACAGCAGATGCAGATAGAGTAGAGAGAGCATGTGACATCATCAGGCAAATACATATAGGGGAATCAACACAACATAGTATAAGAAACCAGTATACACATACAATATACACAAATACATCAATATATACATGAAAAAACAGAGCAAAGCGCAGCGTTACGAGTCTAAATGGGGAGGGGAGAGGTAAGGGGAGACAGGATAGGGGCGGAGGAGAGTGGGGGGAAGAGACACAGGGGGGGACACTGGAGGGAGAGGGGCGAGCGGGGGTAAAGAGACAGAGGGGGGAAATAGAAAAGAGGCACAGGGGAGGGAGAGGGGGAGGAAAGATTCATGGGGGGGGAGACACAGGGGAATGGGGGGAGACGCACATTGAATCTTATCCCGTCAATTATGACGTGCAAGTTACTAGTTTGTGTGTGTATATGTGTGTTTGTGTATATATGCAGCTTAGAACTCCTGAGAAAATCAGTTATTACACTGCATTCTGGGAAACTAAGCTGGGACATGCAAATGTGCCCACAAATGCCTCGCTCTTCAATCCATATCAAACATGGCTTCCTTTAAGCCTATGTATGCTGTATTACACAGCTTTAATGCAAAGCCCAGGTTGGATTAAACACAAGATGAGTATCCTATCCATGCACAGCTGTTTCAAGCTTACTGGCTATCATCAGCATAGAGCGGGATCTCAGCCTGTGTTGTGGATTTTATGAGTAGATAGTTCACCACAACAATCATTTATAATATGGTGGGCAAAAGAGGAGGAGGATGAGATGATCTGGTACACCCATCTTTTATATAAACACTAAAATAATTCTTATTAAGCAGTTATTAGGACACAGCAAAGGCCTTAGTTAGAAGTACACATATAAATAAATAGAATTACAGCTGGTATTAGAATACGTGTAAAACTGACCCGTTTAGAAATAGGAAATGAAATCACCACCCCATACAAATGTTATAATTTATGTAAGTTGGTATTATTTCTTTAACCCTTTATTCCATCTTTTTTACAGGATGGCGACGACTCTGATGAATTCATGTAACCCCAGACCTGGAGCTCTTCTTATCACTGAATTGAACCAGTATTTTGAGATCTCGCTTATCAATGCCAAAAATACTAAAGGAATACAAGCAAACAAACTAAAATGGTCACTGAGCGCTCGCTAACACTGCAACCTCTCTTGTCACCCATGGACACCACCATTGGGAAGATGATCCTCTACATGCATCGGGGGCATCAACTGGAACAAAACAAGAGTTATTTATGTGGCTCCTTCTTAAGAAGTATCTGCATCTTTTTTTCATACAAATGTCAAAACTAGGATTAAATACTTTTTTTTTAAAAGAACATTACAGGAAGAGAACAAAAGGATAACTAGATGAAGACTACAATGTGCACCCAGGAGTGACTATCCACATCCTGGGATCTACAAACCCCGGGATTATACATCGCAAACAGTCCATTGCTTAACATGGGTGATAATCTGTGCACGTATGTTGTTATGTTTACACATGTATCATATATATTACTGCAAAAACTCTCAATATACCAGAAATATATGACAATATCCCCAGAATTGAACATTTACATTAGATCCCGTCTCTTACTTGGTTTTGAAGAGGTGGCGTAAATTGGGCACACTAGGAAATAAAAAGTTGGATAAATGTGCTATTGTTTTTAATTATTTATCACAAATTTACAGTAAATAAATAGTACATTTGTGTTCACATTTGAATGTGTAAAATAAGTTAAACTTATCTCCTGCTCAGGATTCCATGAAATAAAGCTATTGCACTGCACTCTGGGAAAAGGGTGTGGACATGCAAATGAGCTTTAAAGCATAGCATAGGTTGGATTATGCAGGAGTTAGGAGCCCTCATCAGTGTGGCGCTGGTATCATGAGGGTGAGTGTTTTGGCTATGGTTAAGTAGAGGGAGGGAACAGAGAGCCACCATTAAGTACCCATTCAATCTCACTGGCCTAGAGGCACCCCTTGCATCATTCACTGCATCAATAAATAACAACTCTCTAAAAATGTAAATGTCCCTCACACAACTTCTACCAATGTCTCACAGGGCCCGGCAGAGCTAACGCAATGCATTTTTTTTTCTAATTTAAGAACTTGTATAACTTTTTCCTGCTTAATTATGATATCCAAGCTTAAAGTTTTCATACAAATATTTTCGTTGCACATTTCACAAATTTGTGACATTTTTTTCTAATCTACATTTATAAGACATATCCATAATGGTTCGTAGTTATGATAGCACTCTATCTATCCCTGTATATCTATATATCTATCTACATCTATCTATCTATCCCTGTATATCTATATATCCCTCCCTCCCTGTATATCTATCTATCTCTTATCTATCTACATCTATCTATTATCTATCTATCTATCTACATCTATCTATCTATCCCTGTATATCTATATATCTATCTACATCTATCTATCTATCCCTGTATATCTATATATCCCTCCCTCCCTGTATATCTATCTATCTCTTATCTATCTACATCTATCTATTATCTATCTATCTACATCTATCTATCTATCTATCCCTGTATATCTAAATATCCCTCCCTCCCTGTATATCTATCTATCTATTATCTATTTATCTACATCTATCTATCTATATCTATCTATTATCTATCTATCCCTGTATACCTGTCTATCTCTCCCTCCCTCCCTGTCTATCTATCTATTTATCTATCTATCTATCTACCAACCATCCCTGTATATCTATATATCTATTATCTATCTACATCTATCTATTATCTATCTACATCTATCTATTATCTATCTATTATCTATCTATCTACATCTATCTATCTATCCATGTATATCTAAATATCCCTCCCTCCCTGTATATCTATCTATCTATTATCTACATCTATCTATCTATTAATTATCTATTATCTATCTACATCTATCTATCTATCTATCCCTGTATATCTGTCTATCTCTCCCTCCCTCCCTGTCTATCTATCTATCTATTCTTGTATATCTATATATCTATTATCTATCTACATCTATCTATTATCTATCTATTATCTATCTACATCTATCTATTATCTATCTACATCTATCTATCTACATCTATCTATTATCTATCTATTATCTATCTACATCTATCTATTATCTATCTACATCTATCTATCTACATCTATCTATCTATCCCTGTATATCTGTCTATCTCTCCCTCCCTCCCTGTCTATCTATCTATCTATTCTTGTATATCTATATATCTATTATCTATCTACATCTATCTATTATCTATCTATCTACATCTATCTATTATCTATCTACATCTATCTCTCTCTCCCTGTATATCTATCTCTCCCTCCCTGTATATCTATCTATCTCTCCCTCTTTCTCTTTCTCGCTCTCTTTCTCTCTCTCGCTCTCTTTCTCTCTCTATCTATTTATTTATCTCTATCTATCTCTCCCTCCCTCTATATCTATCTCTCCCTGTATATCTTTCTAGCCCTCCCATATCACTAACCTTGACTAGTAAATTATTTGTTTAAATATGAAGATACTTCTTAGTGTCCTCTACAATATTTCTGGCATTAAAAATATGTCAACAGTTTATACCCTGCAAATACCCAGAGTGCCAGTGTGTGTGTGTGTGTGTATGTATATATATATATATATATATATATATATATATATATATATATATATATATATATATATATATGAGAGAGAGAGAGAGAGAGTTAAAGTAGTCCTGTCCTCTCCCTTCTTAGTAACACTTACTCCTTTCCTCCACGTATGTTCTTTGCCGTTCTCATCACAATGCCAACAATATCTCAAATGGTGGTTTCATTAGTAAGGGAAAATGTCATTTGTTTATCCAGGCCGTGGCTTGTATATTATCTGGCTCAGTAACTTGGCTCCTCTCCGAACCCATTAAACCCAACACTGTTTTAAGAAGATTAATGAGTATAAAGGGACATACAAATGAGGATGGCTTTGGTGTTTGGCATTGATGTTCTGCATACTCTCTACTTGTATTGGGACCTTCACTGTGTCCATGAAGACCGTCGCAGGGGGGGCCATGTGATTATATTTGGCTGACAATCGCAGAATGTAGATTTTTTACATCCCTTTCCAAACCATATTTTACTTGCTGATTTTGTTTTCCACTTCTTCTTTTAATCCCATGACCCACATAATTAATCTGCCCCCGTCTCCGGGTTAAAGGCCCCCTCTCAACACTTGCCAAGCATCAGTTTTGACTTTCCCAGGTCCGGCTTTTGCTTTTAATCAGTTTAGAGAAACGTAAATAAGCCGGAGGGTTCTTACCAAAATGATATTTTTTGATCAAATTGTCGTGGACGGCTCGTTTTTTTACAAAATTCTGCCAATTTATAGTTTCTCTGCTTATAGCTCCTTAGCCATATGCAGAACTAAAAGCCAAAAATAACATATTAAGTGTGTATATTGGGATGTTTATACTAGAATAAAAAAGTCAAGAAATCCAAAGGCTTGCTCCTAACCATGACATGTAAGATATAATGGGTTTCATTTGTTCTTATTCAGTCCTGTCCAACTAACATAATAACTTTACTTTTTTATAGGTTGTCCAGACTTGCAATAGCTTTCCTCCCTAGAAGCAATTTTCTCCAGCAACGCCATTTAAAATATGCTTTTTAAAGTTTTTATTGCGAAAATAAAATAAAGAACAAAAAGATACAAATAAAACGCAATTCATTCTGGCTTTGATTTTGTCCAGCACATGATGTATTTAACCCCGTATAAGTTGAATAAATAAGGCGACAATATACAACCAAGTAGCGATCCAAAAGGGATAGGTTTCATGAGAGGTGGCCAAAAGTTTAGTTGGATGGGAACTGTCCTTACCAGACACAGTCAAACATGTTTGATATGACACCTCCCTGTTCCCTTCTCTTCCTGTGATGTAACAGAGACAAAATGGATTCCTCTACTCATAAAAAAAATCTTTAAAATCTGATTTTCTTTTTAAAAAAAACATTTAGTTCATGGCTTACGCGGGTACTAATGATGTTACATACTTTACAAACAAGTTCCTTTTTTCATGGACTACAGAGGTGCTTTAAAAGTTACCTGTGGTCATTGTTTTTCTATTTAATGAGAGAGCCATTAATACTATTAAATGCCACATTTCCAACAGGTAGCCGCTTCATCATGCAGATTCCACATTTGCATAATTGCATATAAAATGTAATTAGATTGAGGCAAACAGACAGGAAGAAGTGGGGGCAGTGACAGATTTTATTTTCCTTGGATCCACGATCTCTGCAGATGCTGACTGTAGTCATGAAATTAAAAGATGTTTTCTTCTGGGGAGCAAAGCTATGGCAAGCTTGGACAAGCTAGTACAATTTAAAGATATTAAACTATCAACAAAGGTCCGCATAGTTCAAACTATGGTATTTCCAGTAGTAACATACGGATGTGAGAGCTAGACCATAAAGAAGGCAGATCGCCGTAGAATTGACGCCTTTGAATTTTGGTGTTGGTGAAGACTGCTTAGAGTCCCATGAACTGCATGAAGATACAATAAATCAGTAATCCAGGAAATCCAGACAAACTGTTCACTGGAAGGTTTGATCATGAGGCTAAAGCTCAAATATTTTGACCATATCATGAGCCGGCAGGATTCCCTAGAAAAGACTCTAATGCTGGGAAAGATTGAAGGCACAAGAAGAAGGGGACGACATGGAGATGGATAGATGAGGTCACTGAAGCAATGAACATGAACTTGATGAAGCTCTGAGGGGCAGTGAGTTGCACCTGGCGTGCTGTGGTCCATAGAGTTATGGAGAGTCGGACGTGACTGAACGACTAAACACACACACAGATGGATTTGTATTTGTTTACATTCTAAATCATTTTCCCGGGTTCTTTAAAAGAGTATATTATAAATATATGGAACATACAATATCTTTACATTGTAGCAGAACTGCTTTTAATTACTGATATTGTTTTGGTTATTGAGCATTTTATTTAAATCTGTTTGAATTCTATTAAGATGAATGCCCCATACTGTAAATCCTGTCTGATCCCCAAGTGCCTTGTTGTATGGAAGTACATAAGTACTCCAAAGTACTCACTCACCAGAAAATGATGTTACTAACACTAAAGCCGTTCCAGTTGGCCAACGTTACCAATGGCTTCCATCCAGCCATCACCGTGCGGTGCCCACTCAAATGTTCTGAGAACTGACTAATCCTTCTTGATAAATTACTAACATCTGGGCAGTGCTTTATAAGCACATTCACTGTGTCAGTATTTATAATTTTCCTTTTATAGGATCTGTGCAAGTATCTTACTGTCCTAATTCATTTAAAGGGACCTTGAAGTCACCATATGTGTTCTGCACCATCAGAGGGTGGGAAAACATATGGAAAAGGTGTTTTCTTTCTTAAAATTTCTGCATTATGACTTAACGATAGTGGGCTGTTTCCACCTCTAAGCTGCTTTGTATCCCATGATTCCATAGGACAAAAAAATGTAGCCGAACACCACTGGCCTTAGTGAGACTAGAACACAAGTCTACATCATCACAACCCAGCTTCTTAACAACTGGGCTATTTCTTTATTTGTAGTGAATCTTGGGGAAAATAATATAACTAATGAACAGCTAAATATTGGTGTATTACGGTAATTTCTTAAGGTATATCCAAGATATATCTGTTATATTGGGTATCCACTATCAAATATGTTTCTATTTCTTCTGTTAGGTAAACCAGTTACTCAAACGAGAGATGGCCAGGTTAAGACTTTTATTGTTTCAATACTAAAAACAAGCCAGATTCAAAATAAAGTCAAGGTGCTATGAGCGCCATTTTAACATAACAAGATATGAAGTGGCAGTGCAACATTAGCGTTTCTCAAACACAGACTCATGTGATAAGGAAACTCGTCCACATCCTCTGTCCAAGGCCAAGGTTCTTAGTCATGTCTTGGTGTTCCAAGAATGAGCACATTGTATAAATAGAACCGGTTACACATCTTGGACCTCACACAGGTTTTTTGATCCATCTTTCTACTTTCTCCCAAGTCTTTAAATGCCCAAGCGAGAAAACAAGGTCGTAAAATAGCTGTGAAGATGAGCAATATCCTTGAAGGATTCCAGAGCACGTATCCATGGACTTGTATAGTTTATATATTGGACACTTTATAGTGGTGCTAGGTGTGAATCAGTCATGTCCTGCCTCTCCTCCTGCCAGGGGGCTTGGACATTTAGTAACTGGGTGCAATGTGTGCTCAGCAAGATGATGTTGGGCACGCTCCAATGTGCTTTTTGTAGAGCCAATCAACCATCACCAAAACTAGACCGCCATCGACTTTGGACAATAATTTTCTGCATATATGTAAAATAACAAATCTTGATAATGGGAAAATGTGATTGGAAAGCAGAAACATAATAAAAATAAACACAACCGTTACATTTATTTATATTAATGTTTTACATATATTTAGATGCAATGATCCATTTTCTTTTCTCAGCATATTCTCTCTGTTACTTGCTCTTGTAAACTAATGGACTTACCATTAATTGGCAGTTTTATATGCCATTCCTGATGTGCATATAGTAGCTTCCTGTGCATTCAAAGTCTCCTCCCACAGCAGGAAGTCAGGAAGTCCGCCAGTAGTAGCTCACACAAAAGCATATCCGTTGCATATTCAAGATAATATTAAGTGTAGTTCTTCAAACTATGTAATATATGATAAATATAGGACTATGGTGGTCATTGACACCACTGAAATTCTACCAGTTGGCAGCTGGGCGTTAAAGACTGATCCTGAGGCAGAGATACTTAGTAACGCCAAGCAGCCATTTATTGATTACGATGACTTTGTTATGCTTCCTCTTCATGAATCAGCAAAATGATCTTCCAAAATGAATGAATCATTGCACTAAAGCAAAAACAGAGAGAGATGAAAAATGTACTGAAGGGATTAATGTGTGTATGTGGGCTGGAAGAATCTAATTAATTTACGTGATTCTTCACCAGTCACCTGGTGGGATAAATGCCACTTAACACCTAACACCTGTCTCAGGGGTCCTCAGGAGGGGCAGGCACATTTTTTTTATATTTCCAGGACCCCCTCCAGCATCAATGGTGGTGATGTAGAGGAGGAGAACGAGTAGAGAGGTTATTTCCTGGGAGCCGAGTGGGGAGGGGGCCTCGACAGGCCATGTCATATTGGGCTTGGGACAGCACTGGGCGCCCCAGAGTAGGGCCTTGGTGCATTGCACTGGCTGCACAGGTGGTAACTCTGCACCTGCTCCTAATTATTATGGCAAGTGTTGGATATGCAGAGGTCATAGGTTGGTTGGACATCAGAAGAATTGGTTGGTGAGTTGGCTAGCCCCACATGGCTATAGACAGGCACTCCTGGTCCTGAGGGAAGTAATTACATGGAAATCGTGATGAAAGAGAATATAAATGAGTATTTATTTAGGTATAATTCTTAAAATACATTTTCAAAACAACAAATATGTACATTCCTTGGAAGTAATTTCCTTTATATCCAATCAATTGTATTTTCCATAACCTTTAATGTGGGTTAAATGTGGGATTACATCTTTAAATATATTGGACCATTGAGTCTCTGTTGTCTCCTTTTTGAAAAGGTGTCTGTGAAACACGTTAAAGGATCAGGGAAGACCGTCCTACTGCGAGTACTCCGGTCATTTGTCCTTGCGATTCCAATTTGACCGGCTAGAACCCAGGCGATATCCGGCCCTAATCCTTTTTTATCGTCCACTTATTTATTGGATCATATTTTGATCCTATAATGCATTTATTAAAGGCTTGAAGGTATATATTTAACTTTAAGGGGTAATCATATGATCATCGCTCGTTACAGTCGCCCCTTGACCCATGTAATCGCGGTCTTTCGGCCTGGTGTTATATGTATTTTTGTCTGTGCTTTTACACAAGGGATTAATCTAAAAATTGTGCTCTTATTATTATTGTCAATATTTATATACAACCTATAGAAACCTTGATTTGACAGCAGACAAGAACCCAACAGGCCCATATGGGCTGCCACTTTTATCTACCGAAACGTTTGGCTTAATTAAGCCTTATGTTTATCCCAGACAGGCTTAATTTCCTTTGACCTAAGCATAAGTGACATAGTGCAAAACTTTCCCCAATGACTAACATTGCCCAAAATAATACAATTGACCCCAATATAAGTTTAGAACAGGCCGCAGCTTTATTTACATAACATAAGAAAACAACAGAGGTGATTGCTCAAGACCAGCCAAGGAGCCAACATTCTGAGGTCTTCAGGAACCCTGTGCCCAGGAGACCTTATGACCAATCCTGATCTTGTCATCACCATAAATGTGCTCCATTCTTACCGAGAGCTATCGACCCCCATCCCACCATAAAATTAAATCAACCACCAATTGTCCCCAAACTAGTGAGGGATAATCCACATGTGCTCCTAACAAAGTAACTGCTAGGGCAGGAAATAACAGTTTTATTCCCAATAAACTCCACCCCATAAATCAAACAAACCAATTACCCCCCTGCACTTGCCCGGTCAAAAGCTTCCTCCCCCCGTTTTGTCTCCAGGGGCTACCTAACTGTGTTTGCCCCGATCACTTCCACAGGACGCTGTATCTACTACTCTTTCTGTAAAGGATTACTTTCTAACATTTCCCCCAAATCCCTTTTCTGGAAGATACACCCCTCTTGAATGAAATCCTTTGATATATTTGCATATTTCTATTATATCCCCCTCTTCCTTCTTTCCTCTAGTCTATATATATTCAGGTCATGATATGTCCTTATAAACGTTTTTTTTTTTGTTGCCGTGCACCATTTTAGCTGCCCTTCTTTACATTATCTCTAATTTGTTAACATCCCTTTTGAGATCCAGACTCCAGAACTGAACATAGTATATTTTACAGAGTTTCCTCCTTGACGGTCTTTTAAAGGGCCATTCAAGGGACACTCAACATCCCCACCTGGTGGTGAGGGAAAAAAATGTAAAGCAAATGAAAAATTAAATAAGGAGACGGAACTGAAATTAATCCTGATGGGGGGATACCAAGCAGAGTACACTATCTACAGCCCACTGGGAGATAAACTCATCCATTCTCCCAGTGGACAAAGCCAGGTAGTACTCTGGCCAGATACCGAGCGCACCAGTGCCTGGAACATGGCCTTGCATGACAGGGGAACCTCCTCGGCCAAACACTGCTTCCTGGCCTTACAGTCAGGTCCATAAATATTGGGACATTGACATAATTCTAATCTTTTTGGCTCTATACACCACCACAATGGATTTGAAATTAAACGAACAAGATGTGCTTTAACTGCAGACTTTCAGCTTTAATTTGAGGGTATTTACATCCAAATCAAGTGAACGGTGTAGGAATTACAACAGTTTGTATATGTGCCTCCCACTTTTTAAGGGACCAAAAGTAATGGGACAGATTAACAGTCATAAAACAAACTTTCACTTTTTAATACTTGGTTGCAAATCCTTTGCAGTCAATTACAGCCTGAAGTCTGGTACGCATAGACATCACCAGATGCTGGGTTTCATCCCTGGTGATGCTCTGCCAGACCTCTATTGCAACTGTCTTCAGTTCCTGCTTGTTCTTGGGGCATTTTCCCTTCAGTTTTGTCTTCAGCAAGTGAAATGCATGCTCAATCGGATTCAGCTCAGGTGATTGACTTGGCCATTGCATAACATTCCACTTCTTTCCCTTAAAAAACTCTTTGGTTGCTTTTGCAGTATGCTTCGGGTCATTGTCCATCTGCACTGTGAAGCGCCGTCCAATGAGTTCTGAAGCATTTGGCTGAATATGAGCAGATAATATTGCCCGAAACACTTCAGAATTCATCCTGCTGCTTTTGTCAGCAGTCACATTATCAATAAGTACAAGAGAACCAGTTCCATTGGCAGCCATACATGCCCACGCCATGGCACTACCACCACCATGCTTCACTGATGAGGTGGTATGCTTTGGATCATGAGCAGTTCCTTTCCGTCTCCATACTCTTCTCTTCCCATCACTCTGGTACAAGTTGATCTTAGTCTCATCTGTCCATAGGATGTTGTTCCAGAACTGTGAAGGCTTTTTTAGGTGTTGTTTGGAAAACTCTAATCTGGCCTTCCTGTTTTTGAGGCTCACCAATGGTTTACATCTTGTGGTGAACCCTCTGAATTTACTCTGGTGACGTCTTCTCTTGATTGTTGACTTCGTCACACATACACCTACCTCCTGGAGAGTGTTCTTGATCTGGCCAACTGTTGTGAAGGGTGTTTTCTTCACCAGGGAAATAATTATTCGGTCATCCACCACAGTTGTTTTCCGTGGTCTTCCGGGTCTTTTGGTGTTGCTGAGCTCACCGGTGCGTTCTTTCTTTTTAAGGATGTTCCAAACAGTTGATTTGGCCACACCTAATGTTTTTGCTATCTCTCTGATGGGTTTGTTTTGTTTTTTCAGCCTAATGATGGCTTGCTTCACTGATAGTGACAGCTCTTTGGATCTCATATTGAGGGTTAACAGCAACAAATGCAAATAGCACACTTGAAATGAACACTGGAGCTTGTATCTGCTCTTTGTAAATGGGATAATGAGGGAATAACACACACCTGGCCATGGAACAGCTGAGCAGCCAATTGTCCCATTACTTTTGGTCCCTTAAAAAGTGGGAGGAACATATACAAACTGTTGTAATTCCTACACCGTTCACCTGATTTGGATGTAAATACCCTCAAATTAAAGCTGAAAATCTACAGTGAAAGCACATCTTGTTAGTTTCATTTCAAATCCATTGTGGTGGTGTATAGAGCCAAAAAGTTTAGAATTGTGTCGATGTCCCAATATTTATGGACCTGACTGTATATATCGGCTACTTTGACGATGCCAGGAGCAGGTTGATGAGGAGGTCCCTGGCCCTGCTCTCCCATGACACTGGACGCCCAAAAATAAAAAGATGTAAGGAGAAATGTAGCCAGAACCGCAGGAGGAGGCCCCTCAAGAGTGACAAGAGGGGCTGCAGTCTGGCACAACTAAAATAAACATGGAACACGGATTCTCTCATGTTCATTGCCCCATGGAGCACTCTCCAACTCAAGTCCCCGGTGCATCGTGGAACCAAATCAGAATAAAGATCCCTCTTGACCTTGTCAGCTAGAACTGAACATAGTGTTCTAGGTCTGTCTAGAGATCTATAGAGTGACATTAGAACTAACTTTTATCTGCTACTAATTCCTCTACTAATACATCAAACCACCCTACTTGCTCTTCCGTTTGCTCATCAGTTTCATCCTCTTTTCATCATCAATTAAATATTCAACTTTTTTATTTTGTGACCCAAGTACATTTCTCAGTCTTGAATTTTAGATCCCTCATCCTTGACCTAAGAGGGTCTAACTAAAATAACTCAACCAATAAATTGTGGGTATAAAATGGGCCACAATGTTTATTAATATCTTTCTGTTAACGTTACAACCTGGGATAAAGGAGAGGAGTCAGCCACCATAATTTAAATGCCCTTTGTAGTTTATGGTGGGCAAAAGAGCGATAGTAGCCCTCCATCGTACAGAGTACAGTAAATAGCATGGCATAGAGTACACGTGTACTATTTATTTGCTTCTATTGCTCCTAAATGATTGTTGTGGCAAATAGTCTTCTCACAAAATCTATAGCCGGACTTATGAATCAGCCCCACACCGATGAGATGCATTAGAGCGAAACGGCTGTCTGTAGGTAGGTCTAACTCCTGCATAATCCATCCTATGCTATGCTTGAAACTGTGTAACACAGCGAATATATGATAAAGGAGACATGTATAAAGTGTTTTTGGATTAAAGAGTAAAAATGCATTGTGGACTCATTTCCAAGTCCACTCCCAGTTTCCCAGAGTGCTGTGCAATAATTATATACCGTATATACTCGAGTATAAGCAGAGTTTTTCAGCCCTTCTTTTAAGGCTAAAAAGGGCCCCCTCGGCTTTTACTCGAGTCACTCCCCCCCCCCGTGTCTCTCTAACCCCCCCCAGTGTCTCTCTACCCCCCGTGTCTCTTTCCCTCCCCCCTCCTCATCCTCAACCCTCCCTCCTCACTTTACCCTCTAAATACCTCCCCCTCTCCCTTTCCCCTCACTTACCTCCATCTTCAGCTTCTGCTCCGAGCAGAAGCTGAAGATGGAGATGGAGGTAAGTGAGGGGAAAGGGTGAGGGGGAGGTATTTAGAGGGGTAAAGTGAGGAGGGGGTTGAGGATGAGGAGCGGGGTGGAGGATGAGGAGGGAGGTTGAGGAGGGGGTTGAGGAGGGTGATAAGGGAGGGTGAAGAGACACAGGGAAGGGAGAGGGGTGAAGAGACACAGGGGAGGGAGAGGGGAGAAGAGACACAGGGGAGAGAGAGGAGGGACACAAGAAAAGGGCACACAAGAGGGGGACACAGAGGGCACAAGAGGGACACAGGGGGCAGCACATTTCCCACCCTCGGCTTATACTTGAGTCACTCATTTTTCCCAGTATTTTGTGGTAAGATAGGTGCCTCTGCTTATACTCGGGTATATACAGTATATATTTCTGCATTCTGAGCAGGAAATACATTTTTTACTTATTTTCGATATTCAAATGTACTATTTATTTAATATTATACCCATATGGGTAAATGAGAAAATAATCATCCAATCCTTAGTCTTGCTATCTCACATCAAGGCATAGACGGAGTATTAATCTAATTATACTAATTACAGGGACTATAAAGCAAGGAAATCTTTTCTGAATCCCCCAGGAGCATGTGCAGTTACCAAGTACATGTATAAGACTCTGCTAACTATCTCGGATCAGACTCAGTAATAAAGATGCTGACTCGTCCGTCTCGGCTCTAACAAAAGCCTCAGTCTTTGCAGCTGGGCGGCTCCGTGTTCCTGGAGGTGGTGAATGTGCTGAACTCCATGTTATTTGCAGCTGCCTGTTACTAATATGTTTTCATCAGGTACTTATGCTTTAAGGACAAGGTAGTACCATACATATTATTTATTTATTTTCTTTTATTTATTTATTTGATTGGGTTTAATTTTGCTTGGATGATGATGCACAGTTTTTCTTTATTTTTAGGATTAGAAACCAGGGAGGAGTGGGAGGACATGCAGATATAATCTGTATTCACTTCTGTTAAAACCCTCCTCTTCAAATAGGCCCTTAGCAATAGAACTGGATAGCAGAGCAAGGCCTCATAGGATAACCCGTGCCCTCCAACTACCGTCAGACTAACAACCCATATGATACAGTATAAGATTTTTATCTATAATTATTTTAATTTCCCTTCCTGCACACCTGCTTATGTTATTTTATTACATACAAACTCATGCATAATCCATCCAATGCTATGCTTGAAAGCTGTTGAGAAACGTCTTTCATTGGCTAGTACATCTAGTACCAATACTGGGCCCTATTCTATTGCCCCGTAATGACAATTTCTGCTACATATAGTCAGTTGGCAATTGCCACATATTCTATTAGCTATATTATTACAACATGGAACCTGCATGGACTAGAACAGTTGTTTTAGTGAATATTTTTTTCATTTCTACGTTGCTGGATTGTGAGCCCGATCGGCAAATATTACTTATTGGCACTAATTAATTGGTAGCTTCCGATTGCAGATTACGTCTAACTTCCATGTTTTACTGATATCATGATGACGGTCTCATTTACTATTGGCTGTGTGTAAGAAGTAAATATTTTCAGATCATATGATCGCGCTCCCTGAAATCAGAATTAAAAAAGCAGAGTTTACGTGTTCAGCCTTGAGGTAAGACTTTGTGAGCTGGAGCCAATAGAATACATCTAAACATTTATTTAAAAAAACAACCGCAGACAGCTTTGTGAGTTTGAGTCATTTGCGAGGAGCTAATAGAATAGGGCCCACTGTGTGCATGTGCTTTGCAGGGACTGTTTGGAATTTTCAGTGTTTAAAAACAGAGCCCTGGAGACATACTGTATATGATATTTTGATGAAAGTTAGAGAGGGACGTTTACATTTCTGGAGGAGGAAGGTTTTTCATGTATTATTGCAAGCTACTTAAATTGTAGCATGTGTGGTGGAAAGACGTAGGTGCCATTAAACAAACGACCTGCTTTTGAGCATGTGTGTGTGGTGGGGGTATTAACCAAGAAGAAATGTAATTATTTTACAAGCTCCACCTCTCTCCCTCCTCCAATTGTTCAGTAGATAAAAATAAGCCCTTGAGCTCAAGGTCAACACAATGGTAAGTTTCTATACACAGAACCTTCAAATAAAGGGACATTAAAAAGGTTCCTGGCTGTTACTCGGTATATAATATGGAAGATTCCTGGCTGTTACTCGGTATATAATATGGAAGGTCCCTGGGTGTTACTAGGTATATAATATGGAAGGTTCCTAGGTGTTACTAGGTATATCATTTGGAAGGTCCCTGGTTGTTACAGGTATATAATATGGAAGGTCCCTGGGTGTTACTAGGTATATAATATGGAAGGTGTCTGGGTGTTACTAGGTATATAATATGGAAGGTTCCTGGGTGTTACTAGGTATATAATATGGAAGGTTCCTAGGTATTACTAGGTATATCATTTGGAAGGTCCCTGGGTGTTAGTCGGTATATAATATGGAAGGGCCTGGGTGTTACTAGGTATATAATATGGAAGGTCCCTGGGTGTTAGTCGGTATATAATATGGAAGGGCCTGGGTGTTACTAGGTGTATAATATGGAAGGTCCCTGGGTGTTACTAGGTGTATAATATGGAAGGTTCCGGGTGTTACTAGGTATATAATATGGAAGGTCCCTGGGTGTTACTAGGTATATAATATGGAAGAGCCTGGATGTTACTAGGTATATAATATGGAAGGTCCCTGGGTGTTACTAGGTATATAATATGGAAGGTTCCGGGTGTTACTAGGTATATAATATGGAAGGTCCCTGGGTGTTACTAGGTATATAATATGGAAGAGCCTGGATGTTACTAGGTATATAATATGGAAGGTCCCTGGGTGTTACTAGGTATATCATTTGGAAGGTCCCTGGGTGTTAGTCGGTATATAATATGGAAGGGCCTGGGTGTTACTAGGTGTATAATATGGAAGGTCCCTGGGTGTTACTAGGTGTATAATATGGAAGGTCCCTGGGTGTTACTAGGTGTATAATATGGAAGGTTCCGGGTGTTACTAGGTATATAATATGGAAGGTCCCTGGGTGTTAGTCGGTATATAATATGGAAGGTCCCTGGGTGTTACTAGGTATATAATATGGAAGGTTCCTGGGTGTTACTAGGTGTATAATATGGAAGGTCCCTGGGTGTTACTAGGTGTATAATATGGAAGGGCCCTGGGTGTTACTAGGTGTATAATATGGAAGGTTCCGGGTGTTACTAGATATATAATATGGAAGGTTCCTGGATGTTACTAGGTATATAATATGGAAGGTTCCTGGATGTTACTAGGTATATAATATGGAAGGTTCCTGGGTGTTACTAGGTATATAATATGGAAGGTTCCTGGGTGTTACTAGGTATATAATATGGAAGGTTCCTGGATGTTACTAGGTATATAATATGGAAGGTCCCTGGGTGTTACTAGGTATATAATATGGAAGGTCCCTGGGTGTTACTAGGTATATAATATGGAAGGTTCCTGGGTGTTACTAGGTATATAATATGGAAGGTTCCTGGGTGTTACTAGGTATATAATATGGAAGGTTCCTGGGTGTTACTAGGTATATAATATGGAAGGTCCCTGGGTGTTACTAGGTATATAATATGGAAGGTCCCTGGGTGTTACTAGGTATATAATATGGAAGGTTCCTGGGTGTTACTAGGTATATAATATGGAAGGTTCCTGGGTGTGATAGGTATATAATATGGAAGGTCCCTGGGTGTTACTAGGTATATAATATGGAAGATCCCTGGGTGTTACTAGGTATATAATATGGAAGGTTCCTGGGTGTTACTAGGTATATAATATGGAAGGTTCCTGGGTGTTACTAGGTATATAATATGGAAGGTCCCTGGATGTTACTAGGTATATAATATGGAAGATCCCTGGGTGTTACTAGCTATATAATATGGAAGGTCCCTGGGTGTTACTAGGTATATAATATGGAAGATCCCTGGGTGTTACTAGGTATATAATATGGAAGATCCCTGGGTGTTACTAGGTATATAATATGGAAGGTTCCTGTGTGTTACTAGGTATATAATATGGAAGATCCCTGGGTGTTACTAGGTATATAATATGGAAGGTCCCTGGGTGTTACTAGGTATATAATATGGAAGGTCCCTGGGTGTTACTAGGTGTATAATATGGAAGGTTCCGGGTGTTACTACGTATATAATATGGAAGGTCCCTGGGTGTTACTAGATATATAATATGGAAGGTTCCTGGATGTTACTAGGTATATAATATGGAAGGTTCCTGTAGGTTACTAGGTATATAATATGGAAGGTTCCTGGCTATTACTAGGTGTATAATATGGAAGGTTCTGGGTGTTACTACATATTTAATATGGAAGGTCCCTGGGTGTTACTAGGTATATAATATGGAAGGTTCCTGGGTGTTACTAGGTATATAATATGGAAGGTTCCTGGGTGTTACTAGGTATATAATCTGGAAGGTCCCTGGGTGTTACTAGGTATATAATATGGAAGGGCCCTGGGTGTTACTAGGTATATAATATGGAAGGGCCTGGATGTTACTAGGTATATAATATGGAAGGCCCCTGGGTGTTACTAGGTATATCATATGGAAGGTGCCTGGGTGTTACTAGGTATATCATATGGAAGGGCCCTGTGTGTTACTAGGTAGATAATATGGAAGGTTCCTGGGTGTTACTAGGTATATAATATGGAAGGTTCCTGGGTGTTACTAGGTATATAATATGGAAGGTGCCTGGGTGTTACTAGGTATATCATATGGAAGGGCCCTGGGTGTTACTAGGTGTATAATATGGAAGGTCCCTGGGTGTTACTAGGTATATAATATGGAAGGGCCTGGGTGTTACTAGGTGTATAATATGGAAGGTCCCTGGGTGTTACTAGGTGTATAATATGGAAGGTTCCGGGTGTTACTAGATATATAATATGGAAGGTTCCTGGGTGTTAGTCGGTATATAATCTGGAAGGTTCCTGGGTGTTACTAGGTATATAATATGGAAGGTTCCTGGCTGTTACTAGGTGTATGATATGGAAGGTTCCTGGGTGTTACTAGGTATATAATATGGAAGGTTCCTGGGTGTTACTAGGTATATAATATGGAAGGTTCCTGGATGTTACTAGGTATATAATATGGAAGGTTCCTGGATGTTACTAGGTATATAATATGGAAGGTTCCTGGATGTTACTAGGTATATAATATGGAAGGTTCCTGGGTGTTACTAGGTATATAATATGGAAGGTTCCTGGGTGTTACTAGGTATATAATATGGAAGGTTCCTGGATGTTACTAGGTATATAATATGGAAGGTCCCTGGGTGTTACTAGGTATATAATATGGAAGGTCCCTGGGTGTTACTAGGTATATAATATGGAAGGTTCCTGGGTGTTACTAGGTATATAATATGGAAGGTTCCTGGGTGTTACTAGGTATATAATATGGAAGGTCCCTGGGTGTTACTAGGTATATAATATGGAAGGTCCCTGGGTGTTACTAGGTATATAATATGGAAGGTTCCTGGGTGTTACTAGGTATATAATATGGAAGGGCCCTGGGTGTTACTAGGTATATAATATGGAAGGTTCCTGGGTGTTACTAGGTATATAATATGGAAGATCCCTGGGTGTTACTAGGTATATAATATGGAAGGTCCCTGGATGTTACTAGGTATATAATATGGAAGGTTCCTGTGTGTTACTAGGTATATAATATGGAAGGTTCATGGGTGTTACTAGGTATATAATATGGAAGGGCCCTGGGTGTTACTAGGTGTATAATATGGAAGGTCCCTGGGTGTCACTAGATATATAATATGGAAGGTTCCTGGGTGTTACTAGGTATATAATATGGAAGGTTCCTGTGTGTTACTAGATATATAATATGGAAGGTTCCTGGGTGTTACTAGGTATATAATATGGAAGGTTCCTGGGTGTTACTAGGTATATAATATGGAAGGGCCCTGGGTGTTACTAGGTGTATAATATGGAAGGTTCCTGGATGTTACTAGGTATATAATATGGAAGGTTCCTGGGTGTTACTAGGTATATAATATGGAAGGTCCCTGGGTGTCACTAGGTATACAATATGGAAGGTCCCTGGGTGTTTTTTAGGTATATAATATGGAAGGTTCCTGGATGTTACTAGGTATATAATATGGAAGGTCCCTGGGTGTTACTAGGTATATAATATGGAAGGTTCCTGGGTGTTACTAGGTATATAATATGGAAGGTCCCTGGGTGTTACTAGGTATATAATATGGAAGGTCCCTGGATGTTACTAGGTATATAATATGGAAGGTCCCTGGGTGTTACTAGGTATATAATATGGAAGGTTCCTGTGTGTTACTAGGTATATAATATGGAAGGTTCCTGGATGTTACTAGGTATATAATATGGAAGGTCCCTGGGTGTTACTAGGTATATAATATGGAAGGTTCCTGGGTGTTACTAGGTATATAATATGGAAGGTCCCTGGGTGTTACTAGGTATATAATATGGAAGGTTCCTGGGTGTTACTAGGTATATAATATGGAAGGTCCCTGGATGTTACTAGGTATATAATATGGAAGGTCCCTGGGTGTTACTAGGTATATAATATGGAAGGTTCCTGGATGTTACTAGGTATATCATATGGAAGGTTCCTGGGTGTTACTAGGTATATAATATGGAAGGTTCCTGGATGTTACTAGGTATATAATATGGAAGGTTCCTGTAGGTTACTAGGTATATAATATGGAAGGTTCCTGGATGTTACTAGGTATATATTATGGAAGGTTCCTGGCTATTACTAGGTGTATAATATGGAAGGTTCTGGGTGTTACTACATATTTAATATGGAAGGTCCCTGGGTGTTACTAGGTATATAATATGGAAGGTTCCTGGGTGTTACTAGGTATATAATATGGAAGGTTCCTGGGTGTTACTAGGTATATAATCTGGAAGGTCCCTGGGTGTTACTAGGTGTATAATATGGAAGGGCCCTGGGTGTTACTAGGTATATAATATGGAAGGGCCTGGATGTTACTAGGTATATAATATGGAAGGCCCCTGGGTGTTACTAGGTATATCATATGGAAGGTGCCTGGGTGTTACTAGGTATATCATATGGAAGGGCCCTGTGTGTTACTAGGTAGATAATATGGAAGGTTCCTGGGTGTTACTAGGTATATAATATGGAAGGTTCCTGGGTGTTACTAGGTATATAATATGGAAGGTGCCTGGGTGTTACTAGGTATATCATATGGAAGGGCCCTGGGTGTTACTAGGTGTATAATATGGAAGGGCACTGGGTGTTACTAGGTATATCATATGGAAGGGCCCTGTGTGTTACTAGGTAGATAATATGGAAGGTTCCTGGGTGTTACTAGGTATATAATATGGAAGGTTCCTGGGTGTTACTAGGTATATAATATGGAAGGTGCCTGGGTGTTACTAGGTATATCATATGGAAGGGCCCTGGGTGTTACTAGGTGTATAATATGGAAGGTCCCTGGGTGTTACTAGGTATATAATATGGAAGGTTCCTGGGTGTTACTAGGTATATAACATGGAAGGTTCCTGGGTGTTACTAGGTATATAATATGGAAGGTTCCTGGGTGTTACTAGGTATATAATATGGAAGGGCACTGGGTGTTACTAGGTATATAATATGGAAGGGCCCTGGGTGTTACTAGGTATATAATATGGAAGGTTCCTGAGTGTTACTCGGCATATAATATGGAAGGTCCCTGGGTGTTACTAGGTATATAATATGGAAGGTCCCTGGGTGTTACTAGGTATATAATATGGAAGAGCCTGGATGTTACTAGGTATATAATATGGAAGGTCCCTGGGTGTTACTAGGTATATAATATGGAAGGTTCCTGGCTGTTACTAGGTATATAATATGGAAGGTCCCCGGTTGTTACTAGGTATATAATATGGAAGGGCCCTGGGTGTTACTAGGTGTATAATATGGAAGGTTCCTGGATGTTACTAGGTATATAATATGGAAGGTTCCTGAGTGTTACTAGGTATATAATATGGAAGGTTCCTGGGTGTTACTAGGTATATAATATGGAAGGTTCCTGGTTGTTACTAGGTATATAATATGGAAGGTCCCTGGGTGTTACTAGGTATATAATATGGAAGGTTCCTGGGTGTTACTAGGTATATAATATGGAAGGTCCCTGGGTGTTACTAGGTATATAATATGGAAGGGCACTGGGTGTTACTAGGTATATAATATGGAAGGTCCCTGGGTGTTACTAGGTATATAATATGGAAGGTTCCTGGGTGTTACTAGGTATATAATATGGAAGGGCACTGGGTGTTACTAGGTATATAATATGGAAGGGCCCTGGGTGTTACTAGGTATATAATATGGAAGGTTCCTGGATGTTACTAGGTATATAATATGGAAGGTTCCTGGGTGTTACTAGGTATATAATATGGAAGGTTCCTGGGTGTTACTAGGTATATAATATGGAAGGTTCCTGGGTGTTACTAGGTATATAATATGGAAGGGCACTGGGTGTTACTAGGTATATAATATGGAAGGTCCCTGGGTGTTACTAGGTATATAATATGGAAGGGCCCTGGGTGTTACTAGGTATATAATATGGAAGGTTCCTGGGTGTTACTAGGTATATAATATGGAAGGTCCCTGGGTGTTACTAGGTATATAATATGGAAGGTGTCTGGGTGTTACTAGGTGTATAATATGGAAGGTTCCTGGGTGTTACTAGGTATATAATATGGAAGGGCACTGGGTGTTACTAGGTATATAATATGGAAGGTGTCTGGGTGTTACTAGGTATATAATATGGAAGGTTCCTGGGTGTTACTAGGTATATAATATGGAAGGCTCCTGGGTGTTACTAGGTATATAATATGGAAGGTCCCTGGGTGTTACTCGGTATATAATATGGAAGGGCCCTGGGTGTTACTCGGTATATAATATGGAAGGGCCCTGGGTGTTACTCGGTATATAATATGGAAGGGCCCTGGGTGTTACTAGGTATATAATATGGAAGGTTCCTGGGTGTTACTAGGTATATAATATGGAAGGTTCCTGGGTGTTACTAGGTATATAATATGGAAGGTTCCTGGGTGTTACTAGGTATATAATATGGAAGGGCACTGGGTGTTACTAGGTATATAATATGGAAGGTTCCTGGGTGTTACTAGGTATATAATATGGAAGGTTCCTGGCTGTTACTAGGTGTATAATATGGAAGGTTCCTGGGTGTTAGTCGGTATATAATATGGAAGGTTCCTGGGTGTTACTCGGTATATAATATGGAAGGGCCCTGGGTGTTACTAGGTATATAATATGGAAGGTTCCTGGGTGTTACTAGGTATATAATATGGAAGGGCCTGGATGTTACTAGGTATATAATATGGAAGGCCCCTGGGTGTTACTAGGTATATCATATAGAAGGTGCCTGGGTGTTACTAGGTATATCATATGGAAGGTTCCTGGGTGTTACTAGGTATATAATATGGAAGGGCCCTGTGTGTTACTAGGTAGATAATATGGAAGGTTCCTGGGTGTTACTAGGTATATAATATGGAAGGTCCCTGGATGTTACTAGGTATATAATATGGAAGGTCCCCGGTTGTTACTAGGTATATAATATGGAAGGGCCCTGGGTGTTACTAGGTATATAATATGGAAGGTCCCTGGGTGTTACTAGGTATATAATATGGAAGGTTCCTGGGTGTTACTAGGTATATAATATGGAAGGTTCCGTGTGTTACTAGGTAGATAATATGGAAGGTTCCTGGGTGTTACTAGGTATATAATATGGAAGGTTCCTGGGTGTTACTAGGTATATAATATGGAAGGTGCCTGGGTGTTACTAGGTATATCATATGGAAGGGCCCTGGGTGTTACTAGGTGTATAATATGGAAGGTCCCTGGGTGTTACTAGGTATATAATATGGAAGGTTCCTGGGTGTCACTAGGTATATAATATGGAAGGTCCCCGGGTGTTACTAGGTATATAATATGGAAGGTCCCCGGGTGTTACTAGGTATATAATATGGAAGGGCCCTGGGTGTTACTAGGTATATAATATGGAAGGTTACTGAGTGTTACTAGGTATATAATATGGAAGGTCCCTGGGTGTTAGTCGGTATATAATATGGAAGGTGTCTGGGTGTTACTAGGTATATAATATGGAAGGGCCTGGGTGTTACTAGGTGTATAATATGGAAGGTCCCTGGGTGTTACTAGGTGTATAATATGGAAGGTTCCGGGTGTTACTAGATATATAATATGGAAGGTTCCTGGATGTTACTAGGTATATAATATGGAAGGTTCCTGGATGTTACTAGGTATATAATATGGAAGGTTCCTGGGTGTTACTAGGTATATAATATGGAAGGTTGCTGGGTGTTACTAGGTATATAATATGGAAGGTTCCTGGATGTTACTAGGTATATAATATGGAAGGTCCCTGGGTGTTACTAGGTATATAATATGGAAGGTCCCTGGGTGTTACTAGGTATATAATATGGAAGGTTCCTGGGTGTTACTAGGTATATAATATGGAAGGTTCCTGGGTGTTACTAGGTATATAATATGGAAGGGCCTGGGTGTTACTAGGTATATAATATGGAAGGTTCCTGGGTGTTACTAGGTATATAATATGGAAGGTCCCTGGGTGTTACTAGGTATATAATATGGAAGATCCCTGGGTGTTACTAGGTATATAATATGGAAGGTGTCTGGATGTTACTAGGTGTATAATATGGAAGGGCCCTGGGTGTTACTAGGTATATAATATGGAAGATCCCTGGGTGTTACTAGCTATATAATATGGAAGGTCCCTGGGTGTTACTAGGTATATAATATGGAAGATCCCTGGGTGTTACTAGGTATATAATATGGAAGGTTCCTGGGTGTTACTAGGTATATAATATGGAAGGGCCCTGGGTGTTACTAGGTATATAATATGGAAGGTTCCTGTGTGTTACTAGGTATATAATATGGAAGGTCCCTGGGTGTTACTAGGTATATAATATGGAAGGTGTCTGGGTGTTACTAGGTGTATAATATGGAAGGTTCCTGGGTGTTACTAGGTATATAATATGGAAGGGCACTGGGTGTTACTAGGTATATCATATGGAAGGTCCCTGGGTGTTACTAGGTATATAATATGGAAGGGCCCTGGGTGTTACTAGGTGTATATAATATGGAAGGTTCCTGGGTGTTAGTCGGTATATAATATGGAAGGTTCCTGGGTGTTACTAGGTATATAATATGGAAGGTTCCTGGGTGTTACTAGGTATATAATATGGAAGGGCACTGGGTGTTACTAGGTATATAATATGGAAGGTGTCTGGGTGTTACTAGGTATATAATATGGAAGGTTCCTGGGTGTTACTAGGTATATAATATGGAAGGCTCCTGGGTGTTACTAGGTATATAATATGGAAGGTCCCTGGGTGTTACTCGGTATATAATATGGAAGGGCCCTGGGTGTTACTCGGTATATAATATGGAAGGGCCCTGGGTGTTACTCGGTATATAATATGGAAGGGCCCTGGGTGTTACTAGGTATATAATATGGAAGGTTCCTGGGTGTTACTAGGTATATAATATGGAAGGTTCCTGGGTGTTACTAGGTATATAATATGGAAGGTCCCTGGGTGTTACTAGGTATATAATATGGAAGGTCCCTGGGTGTTACTAGGTATATAATATGGAAGGTTCCTGGGTGTTACTAGGTATATAATATGGAAGGTCCCTGGGTGTTACTAGGTATATAATATGGAAGGTTCCTGGATGTTACTAGGTATATAATATGGAAGGGCACTGGGTGTTACTAGGTATATAATATGGAAGGTTCCTGGGTGTTACTAGGTATATAATATGGAAGGTTCCTGGCTGTTACTAGGTGTATAATATGGAAGGTTCCTGGGTGTTAGTCGGTATATAATATGGAAGGTTCCTGGGTGTTACTCGGTATATAATATGGAAGGGCCCTGGGTGTTACTAGGTATATAATATGGAAGGTTCCTGGGTGTTACTAGGTATATAATATGGAAGGGCCTGGATGTTACTAGGTATATAATATGGAAGGCCCCTGGGTGTTACTAGGTATATCATATAGAAGGTGCCTGGGTGTTACTAGGTATATCATATGGAAGGTTCCTGGGTGTTACTAGGTATATAATATGGAAGGGCCCTGTGTGTTACTAGGTAGATAATATGGAAGGTTCCTGGGTGTTACTAGGTATATAATATGGAAGGTCCCTGGATGTTACTAGGTATATAATATGGAAGGTCCCCGGTTGTTACTAGGTATATAATATGGAAGGGCCCTGGGTGTTACTAGGTATATAATATGGAAGGTCCCTGGGTGTTACTAGGTATATAATATGGAAGGTTCCTGGGTGTTACTAGGTATATAATATGGAAGGTTCCGTGTGTTACTAGGTAGATAATATGGAAGGTTCCTGGGTGTTACTAGGTATATAATATGGAAGGTTCCTGGGTGTTACTAGGTATATAATATGGAAGGTGCCTGGGTGTTACTAGGTATATCATATGGAAGGGCCCTGGGTGTTACTAGGTGTATAATATGGAAGGTCCCTGGGTGTTACTAGGTATATAATATGGAAGGTTCCTGGGTGTCACTAGGTATATAATATGGAAGGTCCCCGGGTGTTACTAGGTATATAATATGGAAGGTCCCCGGGTGTTACTAGGTATATAATATGGAAGGGCCCTGGGTGTTACTAGGTATATAATATGGAAGGTTACTGAGTGTTACTAGGTATATAATATGGAAGGTCCCTGGGTGTTAGTCGGTATATAATATGGAAGGTGTCTGGGTGTTACTAGGTATATAATATGGAAGGGCCTGGGTGTTACTAGGTGTATAATATGGAAGGTCCCTGGGTGTTACTAGGTGTATAATATGGAAGGTTCCGGGTGTTACTAGATATATAATATGGAAGGTTCCTGGATGTTACTAGGTATATAATATGGAAGGTTCCTGGATGTTACTAGGTATATAATATGGAAGGTTCCTGGGTGTTACTAGGTATATAATATGGAAGGTTGCTGGGTGTTACTAGGTATATAATATGGAAGGTTCCTGGATGTTACTAGGTATATAATATGGAAGGTCCCTGGGTGTTACTAGGTATATAATATGGAAGGTCCCTGGGTGTTACTAGGTATATAATATGGAAGGTTCCTGGGTGTTACTAGGTATATAATATGGAAGGTTCCTGGGTGTTACTAGGTATATAATATGGAAGGGCCTGGGTGTTACTAGGTATATAATATGGAAGGTTCCTGGGTGTTACTAGGTATATAATATGGAAGGTCCCTGGGTGTTACTAGGTATATAATATGGAAGATCCCTGGGTGTTACTAGGTATATAATATGGAAGGTCCCTGGATGTTACTAGGTATATAATATGGAAGATCCCTGGGTGTTACTAGCTATATAATATGGAAGGTCCCTGGGTGTTACTAGGTATATAATATGGAAGATCCCTGGGTGTTACTAGGTATATAATATGGAAGGTTCCTGGGTGTTACTAGGTATATAATATGGAAGGGCCCTGGGTGTTACTAGGTATATAATATGGAAGGTTCCTGTGTGTTACTAGGTATATAATATGGAAGGGCCCTGGGTGTTACTAGGTATATAATATGGAAGGTTCCTGTGTGTTACTAGGTATATAATATGGAAGGTTCCTGGGTGTTACTAGGTGTATATAATATGGAAGGTTCCTGGGTGTTACTAGGTATATAATATGGAAGATCCCTGGGTGTTACTAGGTATATAATATGGAAGGTTCCTGTGTGTTACTAGGTATATAATATGGAAGGGCCCTGGGCGTTACTAGGTATATAATATGGAAGGTTCCTGGATGTTACTAGGTATATAATATGGAAGGTTCCTGGGTGTTACTAGGTATATAATATGGAAGGTCCCTGGGTGTTACTAGGTATATAATATGGAAGGTCCCTGGGTGTTACTAGGTATATAATATGGAAGATCCCTGGGTGTTACTAGGTATATAATATGGAAGGTCCCTGGGTGTTACTAGGTGTATAATATGGAAGGTTCCGGGTGTTACTACGTATATAATATGGAAGGTCCCTGGGTGTTACTAGATATATAATATGGAAGGTTCCTGGATGTTACTAGGTATATAATATGGAAGGTTCCTTTAGGTTACTAGGTATATAATATGGAACGTTCCTGGCTGTTACTAGGTATATAATATGGAAGGTTCCTGGATGTTACTAGGTATATATTATGGAAGGTTCCTGGCTATTACTAGGTATATAATATGGAAGGTTCTGGGTGTTACTACATATTTAATATGGAAGGTCCCTGGGTGTTACTAGGTATATAATATGGAAGGTTCCTGGATGTTACTAGGTATATATTATGGAAGGTTCCTGGATGTTACTAGGTATATAATATGGAAGGTTCTGGGTGTTACTACATATTTAATATGGAAGGTCCCTGGGTGTTACTAGGTATATAATATGGAAGGTTCCTGGGTGTTACTAGGTATATAATATGGAAGGTTCCTGGGTGTTACTAGGTATATAATCTGGAAGGTCCCTGGGTGTTACTAGGTATATAATATGGAAGGTTCATGGGTGTTACTAGGTATATAATATGGAAGGTTCATGGGTGTTACTAGGTATATAATATGGAAGGGCCCTGGGTGTTACTAGGTATATAATATGGAAGGGCCTGGATGTTACTAGGTATATAATATGGAAGGCCCCTGGGTGTTACTAGGTATATCATATGGAAGGTGCCTGGGTGTTACTAGGTATATCATATGGAAGGGCCCTGTGTGTTACTAGGTAGATAATATGGAAGGTTCCTGGGTGTTACTAGGTATATAATATGGAAGGTTCCTGGGTGTTACTAGGTATATAATATGGAAGGTGCCTGGGTGTTACTAGGTATATAATATGGAAGGTTCCTGGATGTTACTAGGTATATAATATGGAAGGTCCCTGGGTGTTACTAGGTGTATAATATGGAAGGTCCCTGGGTGTTACTAGGTATATAATATGGAAGGTTCCTGGGTGTTACTAGGTATATCATATGGAAGGGCCCTGGGTCTTACTAGGTGTATAATATGGAAGGTCCCTGGGTGTTACTAGGTATATAATATGGAAGGTTCCTGGGTGTTACTAGGTATATAATATGGAAGGTTCCTGGGTGTTACTAGGTATATAATATGGAAGGGCACTGGGTGTTACTAGGTATATAATATGGAAGGTTCCTGGGTGTTACTAGGTATATAATATGGAAGGTTCCTGGGTGGTACTAGGTATATAATATGGAAGGGCCCTGGGGGTTACTAGGTATATAATATGGAAGGTTCCTGAGTGTTACTCGGCATATAATATGGAAGGTCCCTGGGTGTTACTAGATATATAATATGGAAGGTTCCTGGGTGTTACTAGATATATAATATGGAAGGTTCCTGGGTGTCACTAGATATATAATATGGAAGGTCCCTGGGTGTTACTAGGTATATAATATGGAAGGTTCCTGGGTGTTACTAGGTATATAATATGGAAGGTCCCTGGGTGTTACTAGGTATATAATATGGAAGAGCCTGGATGTTACTAGGTATATAATATGGAAGGTGCCTGGATGTTACTAGGTATATAATATGGAAGGTTCCTGGGTGTTACTAGGTATATAATATGGAAGGTCCCTGGGTGTTACTAGGTATATAATATGGAAGGTGCCTGGGTGTTACTAGGTATATAATGTGGAAGAGCCTGGATGTTACTAGGTATATAATATGGAAGGGCCCTGGGTGTTACTAGGTATATAATATGGAAGGTTCCTGGGTGTTACTAGGTATATAATATGGAAGGGCCCTGGGTGTTACTAGGTATATAATATGGAAGGGCCCTGGGTGTTACTAGGTATATAATATGGAAGGTGCCTGGGTGTTACTAGGTATATAATATGGAAGGTTCCTGAGTGTTACTAGGTATATAATATGGAAGGTTCCTGGGTGTTACTAGGTATATAATATGGAAGGGCCCTGGGTGTTACTAGGTATATAATGTGGAAGAGCCTGGATGTTACTAGGTATATAATATGGAAGGGCCCTGGGTGTCACTAGGTATATAATATGGAAGGTTCCTGGGTGTTACTAGGTATATAATATGGAAGGTCCCTGAGTGTTACTAGGTATATAATATGGAAGGGCCCTGGGTGTTACTAGGTATATAATATGGAAGGTTCCGGGTGTTACTAGGTATATAATATGGAAGGTCCCTGAGTGTTACTAGGTATATAATATGGAAGGGCCCTGGGTGTTACTAGGTATATAATTTGGAAGGGCCTTTGTGTTACTAGGTATATAATATGGAAGGGCCCTGGGTGTTACTAGGTATATAATATGGAAGGGCCCTGGGTGTTACTAGGTATATAATATGGAAGGTTCCTGGGTGTTACTAGGTATATAATATGGAAGGTTCCTGGGTGTTACTAGGTATATAATATGGAAGATCCCTGGGTGTTACTAGCTATATAATATGGAAGGTTCCTGGGTGTTACTAGGTATATAATATGGAAGGTTCCTGGGTGTTACTAGGTATATAATATGGAAGGTTCCTGTGTGTTACTAGGTATATAATATGGAAGGGCCCTGGGTGTTACTAGGTATATAATATGGAAGGTGTCTCGGTGTTACTAGGTATATAATATGGAAGGTTCCTGGGTGTTACTAGGTATATAATATGGAAGGTCCCTGGGTGTACTCGGTATATAATATGGAAGGTTCTGGGTGTTACTAGGTATATAATATGGAAGGTTCCGGGTGTTACTAGGTATATAATATGGAAGGTCCCTGGGTGTTACTAGGTGTATAATATGGAAGGTTCCGGGTGTTACTAGGTATATAATATGGAAGGTTCCTGGGTGTTACTAGGTATATAATATGGAAGGTTCCTGGGTGTTACTAGGTATATAATATGGAAGGTCCCTGGGTGTTACTAGGTGTATAATATGGAAGGTCCCTGGGTGTTACTAGGTATATAATATGGAAGGTTCCGGGTATTACTAGGTATATAATATGGAAGGTCCCTGGGTGTTACTAGGTATATAATATGGAAGGGCCTGGATGTTACTAGGTATATAATATGGAAGGTTCCTGGCTGTTACTAGGTATATAATATGGAAGGTTCCTGGGTGTTACTAGGTATATAATATGGAAGGTCCCTGGGTGTTACTAGATATATAATATGGAAGGTTCCTGGGTGTTACTAGGTATATAATATGGAAGGTCCCTGGGTGTTACTAGGTATATAATATGGAAGGTTCCTGGGTGTTACTAGGTATATAATATGGAAGGTCCCTGGGTGTTACTAGGTATATAATATGGAAGGGCCCTGGGTGTTACTAGGTATATAATATGGAAGGTTCCTGGGTGTTACTAGGTATATAATATGGAAGGTCCCTGGGTGTTACTAGGTATATAATATGGAAGGTTCCCGGGTGTTACTAGGTATATAATATGGAAGGTTCCTGGGTGTTACTAGGTATATAATATGGAAGGTTCCTGGGTGTTACTAGCTATATAATATGGAAGGTTCCTGGGTGTTACTAGGTATATAATATGGAAGGTTCCTGGATGTTACTAGGTATATAATATGGAAGGTTCCTGGGTGTTACTAGGTATATAATATGGAAGGTTCCTGGGTGTTACTAGGTATATAATATGGAAGGTCCCTGGGTGTTACTAGGTATATAATATGGAAGGTTCCTGGGTGTTACTATGTATATAATATGGAAGGTGCCTGGGTGTTACTAGGTATATAATATGGAAGGTTCCTGGGTGTTACTATGTATATAATATGGAAGGGCCCTGGGTGTTACTAGGTATATAATATGGAAGGTTCCTGGGTGTTACTAGGTATATAATATGGAAGGTTCCTGCATGTTACTAGGTATATAATATGGAAGGTCCCTGGGTGTTACTAGGTATATAATATGGAAGGTCCCTGGATGTTACTAGGTATATAATATGGAAGGTTCCTGGGTGTTACTAGGTATATAATATGGAAGGTTCCTGGGTGTTACTAGGTATATAATATGGAAGGTTCCTGGGTGTTACTAGGTATATAATATGGAAGGTTCCTGGATGTTACTAGGTATATAATATGGAAGGTTCCTGGGTGTTACTAGATATATAATATGGAAGGTTCCTGGGTGTTACTAGGTATATAATATGGAAGGTCCCTGGATGTTACTAGGTATATAATATGGAAGGTTCCTGGGTGTTACTAGGTATATAATATGGAAGGTTCCTGGATGTTACTAGGTATATAATATGGAAGGTCCCTGGGTGTTACTAGGTATATAATATGGAAGGTCCCTGGATGTTACTAGGTATATAATATGGAAGGTTCCTGGGTGTTACTAGGTATATAATATGGAAGGTTCCTGGATGTTACTAGGTATATAATATGGAAGGTCCCTGGATGTTACTAGGTATATAATATGGAAGGTTCCTGGGTGTTACTAGGTATATAATATGGAAGGTTCCTGGATGTTACTAGGTATATAATATGGAAGGTCCCTGGGTGTTACTAGGTATATAATATGGAAGGTTCCTGGGTGTTACTAGGTATATAATATGGAAGGTGTCTGGGTGTTACTAGGTATATAATATGGAAGGTCCCTGGATGTTACTAGGTATATAATATGGAAGGTCCCTGGATGTTACTAGGTATATAATATGGAAGGGCCTGGGTGTCACTAGGTATATAATATGGAAGGTTACTGGATGTTACTAGGTATATAATATGGAAGGTTACTGGATGTTACTAGGTATATAATATGGAAGGTTCCTGGATGTTACTAGGTATATAATATGGAAGGTCCCTGGGTGTTGCTCATGAATGCATACACTGTTTAAAAATGTGCCTTTAAGTGACCTCTCTCAAGAAGCATGTTGCAGAATGTTGCCAGTGATTGGTTACTATGAGACGCTACACAACCTGTACTTAGCAGTACACTGGCTTCATGATCTGCAGAGGGGAGAAACCAATTATGAAATATTTGTCTTTATTTTTTTATTCATTTCTTCCCTGTCCCTCAAAAGCTTTCCCATAAAATGTTTTCACAATGGCTAATGTTGATAATTTGTTCCATATTTCCCAAACATGAGATTTTTAATTAATTAAATGGATCCCAAACAAAGGACATGCTTTATCCAAGTATACTCGTTATTGACACCTCCTTCAAGTGTGGTTTTAATTAACCCATCTTTAAATGACTCCACGGTCTACTATGGGTCATGTCAATGAGTTGGCGTCACTGGACCAGGAACTTCACCAAGACTTAAATATAGAGTTCAGTCGCTTCGTATGGTTCATATTATAACTTTATTTATAGCTTCTTTTCTACACAAACTGTAAAATTGCTATTGAGCGCAGTTTTTAGGTCGGTGCCACACACAGGATATATAAAACATCTTTACTTCATTAGTATCAGGGGAGGTATCCCACAAATGGAGGCTGTTACTGTACTCCTGACATGGTCTTCTCCTCCTCTGCCTGAAGGATTATGTCAAATAAGAGGTTTTCATAAAAAGGTCTACTATATAATTAAACAATATAGTGTTTTTTAACTGCATAGTTGTAGAGTAGAAGACGAAATTCCATGTTGTACTGATGAGGTTGGTCAAAGGTTCCTGAGTTTTATTATTTCCTTGTGTATTTATTTCCTTTTATGTACTTTATTTTATTATCATACAAATAGTCCCTGAATGGGTCTTTCTACTACAGCGTATGAAGACACAGGGTGTGCAGTGTAGTGTCCTAGCCTATTAGGAACCACGTCTCGGCAGCACTTTACTAATCAGTGGCATAGTAACTAATCAGTGGCAACATTCTGCAACATGCTGCTTGAGAGAGGTCATTGACAGGCTCATTTGAAGCTGCATGTGCTGGATTTGGCAGACCCATACAGGAACTTTTTATTTGATTTTAGGCAGTAAAACCAGAGCTTATAAGTATTTCTTATTACAATAAAGTCCATAAAGGTGAATAGAAACACAGGTATATTATATACCTAGAATCTTAGTAAAATTTAAAAATAATTAAAATGAAAGCAGCTCATGAATACAGTGTACTTCTAAGGACAGGGTGTTCAGTGTCTCATTGTCATCCATCAGTGGTAACATTCTGCAACATGGTACTTGAGAGAGGTCGCTGACTGGCTAATTTGAAATGCAGTCTGTGTCTTTATGAGCTGCAGAGGACAGTCCCATATAGGGGGTATTTGTCTGATTTTTAGGCAGAAAAAAGCACTTTATAAAATAAAGTACATACAAATATATATATATATATATATATATATATATATATATATATAGTTCACCACAACAATCATTTATAATATGGTGGGCAAAAGAGCGATAGAAGCACTCCACCGTACAGAAGTAGAGTAAATAAAAAGTACATCTGTGTTCACATTTGAATGTCTAAAGCAAGTTAAAAAACCTGCTTCCAGCTCACAGTTCCGAGAAAAACAGTTATTACACTGCATTCTGGGAAGTTGAGCTGGGACACACAAATATGGCCACAAATGCCTCGCTCTTCATTCCGCAGCCATTATCAATCATGGCTTCCTTTAAGCTTATGCATGCTGTATTACACAGCTTTAATGCAAAGCCAAGGCTGGAATAAACATATATATCCTTGGTAGTCCAGTAGTTAGGATACAGTGCTTTCACCACTGTGACTTAGGTTCCAGTCAGGGAACCAAGAGGACACACCTCCCTAAAGCCGAGCAGGTTGGGCCTGGTCAGTACTTCGATGGGAGACCACCTGGGAATACCAGGATCTATATGCTGTGGCCTACTGGAGAAGGAACTGGCAACCCACTCCAGTATCTATGCCATGAACACCGAGTGGATCAGCATGACCATGGTCCATGAGGTCACGGAGAGTCAGAAACGACTGAACAACGCAAAAAAAAAATATTATATACCTAGTAAGACCCTGAATGTCACTGTAGATCTGAGCATGTGCAACTGACCCCCAGTGATTAAGCACAGGTAGCAGTGATAGAGATAACACAGTTACATATGGAGAATATTATAAACAGGTTTACTGTATCCCATACCTTGTATAAGTTTTATGCACCTACTTGTTTGCATTCATGCTTATTTTGAAAAACATTTTAAATTTATAATACAAATGGGACCAACTTATTTAGTTTTTATTTAAGCCACATGTGCTGAAGGTGGGATGTTATTACAACATGTCCTGTTAATGTTTCCTGAGGAGTGCGGATGAGAAACTGGTCTAAAGCGTCCTACATAGCGTTACCGCCATATGTAGTTACTGTACATACCGCACACAGGATATGAACGACATTCCTTATTCATTACTATGTAAATCAGGGTGGTATGCCACAAAACATTCATATATTTCTCCCATTCTGACATGTGCCGTGCAAACCGTTGCTTTAACCTCCTAATGCTTTCCAAAGCTGTAATATATATACTATGTTATTAAAAAAAATAAGTGGTTTAGAATTTCATCTTGCATATTCAGTGTGGGTTTGGAAATGGCCGTGCCAACTTCACTGTACGGAAGGAATTTCCGTGTAGATTAGTAGATGTTTGTGTGAACCCCAGGGCACCAAAACAGCTAATAATTTACTGTAATGCAATTAAATTTAGTGAAAAAAAACAGGAAATTACCTATATGAAGGACTTAAGTAATGTGTACACAAAATGTACATTATATGCTGATTTCCATCTGGCCTAAACAATAAATAAAAATGCTTTCAAGATGTTTATAAAGCAAAATATAATATTTCAGAGCTGTTAAATTAGTGACAACAGCTTTGACGGGGAAGAATCTTCAAGTGAAGTGCTGTGGGAACAGTGACGGTTGGAAAGTAGATTTTAGTTTAGTGTTTTTTAGTCTGCTGTTTGGCTCATGAGCTCAGAGGAATGGGAGTAGAACATTATCCTACCATTATGGATACCATATGCTTCTTCTCTATTCAATGCTGTGTGCTTGAGACATAGGGCCTCATTCAAATGCGATTTGGACAGTTGAATAGGGCTCTATATAAGCACATAGCATTTTTTTTTACAGAAGTTTTTAGTTAGTGAAGACCTTGCTTTTGGATAGAAGTTTACAAACTAAAAGAATATGCTCTGTGCTTATATAGAGCCCTATTCAATTGGCCAAATCACATTTGAATGAGGCTCATAGAGAGGAAACATGATGCATTAAAATAATTTCTTATTCAGTGCTTACATGCTGTCATCTTGCCCAGACCATGAAGAAGCCTCCTTCAAGGGAATCCCAAGCACAATCACACTAATCCGCAAAGGAGAGGACCTAACCTGTAAGATCTATTCATTGGCTGGTCCAGGTAGTCCCTTCTCTTGAAACTCCTCCCTATTTATATATCATCATTGAGATGGTTTGTTTCTTTATAAGTAGATGTCATATTGTGCGTCCTGGTGTGTGTTATATTGTTTCTGGGTGCCCTCCATGTACACTACAATATTAGCGAGAGGGGCATGGTCCAAGAGTAGTGGGCAAACCAGCGATAGGTGCCATTCTAAACCAGATTTGCCCAAGCAAGGGTTTATGTGCCAATGTTGTCACCCTGTATTTAAAATGGATTTTCTGGAAATGCCCATCTTGAAAGTTATTCTGTCTGCCTGACCTTGAAGACACCAGCTAATTATACATGGATCTCAACTCCATACATAACGATGTACCAGTATAACACGTTATCCCTAACGGATTGACCGAATACTGTAATCATATTGTTAACATTTTTTTTTACTTTGTTGAAGAACTACACTTGATTCTAACACATTTGTATTGGCACAGAGGTGGAAAGAGACGTTCAATGGATAAGGAAGCTTCCTTATAGAAATGGGGTAACCAAAACCAAGGCCACCATCAGAAATGTAAGAACCGGTATAGTATGTTGTAGTATACTTCATAGCTTATCTTTGTACTTGTAATATAAATATTTATAATACCAGTCAGCATGGGCCCCTTTCCAAGATGAGCCCCTCACAAAAATATACCCTGTGTTTTTTACTTTGCCCTCTTTTTTTCTATCCACTTTTTGCCCATATGCCAGATATTCCATCTATATGTCCATGACTGGCATTGTATGGGGAAGGATGATGGGGCTGCAACGCCCTCAATTAGTGTATATACCCGAGTATAAGCCGAGGCACCTATTTTACCACAAAATACTGGGAAAACTTGTGACTCGAGTATAAGCTGAGGGTGGGAAATGTGCTGCCCCCTGTGTCCCTCTTGTGTGCCCTCTGTGCCCCTTTCTTGTGCCCCCCTCTCTCTCCCCTGTGTCTCTTCTCCCCTCTCCCTGCCCTGTGTGTCTCCCCCCTCCCTCCCTTCCCTGTGTCTCTTCCCCCCTCTCCCTCCCCTGTGTCTCTTCCCCCTCCCTCCCTCTCCTGTGTCTCTTCCCCCTCTCCCTTCCCTGTGTCTCTATCCCCCCTCTCCCTTGTGTCTCTTTCACTTCCCTCCCTTATCATCCTCCTCATCCTCCCTCCTCAACACCCCTCCTCAACAGCCCTCCTCATCCTCCCTTGTCATCCTCAACCCCCCTCCTCATCCTCCCTCCTCATCCTCTCTCCTCAACCACCCTCCTCAACCCCCCTCCTCAACAGCCCTTCTCACCCTCCCTCCTCATCTTCAACCCCCTCCACATCCTCCCTTCTCAACCCCTCTCCTCAACCCCACTCCTCAACAGCCCTCCTCATCCTCTCTCCTCATCTTCAACCCCCTCCTCATCCTCCCTACTCATCCTCTCTCCTCAACCCCCCTCCACATCCTCCCTTCTCAACCCCCCTCCTCAACCCCCCTCCTCATCCTCCCTCCTCAACCCCCCTTCTCAACCCCCCTCCTCACCCTCAATGTGACGTCACATCATTAGCATATGCCGGGTCCTGACACAAGACGCGCAGAGGAGTGGAGGAACAGCTGCTGATGGAAGGTAAGTGAAGGGAGCAAGAGGTAATTAGAGAGGGGTAAAGTGAGGAGTGGGGTTAAGGATGAGGAGGGGGGGTTGAGGATGAGGAGGGGGGGTTGAGGATGAGGAGGGGGGTTGAGGATGAGGAAGGGGGTTGAGGAGGGAGGGTGAGGTGGATGATAATTGAGGGAGAGGGGGAAAGAGACACAGGAGAGGGGGGAAGAGACACGGGAGTGGAGAGACACGTGGTGGAAAGAGACACAGGGTGACTCGAGCATAAGCCGAGGGGGGCTTTTTCAGCCTTAAAAAAAGGGCTGAAAAACTCAGCTTATACTCGAGTATATACAGTAAATTAAAGGACACTATTAAAACCACATTTGTCCTCGTTATCCTCTTTTGAACAATAATAAACATGCTAAAGTTATTTATTTATTTAATTTCTTTGGGAGGGGGTCACTGTCAGTCATAAACCCCATCAGTGGTGTGATAATTATGGGACCCTGACATCTTACAAGTACAAAAACATGGGTCTGGTTATCTATGAGAGCACCTATATCTTTGGTTTCTCTGCAGGTTTTTGTTGGGGCATTTTAGAGAGAAAATACTAATGAATATTCTGTTGTTTGTCATGTTTTTCTTCATGTCATGGAGCAGTAATTAATTAATCGTATATATTAAACAAAATAATACTGACCTCTCTGGGTACGTTCAGGTAAAGAAACTGATATTTTTATGTTTATATCTAATTAGCATGAACAACATTTTGGAAATAAATAAAAATAGAGAAAAATGTTTTAAAATTAAAAAAAAAAAATACAGTCTATAATTTATTGCATTTTATATGCAGATATGCTGTTGTGGAATATACAGTAGCATCTTCCGATCAACTTTCTGAGATGGAAGGAGACTTTGAATGCACAAAAAGTTTCTCTCGGCACAGTGGGAATATGCCAGTGATTTTAGAAGAACTATTGGAAGCTCATTAGTTTACAAGGTTGCACTCACCTAGCATAGTAGAAGCAGAATCAACAGAGAGAAGAAAATGGTTCCATGCTATAAGAAATAATTGCAAATCACATATTATAATTGTCAAACTGTGAGTCGTTGTCGCGCAGTTCGGGCTGCAAACATAGACACATTTGTGGAGGTGGAGGCTCCAACGTCAGCTGCAATGAGCTTGAAGCGAGTGTCCGCATTTGCGGAGGTGGAGGCTCAACGGTGCTTTGCTCTCGGTAAAAAAAAACAGAAAAGCAGGACTTAGAAAAAAAAAATACAAGGTCGCAAAAATATGAAGTAAATGGCCGAAACGCGTACTTTGAAAAACAACAAAAACACACCAAAATAACAAAAAAAAACATAAAAAAAAACCTTACACAGAGCACGGGGGGATAGCCAGGACGTCTGGGACTGAGGTTGCACGCGAATTTAAGTCGAATTTAAGCATTTTTGGCACTTGAAAATCGGCTAAGTGAGAAAAAAAATTAAACCGAGGCTACACGATCCCTAACCACGCAAAACAACACCAAGCACATAAGACTTTTACCCAGAAACGTACGAGGTACAAAATACACTGTTAGGAAGGACGTAAAATGATCCAGACCCGCGTAACACATAGACAATCGCCGCCATTTTACACTAACACGAACTTGCAACTAAACAAACGGCTTACCCTCGCGCCCGCAGCCTAATTACACTACACACTGCACACATTGCTGACACTTTCTCCTCAGATCAGCAACTGTCCAAATGTACATTGTATGCTGCAGGAAAATCAAAACAGATTGTTAGCTCTTCAGCATATTGATTGCTGGATATATTAATCACAAATAGGTAAGAAGAGGAGAGGATCGCAATGAGCGCCAAAGGCTCTCACCGCAGGGCTTACAATGAGAGCCGAAGGTGCTCAGACGACCAACAGTATACGAGAGGAGAGGCTCGCAATGAGTACTGTGTGGCAAACAGCATTACCTGCCTTACAAGTTGCTAGTAAAATATAACATTTAGAGGTTAACTTTCTTTCTTTCTTTTTTTTTTCGTTATCAAGTTTAAACCATATAGAAAAAAAACAATAGCAGTCCTTTTATGATGTCGGGCATTGCAGTGGTTCTAGGATGCGTTTTCCCATGGTAACATTTTTCTGCGGTTATTCTTTATATGATCAGAGCTCAGTGGGAGTATAGGATGCCCAATATGTTTATTTGTACAGTAGACATGGACAGGCTGTGGAAATGGAGAACTCTCATAATAACGTATTTGTTTCTGCTGCGTCTCTGGGGCGGCAGTTTTATTATTCCTATGGCTTTTCCTGAGTTACATGCTCTTAATTTGTCTAAACTAGTAATTGGGGCTATGGTTCCCTCTTCTCATGCCTCAACAATTTTAAGTATAAAATTACCCAGTTGGTCTGGGATATGATGGAAATATGGCCAATCCAAACATGAAGCACTTATTGTAATCTCTTAGAAACAGGGCCTAAAACCCTGTTGTATCAGGACATATGTTTGTTTTAAGTACAATTTATTGCAGCTTTTTTGTCACATGAGATATGGTGATGAATAATAAACAAAAATAATGAAAAACTAAATGTGTACAAAAAAATAAAGTAGATCAGGAAGTACTTTCCACCTCCCTTTCCCCTTTATTCACCTTTCCCTCTATCTTCCCATTTCTCCCTTTCTTCTTTCTCCCCTCTTTCTTCCCCTTTCCTTTATATCCCTCTTTCGTCTTTCCACCATTTCTCTGTCTCCCCCTTTCCTTTATTTTCCTCTTCCCCCTTTCTGTCCTCCTCCTCTCTGTACCCCATCCTCTTCCTCTTGTCAACTATCCCCTCTCCTCTTCTCTCTTCCCCCTTCTCCTTCCCTCCCACTCTCCTCCTGTCTTCCCCATTCTGTCCCCACTTCTGCTTACCTCCCACTCTCCTCCTGTCTTCCCCCTCATTCCCCATTCTGCTTCCCTCACACTCTCCTTCTAATTCTTCTTCCCTCATTCCCCATTCATCTTCCCTCACTCCTCTCTCTTCTCACCTCATTCCCCATTCTTCTGCCCTCCGATTCTACTCCTCTCTCTTTCTCCCCTCTTCCCCATTCTGCGTTCCTCCCACTCTCCTCTCTTTTTCCAGTCTCTCCTCCTCCTCCTTTCTGCTCTCTCCTCTCCTCTTTTCCTCTTTCTCCTTATGTCACAACCTGTTTGTTGAACGGGGTATGATAAGAGCCTATTGCCCAAACCTCTCCCTACAGGTGTGACCGGGTGGTTTTACCTCTGTACAACAGGAAGAACTTTCAGCCCTTAGGTTAGACTGAGAGATGTCTGTGGTATTGTGTAGCATAAAGATCTTTCTAAGTTCTGAAAATAACTAACTCCAGCAATCAGGATTCCAGCATCAATAATGAAATCCACACATTAATTATGTGAACCAGTATAACATCTTCATTACTGAAACCATCAGACACATTTATACCGTTCTATGCACATTCTAGCAACAACAGACCAATCAATTTAAATGTGCGTCCATGGTTACACCAAATGTTTCTAGCTCATGTTATCAACTCTGCCTGCCAGTCTAAGACAATCACCCATTGTTTTACCTTTCCACTGCTGTATTCTTGGTAGGGGGCAATTACATACAATAGGCATATATACAACAGGCTGAGGCTTGTTATACATAGACAGAGATACTGGTGTCATGTGACTCCTAGGGGCCAATTATCTCCCTAATCTTGTTAATAAGGGACTAGTCCATTACTATGAAATATTGGGCATCTACAATATTTCCCTTGTAAGTGCTAGCTCCCCCAAAGCACAACACATACATACATCCCATCATGTTCATATGCACAACCCAACTATAAACATGGGTACCACAGTATGGGCCCAGCGGCACCCAGGCAACTTTAAACAGGCATAACAAGGAATAACACATAAATCACAACATCCCCAATGTTAACCCATCTCAGTGGGCCCCTTTCCCCTGGCATGCTTTAGCCATGACACCTTACTTCCTAACTTCTTCCCTTCTCCTCTCCCCACCTCCTTCTAGATGCAAATAGTTACTTTTCTACTAAATTAATTTTTAGCCTGATGGTACTGTACAATTAAAAATACATACAGACGTATATTACATACATACAGTACATACATACATACATACCATACATACAGTACATACATACATACATACCATACATACAGTACAAACATACATACTAGTGAAATATAATTTTTTACTCATGTAAAATTCATAAGGGGAACTGTAATGTTTAGATTTTATTAGACAGAATTAAAAATTGGACATACAATCTACTAAATCATTCTTGTGATATTCACCAATATTGTCATTGAAAGTAGTTGCACAGTCTGGTGATTAGTGTCTCTGGTGGCAAACAATGGTCTACCCTGAATTATGAAATCCAATCCGATCCCTTACACTAATCACTCTGTCACTTATTAGTATACTGTGCCAAATATATGTAGATATTACAAATTATTATGTTTAGGAAATATGATTAGTATGATTTAAAGGGGATGTTTATCAAAACACACAAGTTGCTCTTGTGTTCATTTATATGTGTAAAAGGCCTCTGTATATAAGGTGATGTGAGCTGCTGAAGTAAACAGAACATGAGTGAAACTGTCATAACCTAGAACTCAGCTGCAGTTTGATTGGCTCTTTACCTGGCTCTTGAGTTGTTTACTCCAATCAGCTCACAGAGAATTGTAAAATGACATCTTCCACTCACCACAAAAATGGAGGAGTAACTGGCAAATTTGGTAAGTTCCATAACTTTTACATAGATACTTAAGATTAATCTTTAATATTAAAAATATAATTTTAATTGGAACTTCCCCTTTAATACACGGTTTAATGATTTTAAAAGGACCTCACAACGCAGCAGCCATTCTACTTTAATATATTTTGCATTATATTGTGTGCCATTAGTTCCAATATTTCTGGAAAACAGCGAAAGGTAATCACTTTATTATCCCAATAGGATTTAGAGTGCGCCCTTTCATAGCCAATTAGGTCTCTTTTTCAGCCACTTGTCTCACAGCTTGCAATCTAATCATACTCATCTTGTCTCCTGTTTTGCTACTACTCACGTTATCACCTTTTTACCAATACACCAGTGGACATAAGCGAAGCCGTTGTATATCATATATTTATTTAAATTACGTCTCCACTTATATTTGGTAAATAAAACATGATACACCGCCACATATGCTTAATACAGAGAGAAATATATATGTTTCCAGTATCCTTATTTAAACATTACAGGTATTTTAACCATGGAAATAGAATTGCAGATGTTCTCTATAATTCCAGAACTTAATATATAAACCATAAAATCAGATGTAGAATTATATAGTAGTTATCATTCCTTAGCCATAACCTCTCTAATCTAATATTGTTTTACATGTTAGTAATATTACCTATGAAATCAAACATAGCAACAACATGTAATCCCTCCCATCCGAACACGGGCTCTCTGAGGTACTGAAATATGGTAATTACTAATAGATGAGGTACTGAAATATGGTAATTACTAATAGATGACTTTTCTGATATAGTGGTCATCTGAGGTACTGAAATATGGTAATTACTAATAGATGACTTTTCTGATATAGTGGTCATCTGAAGGTTGCCAGTAACAGGTAATTACTAATAGATGAACACGGGCTCTCTGAGGTACTGAAATATGGTAATTACTAATAGATGACTTTTCTGATATAGTGGTCATCTGAAGGTTGCCAGTGTAATGCTCCACCGAATGGGCCGATGGGTCTTAGATTAGTAGATTAAAACCAATCCTGGGGACCTTTCTTAGAGTGGGAAAGTGAAAATGGTCAAGAAATCTGGTGACAATAGGTGGGCAGCACAGAGTTGATAAGATAGGTAAACATGGTCAAGGCAATCCAAGGTCAGGGGAAGATAGGGAAGAAAACCAAAAGTCATGTATGATAGGACAGATAGGAAATAGTCACATACTTTAGCATGGGCAGATAAAGGCCTGTATTGGAAGTTCAAAGGCTAGTTACATAGTAACTGAGGTTGAAAACTTTTGAAGACTTTGAGTCCATCAAGTTCAACCTTTGTAGATCTCCTCTGATCTGCAATATGCAAATTAATTAATAATTGTTAATTTATTCAGAGAAGGCAAACAGAAAACAAAAACCCAAGTGAAACTTTGCCAACTCTCTCAAAATGGAAATAAAAATAATTCCTTCCTGACACCAGATACTGGCGATGGGATTCCTGCCTTGATCAATACTCTCTCTCTAATTAACCAGGATAACCCTATATGCCCTTTTTATTAAAAAATATATCCAGTCCCTTTTTAAAGTTATCTATCGAATCCGCTGTCACCACCTCCTCTGGTAGAGAATTCCATAGATTAACCACCCTTACTGTGAAGAACCCTTTTCTTTCTTTAAGGTAAAATCGTTTTACTTCTAACTTCAAAGGATGTCCTCTTGTCAGTTGAAAACCTCCTGGGAAAAAAAAGCTCACTTGACATATTTATATATATTTATGATATATTTAAATAGGGTAATCATATCTCCTCTTAGACCCCTTTTTTCTAGAGAAAATAAGTTTTATTTGGTTAGTCTTCCTTCATAACTTAGCCCCTCCATTCCCCTTATTAGTTTTGTTGCCCTTCACTGTACTTTTTCCAGTTCTAAAATGTCCTTTTTATGAAGTGGTGCCCAAAATTGTACTCAATATTCCAAATAAGGGCGTACTATAGATTTGTATAGTGGTAGAATTATATTTGCTCCCCTTGCTTCTATACCCTTCTTAATACATGCTAATATTTTACTTGCCTTTGCAGCTGCTGCTTGGCTTTGAGCGCTGCTACCTAGATGGTTGTCCACAAGCACTTCCAAATACATTTCAATATCAGATACCCCTAGATTTGCTCCATTAAGATTATAACTTGCATGGCTATTTTTCCTTCCCAGATGCATAATTTTACATTTATTTGTATTAAATCTCATCTACCATTTAGTTGCCCATTTTTCTAATTTATGCAAATTCCTCTGGAGGAAAAGTACATCATTATCTGATTTAATTCATGAACAACTTAGTGTCATCAGCAAAAATGGAGACTACTTTCAAATCCTACTTCTAAGTCATTAATAAATATGTTAAAAAGGAGAGGACCTAATACTGAACCCAGAGGAACCCCACTTACCACATTAGTCCAATCTGAGTATGTGCCATTTACAACTCTTTGCTTCCTGTCTTTTAGCCAGCTCTCAATCCATTAATAGATATTTACTGCAATTCCTGCATCCCTTAGTTTGCACAATAGTCTTCCATGTGGCACTGTATCAAAAGCCTTAGCAAAATACAAAAAGACTACATCCACGGAGTTGTCTTAACTAAAGTAGTTGTCAATATGTTTCCCTCATATTTCAGCCAATCATAAATCGTATATATAGTATATAAACATTCTGAGGTATCTTCCTTCAAACTGTAAATGTAAGCAGTCTTACCATTAACATGAATGGGACATAATTGGGTGCAATAATGCAAAATCAAGTGAGCAGTCTCAGTGATAAATACACGTATTAAAAAAAATTAAATAGAATATTTTTGCATGATTTTAGGAGATCTTCCTGTGATATGGTCCAAATTGTGCTGAATTAATGATCTTTAATGACCTGGCAGAAGAAAACTGTTTTATTACCATTTTAGTTGTACTATGTAGACGTTTCTATATTTAAGTGTCTTGTTAGGTCTAATGAAAGGCTGTCAAGAAAAGCATTTAAAATCATGCACCTAACATATAATGCCCTCAAAATAATGCACCCTCTTATATCTCTGCTCTCATCTCAAAATACTCCCCCAACTGCCCTTTTTCCACTACTAATGACCTTCTTCTATCAACCTCTCATATCACCTCCTCCAAGTCCTGCCTTTAGGACTTTTCTCGTGCTGCCCCCATTCTTTGGAACTCCTTGCCTCACTCCACTAGACTATTACCCTGCCTAAAAACTTCAAAATCTCACTAAAAACGCATCTGTTTAAAAAAGCTTATCACCTTCATCCTTAATATGCACAATGCATCTTTCTCCCCTTTACCACACCTGTGAGTTTTTAATCTTCTAAGGTGCTTTAGGGAAAGCACTTTATATACTAAATTCTATGCTCAAAAACAGGGCCCTCTATTCGTTTGCACCGCGTTAAAACGTTTTTTGCCTTGTACCCATGAATGTGGAATATGTTGGCGCGTTACAAATAAAGGATAATAATAATAAAGCAATACTTTATGTAGTCATGTTGTGAAGGTAATTATTTCACTTTCACATCACAAGTTCTCCTTCATAATAATATTGCCCCGATTCTACTCTCAGGACATAGGTATAATTATACTAGCTACTTGCCCGTCAAAAATGATGGGAATAAAATTTTAAGGCTTTGAATGCTATACCTTCGACTCTCATCGCGAGCCCCATGCTGAGCGCCTTTGGCGCTCATTGTGTGGCTCGCAATGAGCGCCTTTGGTGCTCATTGCAAGCCTCTCCCCATGTGTAGTTTATAGTCCTGGCGCTTGAGTGTTACTGTGTTGGGTTGTGTTACTGCCTTGTGTTAAATATTAGTGGTTGGTTTAAGTGTTACTGGCTTTTGGTAAGTGTTACTGCATAGGGCTATTTTTACAACCTTCGGGCTACTTTTACGTCCTTGGGCCTCATTTTCTGCATTTTGCGTTTTTTTGGCAGCCATTTTTTTTCCACTTAGGCGATTTTCAATCGTGAAATAATTACAAATATGCCTCAAATTAACTTGCAACCTCAGTCACCCCCCTCCTCAAACCCCTTCCTCAACCTCAACCTCCATCCTCATCCTCAACCCTCAACCTCAACGCCCATCCTCAACCCCCCATCCTCACCCCCCCTCCTCATCCTAAACCCCTCTCCTCAACTTCCCTTCTCAATACCCCTCCTCAACCCCCCTCCTCAACCTCCCTCCTCAACCCCGCTCCTCATCCTCAACCCCCCATCCTCAACCCACTGAGCTGTGTGTGAGTGTAGAAGTTTATTTGAGGCATATTTGTTGTTTTTTCATGTCTTTTCAGTTTCGTGGTTCGGCCGTTTGCGAGGCTCAGAATGCATGTACGGGTTTTGGTCCTAAGTCGTATGGGTTGTAAGTCCTGCGTGCCTTAACTGCGCGAGGCTTGCAGTGCAATGAACGCCTTCAGCGCTCATTACAGCCTAAGTCCTGCGTGCTTCAACTGCTCGCTTTGCAAGGCTCGCAGTGCAATGAGCGCCTTTGGGTCTCATTGCAGCCTAAGTCCCGTGTGGTAGACGGCTCGCTTCCCGACAGCCCTAAGGCTGCAAACGGCCTCACAAAGTGTGACCAACATCGTAAGCCAGATCCTGTAAGATTCTCAGGTTTCAAGTGATAGTCTGAGGCCTGATTTAAACGTGTAGAAAACAGCCAACACAATACTGGAAAACCATTTGAGGCCACTGTGAATCTTAGTGAATATGGGCCATTAACATTATTAGCTCATCCTTAGGTCCAAAAGGATATCACAGCTGCATGGAAAATGATGCAATATTTGCTAATTTACATATAATTTAAAGTGACTGCCAATACATATACGCTCACTGAATATGCAATTTGGTAATTTTAAGTAATTTACATAATTACTTGTGAGACTGACAGTTGATGTGAAAGGGATTTGGCAGATCGGGGCCTGCTGTATGATGGACTGACCATATATCCCCCCAAATGTTTCCAGATTGCAATATAGATACCACTATAACACAGACCTATCCCTCGTATTGTCCATGTTTTCTGTAGATCCAAAACAAGCCAAACACTTACTGGATCGTGTCCCACACACAAGGAAATTCTGCCAAGATGTTAGTCTCCTGGAGGAAATACAGCTGTAAAAAAATAAAACATTTCATTTCTGAAATTGAAAACATGTTTTCGGTCGTCGCTCCTTATTTCATAACCTATTGTGAGGTTGGAGGATATTCCATTTGTAAAAGAAATGATGAATTAACAGGAGTCATCTGTCTTGTGTAGTGATGACAGTTTATGGGATCTGAGTCTGTGTCCTGCTAAGAAACACCATCCCGTGTTATATAGTGACCTGTACTGGTCTGTAGCTTGGCTGTTAGAGACCCCACTAAGGGACTAAATGGCCAACATATTAACTTAAATGGTGACTATAATGGTCCAGCTGCCATGACTATTGAGTGGCAAGAATCATCATCAACAACTTTTCAATTTATTGAATTGATCTTTTATTTAAAAAATTACAATAAAAAAACTTGCCCGGGCAGTAAAACTGTACAGCAAATAGGCAGGTGCAGGAAGGTCAATGAAAAAGATTGTCGGGAACATAGTTAATTTCAGTGTCAGTTTTCTTACAAAATGTAACTTTAATTTATTTATTCTAAGTTTGATAATCTAAAGGCCACATACTGGGATTGTGTAACGTGGTAAAGGGTAGAATGTAAGTTATAGGATCTGCTGTCTAGAGAATACGTCACTGAACATATTATCATTAGTCAATAATCACCGAACTCACAAATCAGTTTTGTGACAGATAAAACTCTGATTATACTAACTGACTCTGACTTCTGACAGTGGGGGGTATTTACTTGGGACTTTCTCACCTGAGATGAGAAGAGTTGAGATCATGTGAGAAGGAAAAAAGGAGATAACATGAGATACTTAGTAAATTCCCCCCAGTGTTCTAATAATATCTTCTCTCATCTCAGTCCATGGGCTATGTTGGTTATATATTGTTGTTGATAAGTCGTTCAGTTATGTCTGACTCTCTGTGACCTTATGGATCGCAGCACGTCAGCCAGTGGCCCTCTGAGTCCCTCTAATCAAGCTCATGGCTTCAATTTCCTCATCTATCCATATCCGCCCTGCCTACCCTGATATATATATATATATATATATATATATATATACACTCATGTAAACCTATATATTTGATATCCATATACTCAGGGCCTTTGCTGTTACTCACAGTAAGGGGGTTAAACTGTGGAATTCTCCCCCAAAGCAGGACGTGACTGGATTTAATAGATAACTTTAAATAACGGTTGGTATATTTTTGAAGAATAAGGGCATTCAGGGTTATGCTGGATAATTCAAGAAAGTTGAATATTTAACCAGGGAGAAATCTAATTGTCAGATTTTGGGGTCAAGAAGGAATATTTGATCTTAAGAGACAATAGGGCAATGTTTCAATAGGCTTTTCTGTTTGTCTTCTGGATCAATTAACAATAACCGTATATACTCAAGTATAAGCCGAATTTTTCAGCCCTTTTTTTAAGGCTGAAACGGGCCCCCTCGGCTTATACTGGAGTCACTCTCCCCCCCTGTCTCTCTAACCCCCCGTGTCTCTCTAACCCCCCGTGTCTCTTTCCCTCCCCCTCCTCATCCTCAACCCCCCTACTCATTCTAAACCCCCCTCCTCATTCTAAACCCCCCTCCTCACTTTACCCCTCTAAATACCTCCCCCTCTCCCTTTCCCCTCACTTACCTCCATCTGCTCCTCCGCTCCTCCTTCCTGCCTCGGGACCAGGTATATGCTAATGACTTGACGTCACATGCGCGCTACGTCATTAGCACTGGCCAGGTCAAGACGCAGGAAGGAGCGTGGAGGAGCGGAGGAGTTGATGGAGGTAAGTGAGGGGAAAGGTAGAGGGGGAGGTATTTAGAGGGGTAAAGTGAGGAGGGGGGTTTAGGATGAGGAGGGAGGTTGAGGAGGGTGGTTTAGGATGAGGATGGGGGTTGAGGAGAAGGGGATGAGGAGGGGGGTTGAGGTTGAGGAGGGAGGTTGAGGAGGGGGGTTGAGGAGGGGGTTGAGGAGGGTGACAAGGGAGGGGGAAGAGACACAGGGAAGGGAGAGGGGGGAAGAAACACAGGGGAGGGAGAGGGGGAAGAGACACAGGGAAGGGAGAGGGGCACACAAGAGGGGGACACAGAGGGCACAAGAGGGACACAGGGGGCAGCACATTTCCCACCCTCTGCTTATACTCGAGTCACTTATTTTTCCCAGTATTTTGTGGTAAAATAGGTGCCTCGGCTTATACTCAGGTCGGCTTATACTCGAGTATATACGGTAAACCACATATTACAGATCAGAGGAGATCTAAAAAGGTTGAACTTGATGAACTAAATGTATTTTTCTCGCTTACTAAGTAACTATGTTACACAAACATATCTTTTAAACATGATGCACAATACAAATAACAAACATAATACATCATTTTCAATACTTATATATAAATATGCCTAAACAAATGTACCTGGTCTCGATATCATTGATATGGAGTAATACTGATAATGGCCGCATAAAGTCTAAGAGATATAACAGGTTTCTGTCTTGTTATAGATGAAAATAATCCCACTGAGATAATAAACATTTCTTCTGCATAATCCATCCTCTTCTATGCTTTAAAGCTGTGTAATACAGAAGGCATATGCCTAAAAGGAGCCATGTATCAAGCGGTATTAGATGCATTGCAGACTCATTTACATGTCCCCGCCCACTTTCCCAGAGTGCAGTGCAATAACCGTATTTCTTAGAATTCTGTGCATGAAATATGTTTTTAACGTATTCTTAGAGATTCAAATATGTACTATATATTTATTGAACTCTGAACAGTGGAGGGCCACCATAAGCTAAATGATATTTGTTGCATAAACAGAAAACACATAAATCCTATAATTATCTATACCAGACTAAACCAGATCAGATCGGTCAATCAGCTCATATCTTCCCTATAATTGTGTTTCTATGCAGGGGACAGATGGAAATGAGCTGGAATCATTTTTGTTTTTCCTTTCCTAATAATCAACTATGGTTTCAGTCTAATCATCCCTTATTAATGATGGCAAAAAAACAGGAAACCCAGTTGCCAACAGCAATAAACAGTGACAGAGCCGAGCCGGATCCATGCTTCCGGGGGACGGAGAGGTTACGGCGCTCCCAACACGCACGGGCTGATTAAATGAAACTTCTTCTCAAATTACCTCCTTGTACATGAACTGTAAGATGTATCCAAGATAGCACGACATTCAAAAATACTGTTTGGCTTGCCAACAGAAAACATTGTATTGAGTCAAGAAATAAAAAGTCTGCTTCTGAGGACGACTTACTGACTGGCACAAATAGACAACAAAATAGCCTATAATTTATTATGGTAATTATTGTAATCCTGCTGAGATTATAAAGTTGAGTTAATATGGTTGCATGTTACTTTTTTGGCCATAATGTTAACAGTAGTGTAGAACATTATATCCCTTATTGTAAACATGTCTCTATAAATCCTCCGACTGAAAGTTATCCAGCAGTCAACTTCAAATGTTTATTATTTGCAGATACCAAAGCGTAGCTGCAAATAAAAAAACGCCAAGAATTTATCCAGAATCCACACACATTTCAAATAGTCATTTACAGATGGACCATATCTACTAAAGGGAATCATGTTGGAGATCTCTTGGATTCCATGGTATAAGGCACAAATGGAAAGGTTCAACAACACTTATAAATAAATATATTAAATGGAAGCACAAAAAATCTAATCTTTATCAAATGTCAATATGTGAGATAGAGGAAGAAAATGGAAAAAGAGAGGTAGAAGGTGAGGAAAAGAGTGGTTGCTCCACCCATAATTGTATTTATTTATTTATTTATTTTACTTTATTCATATATTTATTTTGCATTCTAAAATGTTTAGCTACTCATAAGGCCATCAATAGAAAAATTAGCCCATCGTGGTCCTTTATGGAGATGAATCACTGCAGTAGGTTGAATTCATAGCTGATCAATTAGCAACACCTGCTAACGATACCTAACTAGAATATTGACCGTCAAAAAATGACGGCAATGAAATTGTAAGTGAGCTAATGCTGTTTGGTGTATGGTAATCAAATAAATAATACATTAATACATTAATATATTTTACCTATTTTGAAGTAATATATGCAGGAAGCATTGTGTTGAAGAGCTGGCAATCTGTTTTGATGTTGCCGCAGCATTAGTGGTGTGGAGCTGCTGTGTAAGCGTGATGAATGTGTGTAGTGTAATAGTGTGCGTGCGCAAGGCAAATCCATTAGCGTAGCTGTGTACTTCCGCATTGTATAAGTTGTTGTTCTAAAATGGCGGCTAATGTGTGGTATGCGGATGTGGCTGATTTAGCGTCCTTCGTTTTGGATGTCGTACGACTTTTTCGGAATATCCGTAGCTGGTGTTTTGCGTGTTTAGGGTGCTTTAGCCTCGTTTTCGTTTTGTTCGGCGGCCATTTTTTCTATGGCTTAGGTGGTTTTCGGGTGTCTAAACTCTGAAATGTGTACTTAAATCGAGGTGTAACTTTACTTACAGAGGTCCTGGGTGCCCCCCTTGCTGTGGGTAAGCTTTTTATGTGTTTGTTGTGTGTATTTATTGTGTTTGTAATGTTTTTGGGGTTGCACGGGTTGCGTCCTTGTTTTCAATTCTTGTACGTCTTTTTCGTGTTTTGCGTCTTTAGACTGCTTTAGCCTCATTTTACCAGCTCGCATGCTCACAACTATATATGTGATTAATCTATTACACAATGTTTCCTCATGCCTGTTCCTTCCTCATTACATACTGTCTTTTCCTCAAGCTCCTCTTCTCAACTTTTCCACGTCATGTCTCCAACATAACCATCTCACCTTACATGCTCTCCTCTCCTCTCCTCTTTTATGCTCCCATGAGCTACTCTCATTCCTCCATTCACTATCTCCTCCCCCTTCTAAAGCTCATAAGCAGAAACACTTCTGCAAGTCCAAATCCCACCTCCTCTCCCTCTCTCTCTTTCTTCTGCTGGCTTCTTGGGACATACCTCCTAACACAGGCCCCTCGCCTCCCACTCGCAGATTATACTTTCTGACCGCAGATAACATATTACATACTAGGATCACTTACCAAATTACTTTCTCAGATGCTTTCCTTTTCCTTCTATATGAAAAAAAACATTCTAACTTTGCATACCCTCCTACCTAATGAAACTTCACTTTCTTCCTGACCCTTGCTATTTCTTATCTGCCTCTTCCATCCCCTTTAGATTGTAAGTAGAGAGTTTTCAATCTTGTAGAGTGCTTTGGGAAAAAACACTTTAAAAAACAGGGCCCTCCATTTTTTGCAGTTTGTTAAAATTATATTTTTACTTGTTCTTTTACCCTGTATAGCGCTACGGAATATGTTGGCGCGTTACAAATAAAAGTAATAATAATAATAATAGGGGACATTACTTTTGATCACTGTTCATTTTAAAGGAACATTTTAAATGAATAATTACATTAAAAGTAATTTGTTAATCATTATTTACAGGCTCTTGTAAATTGACTGATTTTATTTTCCTGACCACTGGCTTAAACTTTTCCTACTTTCTCCGCTGTTTCAAGCATTGAGTTGGGTTCACCAAGGCATCAAAGGAGTCTGAATACTAGGTTTCTATGGATATGTGGTCTTAGTCATAGACGTCTTCTGTCTAAAGCATGGATTCTTGGACTTAAAAAAGGAAGAGGGTCAGTGGTTTTGTTTGGGGGGGGGGGGGTCTTGGGAACTGCTTTGGGAAGGAGTCTTGGGAGTTAAACAAATAAGAGGGGCCGAATGACTGGAGAGGTGGGTCTTTGGTGAAGGGAGATTTGGGGGTTATTATGTTGCGGGTGGCGCCATGGATGGGAGAGAAGAGTTGCTGAGTAATTTGGCACCAGGGGGGCCATTTTTTTTTGCACTGGTGCCTTCCATTTATTAGCTCCTCTACTGTATTTTATGTACATACAATAATTTCGATCCATGGTTTATCCTACCCTAGCATTGCGGAATCTGATGTGGCTCTAAAAATAAAACATAACAATAATATAATATGCACTTTTTCTGTTTGTAGCCATGTCACAGTTCAGTATCATTCATTTCCATGATCTCATTCAATCTCCAAGTGAAATTAGGCCGCTAAGCTTTGAAGTAGATCCATATCTCCCCCACAAGGAATATCTCCCCCACAAGGAATTATAGTACTTAAGAAAATTTTGTAATACGTCCAAAAGTAACCTAATGTAATATTATAAAGGCAGTTAAATAATGTAAATTTAAGAAAAATGTAAATGGGCTTCATCTGTTTCATAATGTAATATGAGACTTTTTTTTATTGAGATTTTTACATTTGCACATTATTTTCACAGCTTGTGCTGGATATTTAATCTTTCTTTATTTTAATGCCTTTCCTGTGTAAATATATGCCCTCGGAAATTAGGAGGAACAAAGAAACATAGCATTTGATTGCAGAATAAATAAGAACCAAAGGGTTAATTTTGTCTACCAATTCTATCAATCAAAAATTCTATGACAAATAATTATTAGGGTGACCTTATGGATATCTTTGATGATGTTCAGTCGTTCAGTTGTGCCTGATTCTCCATGACCGTAGGGACCACAGCACGCCAGGCACATCTTGTGATCCAGAGGGGGATGGATATCTTAGATATTAGTAAATTTAAGGGACTACACAGGTCGGATGTGGTGCCCCTGCTGTATTATGTAGCCCACTGACTTACAAACCTACTACTATTATTATTATTATTATTTTTAAAGGTATATCTAAGTTTCCCTGTTTTTACCCTTTTCTAATTAAACACATACTGCTTATATCAGAAATACACATTACATGGAGTCATTCTATACACACATATTTGTTTTCCACACCCCCAGAGCTGCTTACATATGCATAGTGTACCTACCAATAAAAACACTGCATTTGGACATGGATTTTAGCTCTTTACTGACCTTCAAGCCAGCAGAAATGCAGAGATCTACACAGCAATATCTGGGCTCCTCATTGCTCCCTGGGCATAAGCAGGACTACACATCCCATTATTCTTTGATGCACAAACTGGCTTTACAGATTGATACAACGTATTACTTGCCTGTGATTGGCCAAAACAAATTATGAATTTTATGCCAATTTTAGCAGGAATTTCCAGAAAGTTAAGTCATAAAATCAACGACACTCAATCAATTTAGAAAACATCAAGGAGAGTTTGTTAATGTTTAGTTTGGTATTTTTTCATGCAAAAACAGTGTTTTCATACACTACTGATTCTGCTCTATCGGATGCTTCATAATCAAGGAAAATTACATATGCCTTGAAAATAAAACACATAGAACAGTTTAAGTACTTGGGATAGCAAATACAGATTTCCAAATGTTTAGTTACTTCATCCAAATCATCTAAATTAATTAATTTATATATTTAGCTGTATATTTTTTAATGCTTATTTTAAATGTGGCGCACCAGCTCAGTAGCCAATATAAATCCGGCCCATTAGCGCACTGACTGCAATACATACGGCCCCCACACAAGTTGGATAGCATTGATTTAGAGAGCTAGAGATAAGTCATCCCTTTTCTCTTAATCACCCATCACCATCATGTATATTTTTTCCCTACCCTTTTTTTTTAGCTTTTTTATGCAATTATTATTTTCAGAGATTATTTCTTCTGTTACTTTCCTAGGAGAGTATGACAGTTTGAGTTGCCACTTTCCATCTTCATTTTGTCCCCTCCACCCTCAGGATGTAGATCACCAAAAACCAAAATGGTAAATTCCGCAGCAGCAGCATTACATATAAAAAATATATCTATTCATTGTTTAAATTAAAAAAAATGTTTTGCCTAATTAGAAAACTAGTTCAAAAGGGTATATTTTAAATATAGGATTACAGTGTTCGTTTTAGTCTTTAGACTAAGGCCAAGTCACCTCTATGTTCTGGCAGATCTTATATTTTAATTCTAAACAAACAAATCCACATGACGGTATTCTGTAAGTTCTCAGATGTGAAATGAAAGCGATTTATACTTTCCATATAGTGTAAATATTGTTTAGTTCCCAATGTCCTGTCAGATGTTTAGATCAAAGAAACATCTTCCTGAGCTTTGATCAGTTACCTGACTGAGATCTTAGTCACGTCCTTGGTATACGTTTAATTTTCTTTTAATTTTGCTATTTATTTCTGGTGGCCGATGTTATGTTATCCCAAGACCATTTGCTTTTGCCAAGATAAACAGATGCAGTTAGGACTTTTTATTTACAAGTCATTAACCACCAGAGTGCCAAAACGTTAAATAAACCTGCTTGGCTGGCTGGGTTCCCAGGTCCAAGCACATTATTTTATTGTGTATGATGATGATGATAATCACCCCCCATGCAGCACTAATGAGGTGATCATCATGCATTTGAGTATAAGGGGCATGGGAGAATTCCCATTGCATGTATATGCCCTTTACCTGCAAATGATTGACCGATGAACCTCCAAGGCCTCCAGAACCAGGGTAGGCAACCAATGAACCCCCAAGGCCTCCAGAACGGGGTAAGCAAACAATGAACCCCCAAAGCCTGGAGTACCGGGAAAAGCAACCAATGAACCCTCAAGGCTTCCAGAACGGGTTAGGTAACCAATGAACCCCCAAGGCCTCCAGAACTGGGGTAAAGAACCAATGAACCCCCAAGGCCTCCAGTACTGGGATAAGCAACCAATGAACCCCCAAGGCCTCCAGAACAGGTTAAGCAACCAATGAACCCCCAAGGCCTCCAGAACGGGGTAAGCAACCAATGAACCCTTAAGACATCCAGTACCGGGATAAGCAACCAATGAACCCCCAAGGCCTCCAGAACAGGTTAAGCAACCAATGAACCCCCAATGCCTCCGGGTACCAGGATAAGCAATCAATGAACCCCCAAGGCCTCTAAAATGGGTTAAGCAACCAATAAACCCCCAAGGCCTCCATAACGGGGTAAGCAACCAATGAATCACAAGACCTCCAGAACTGGGGTAAGCAACATTCATCTGCTTTTAGCTAGAACAGTGGTTCCCAAACCTCTCCTCAAGACTTAACAGACAGGCAATGCTTTAGGTCAATCACTGTGTGAGCAAAGGTGAAGTAACTAGTATTCAACAGGCGGTTGAGTCTCACATTGCTTCACCTGTGTATTGACACAGTGAACCTAAAACATGGCCCGTCTAGTGAGTCTTGAGGAGAGGGTTGAGAACCACTAAGCTAGAAGATATGCACCATCCTCCCTCTCTCCTTAGAAATAGTTAACTACTTCATCAATGTGATTTGGTTTTGGACCATAACAAAAGAAAGTGAATCTTTGTTTTTATTTTGTATTGAGGCATAGATCTTATTGGATTACTTAATGTGCTTTGTTGACTGTTGTACTCTGTTGATTGTATTTTGAAATTAAGATGTAAATACTGAGATTGACAGAAGATCCAAAACGTTAGATTAATTAGCACTACGGGAAAGTTTTGGAAAGTTTTGGATCTAATGACCAATCTTCATTAGCATTTGGTGAGCCCAATGCCAGTCTTCCATCTTTTCATCACTGACGCGCTTTGCTATCGATTTTCACTAGTAGTATTTACCCCATACTATTATGTATTTCATTCCATTAGGTCTCCCACATTGTGCCACTAATTAATTTATTGTGCAACTAATTAGCATCTTAGCAATATATTTTTCAAGAATAATTCAGTTAAAAAAAATAGTAGTCAATGTAAAGCCAACTTTTTCGAGCTCTCTAGAAGTAATTCAGATCATCGAATGTGACTGGTCCACCTTCAACAACTACTGTGGTCTCATTGCTTACAATTATTCTTTACTAGGGACTTGCCCGGCGACTTGACTGCAATAAAATTTGAGGCCATGGTAATGCTGTTTGCCACCGAATATGAGGTTATGGCCCCTCTGAGCAGCTTCGGCGCTCATCGGGAGCCCCGCGCTGAGCACCCTTGGCACTCATCATGTGGCTCATTGTGAACCACAACTTGCTAACCATTGGTGCTCATTGCATGCCCCCATGATGAGCGCCTTTGACGCTCATTGCAAGCCTCTCCCCGTGTACTTTATAGGCCTCGCACTTTAGCACCCTTGGCGCTCATTGTGAGCCTCTCTCCCTGTGTTACTACCTTGGGTTAAGTGTCACTGGCTTTGATTAAGTGTTACTGGCTTGAGTTAAATGTTACTGCCTTGTATTAAGTGTTACTGTTTTGTGTTAAGTCTTAGTGCTTAGGGATGGTATTTACATCCTTCGGCCGCCTTTTACGTTCTTTAGGCAATTCTAACATGGCGTTACCAACAACTTTTGGCCTGCCTGCACTACTCACAACTATATATGTGGTTGTTGGATTTAATTTCCATTACTGAGCCGTTTCTTTCTGCAGCCATCAAAGGAGGGTGTGTCAATGTAAACTAATATACTTTTCACCAGTCCTACTAAAAGCATTAGCAGTTTTAGCTGCCACATTTACCCTGCATATAAACACTACCTTTGGTGGAAGTGCAGAATAATTGTATATAAAAGATAATAATTAAAGTTTTTAATTTTCTGAATTCTTTTTGGGCATTAGAAAGTAGAGTTCCTGAAAATCAGACATTTAATTACTCTATGGTAGTTCATGAAATCTTTTCTTATGAATTGTATTCTAGTCCATGCACTATTTTCATCATCCTCTGATGTATTTATGTTAAGAGTGGGACTATAACTGAACTATCACTTTATAGTAACAATGAGATCGGGTTAGCTCTGCTCCAACACACTGGGGGTAATTGTATTATGTGGTTTATTGTTTTTACCACCGTCGCCCCGGATTATTCCAGGCTGCGTTGGACCTTCCTGCCTCGTTAGTTGAGTCACTGCCACAAAATGTATTCTTCAGCCCATTATAATAGACATTTCAAATAAATATTTCAAAACAAAACCAAAATAACAGTATCAGGCTACATGAAATTATAACTGATCATTTGTGGTCAGGGTGATATGGTTTATCTCATTCACTTATTGTCTGAAAACTGACCAACAATGAATGGAGAAGTAGCAGTGAAGTCTGAAACGGCTCCTGCAGTCTAATAAACATAGAATATATTGTGATTGTAAACTATATAACATATAATCACCCATGCAATGTTGTGATATCTAATGTCTATGAAAAAATCTTTGTATGAAGTGACCCATCTCCCAGACAATAGATATAATTCCTCCTAAGTCTCAATTTCAGACTCCAAGCATCCAAAGTTTTCTTGAATTTATATTTAAATGATCAAACCCACAGTTTGATATATATAATATAATAAGTTAGCATATAGACTCATATTATATATATATATATATATATATATATAGTAAATAAAAAGTACATCTGTGTTCACATCTGAATGTCTAAAGCAAGTTAAAAAACCTGCTTCCAGCTCAGAGTTCCGAGAAAAACAGTTATTACACTGCATTCTGGGAAGTTGAGCTGGGACACTCAAATATGGCCACAAATGCCTCGCTCTTCATTCCGTAGCCATCATCAAACATGGCTTCCTTTAAGCTTATGCATGCTGTATTACACAGCTTTAATGCAAAGCCAAGGTTGGAATAAACACAGGCTGAGTATCCAATCCATGTACAGCTGTTTCAAGCTTACTGGCTATCATCAGCATGGAGCGGGATCTCAGCCTGTGTTGTGGAAATTATGAGTAGGTAGTTCACCACAACAATCATATATAATATGGTGGGCAAAAGAGCGATAGAAGCCCTCCACCGTACAGTAGTACAGTAAATAAAAAGTACATCTGTGTTCACATCTGAATGTCTAAAGCAAGTTAAAAAACCTGCTTCCAGCTCAGAGTTCCGAGAAAAACAGTTATTACACTGCATTCTGGGAAGTTGAGCTGGGACACTCAAATATGGCCACAAATGCCTCGCTCTTCATTCCGTAGCCATCATCAAACATGGCTTCCTTTAAGCTTATGCATGCTGTATTATATGATAAATTATGGGTCAAAGCTTTCATAGGAAAAACATACTGGGACATGGGAAAGACATAGTAGCCAAATCTAGTGGTCAAATCAGGTAATGCTGATTAAGTTTAATTTTGCAAATTGTTTGTGTACCCTATTCATTTAATCTGGGGGGATTTGTCCCCCCCCCCCCCTTCCTGTCCTGGGAGTAGAGTTGAATTATCCTTCCCCAGATTTGTTTGGGCTCATACGACCATGGTGGGTTGCCAGTTCTTTCTCCAGTGGACAGACCTCTCTGCTATGACCTACCCATCTTGAGGTACCCTACATCATGATATAACTCACAGCTTCATTGAAGTACACAAGTCCCTTCAAGGTAGCGCTCCAGAAGAGGTATACAGACATACAGTGGGGGGGAAAAGTATTTGATCCCCTGCTGATTTTGAACGTTTGTCCACTGACAAAGAATTGATCAGTTTATAATTTTAATGGTAGGTGTATTTTAACAGTTAGAGACAGAATAACAAAAAAAAAACAACAAGAAAAATGCATGTAAAAAAGTTATAAATTGATTTGCAGGTCAGTGAGGGAAATAAGTATTTGATCCCCTATCAATTAGCAAGATTTCTGGCTCCAGGGTAATATGCAGGTAACAAGCTGAGATTAGGAGCACTCTCTTAAAGGGAGTGCTCCTAATCTCAGCTCATTACCTGTATAAAATACACCTGTCCACAAAAGCAATCAATCAGATTCCAAACTCTCCACCATGGCCAAGACCAAAGAGCTGTCTAAGGATGTCAAGGAAAAAGCTGGAATGTTCTACAAGACCATCACCAAGCAGCTTGGTGAGACAGTGACAACAGTTGGTGCGAATATTTGCGAGCAAATGTAAGAAACACAAAATGAGTGCCAGTCTCCCTCCCTGCAAGATCTCACCTCGTGGCGTTTCAATGATCATGAGGAATCTTTTTAATGATCTCAAGGCAGCTAGGACCATAGTCACCAAGAAAACAATCAGTAACACACTACGCTGCAAAGGGTTGAAATCCTGCAGCGAACGCAAGGTCCCCCTGCTTAAGAAAGCACATGTACAGGCCCATCTGAAGTTTGACAATAAACATCTGAATGATTCAGAGGAGAACTGGGTGAAAGTGTTGTGGTCAGATGAGACCAAAATCGAGCTCTTTTGGCATCAACTCAGCTGAATGCTGCCTATGACCCCAAGAACACCATCCCCACCGTCAAACATGGAGGTGGAAACATTATGCTGTCGGGTGTTTTTCTGCTAAGGGGACAGGACAACTGCACTGCATCAAAGGGACGATGGACGGGCCATGTACCATCAAATCTTGGGTGATAACCTCCTTCTGTCAGCCAGGGCATTGAAAATGGGTCGTGGATGGGTATTCCAGCATGACAATGACCCAAAACACACAGCCAAGGCAACAAAGGAGTGGCTCAAGAAGAAGCACATTAAGGTCATGGAGTGGCCTAGCCAGTCTCCAGACCCTAATCCTATATAAAATCTGTGGAGGGAGCTGAAGGTTCGAGTTGCCAAACATCAGCCTCAAACCTTAAGGACTTGGGGAGAATCTACAAAGAGGAGCGGGACAAAATCCCTCCTGAGATGTGTGCAAACCTGGTGGCCAACTACAAGAAACATCTGACCTCTGTGATTGCCAACAAGTAGTGATGTCGCAAACATAAAATTTTAGGTTTGCGAACCGCGAACGCGAACCGCCGCAAATGTTCGCGAACCGGCGAAACCGGCGAACCGCCATAGATTCAATGGGCAGGCGGATTTTAAAACCCACAGGGACTCTTTCTAGCCACAATAGTGATGGAAAAGTTGTTTTAAGGGGACTAACACCTAGACTGTGGCATGCCGGAGGGGGATCCATGTCAAAACTCCCACGGAAAATTACATAGTTGATGCAGAGTCTGGTTTTAATCCATAAAGGGCATAAATAACCTAACATCCCCCTCCATCATCATCCTCCGCTGTATCTCTTTACCCCCTCCATCATCATCCTCCCCTGTGTCTCTTTTCCCCCTCCCTCATCCTCTTCCCCTGTGTCTCTTCCCCCCTCCATCATCATCCTCCCCTGTGTCTCTTTCCCCCCTCCCTCATCATCCTCCCGTGTGTCTCTTTTCCCCCTCCCTCATCCTCTTACCCTGTGTCTCTTCCCTCTCTCCCTCATCATCCTCCCCTGTGTCTCATCCCCCCTCCCTCATCATCCTCCCACCTCCCTCATCATCCTCCCCTGTATCTCTTTACCCCCTCCCTCATCATCCTCCCCTGTGTCTCTTCCCCCCTCCATCATCATCCTCCCCTGTGTCTCTTTCCCCCCTCCCTCATCATCCTCCCCTGTGTCTCTTTTCCCCCTCCCTCATCATCTTCCCCTGTGTCTCTTCCCCCCTCCCTCATCATCCTCCCCTGTGTCTCTTTCCCCCCTTCCTCATCACCCTCCCCTGTATCTCTTTACCCCCTCCCTCATCATCCTCCCCTGTGTCTGTTTCTCCCCTCCCTCATCATCCTCCCATGTGTCTCTTCCCCCCTCCCTCATTATCCTCCCCCCTCCCTTGATGATAAGGAGGGGAAGAGACACAGGGATGTGTGAGGGGTGTTAGGGTAAGTGGTGTTAGGGATAAGGGTGAGGGGGTTAGGTGTTAGGGTGAGGGGTGTTAGGGCTAAGTGGGAGGGGTGTTAGGGTGAGGGGTGTTAGGGATAAGTGTAAGGGGTGTTAGGGTGAGGCATGTTAGGAATAAGTGTGAGGGGTGTTAGGTCTTAGGGATAAGGGGGGGAAGAGACACAGGGATGTGTGAGGGGTGTTAGGGTAAGGGGTGTTAGGGATAAGGGTGAGGGGGTTAGGTGTTAGGGTGAGGGGTGTTAGGGTGAGGGGTGTTAGGGATAAGTGTGATGGGTGTTAGGGTAAGGGATGTTAGGGTTAGGTGTTAGGGTAAGGGCTGTTAGGGATAAGTGTAAGGGGGTATTAGGGTTAGGTGTTAGGGTGAGAGATGTTAGGGTTAGGTGTTAGGGATAAGTGTGAGGGGTGTTAGGGTTAGGTGTTAGGGTGAGGGGTGTTAGGGATAAGTGTGAGGGGTGTTAGGGTTAGGTGTTAAGGTGAGGGGTGTTAGGGATAAGTGTAAGGGGTGTTAGGGTTAGGTGTTAGGGTAAGGGATGTTAGGGTTAGGTGTTAGGGATAAGTGTGAGGGGTGTTAGGGTTAGGGTGAGGGGTGTTAGGGATAATTGTGAGGGGTATTAGGGTTAGGTGTTAGGGTGAGGGGTGTTAGGGATAAGTGTAAGGGGTGTTAGGGTTAGGTGTTAGGGTGAGGGATGTTAGGGTTAGGTGTTAGGGATAAGTGTGAGGGGTGTTAGGGTTAGGGTAAGGGGTGTTAGGGATAAGTGTGAGGGGTGTTAGGGTTAGGTGTTAGGGTGAGGGGTGTTAGGGATAAGTGTAAGGGGTGTTAGGGTTAGGTGGTAGGGTGAGGGATGTTAGGGTTAGGTGTTAGGGATAAGTATGAGGGGTGTTAGGGTTAGGGTAAGGGGTGTTAGGGTGAGGGGTGTTAGGGATAAGTGTAAGGGGTATTAGGGTTAGGTGTTAGGGTGAGGGATGTTAGTTAGACTCCATGGAGTTAGTTCACTTACTCAATGTTGGAAGACTCCATGGAGTCAGTTCACTTACTCAATGTTGGAAGACTCCCTGGAGTTAGTTCACTTACTCAATATTGAAAGACTCCATGGAGTCAGTTCACTTACTCAATGTCGGAAGACTCCATGGAACTAATTAATTTACTCAATATTGAAAGACTCCATGGAGTTAGTTCACTTACTCAATTTTGGAAGACTCCATGGAGTCAGTTCACTTACTCAATGTTGGAAGACTCCATGGAGTCAGTTCACTTACTCAATGTTGGAAGACTCCATGGAATCAGTTCATCTACTGAATGTTGGAATATGCCGTGCATTCAGCTACCTCCTAAGGAGCTGTCAGGTATAACTTTTGGTTAGTGACTCTTCCCCTGTCTGATCACTGAAATAGAGGTACAGTAGATATAGTCCACCTGGGGGATTTTAGAATAGGTCTCATTAAAGTAGGTAGTCTTGAATCATCTACAGAGCCTATATGAGCATAAATCCCATGAACACTAATTCCATTAAGAAGGTCAACAACTTAATGTTACCACACAACACTTTTTAAAATAAAGGGGTCTCTCAATCCCTGAGTAAAAGTGAACTGTCATACCACCCGTTATATGGGATTGGTACATTTCGCATGTCATCTCAAATGGTCAGTTGTTTCTGTGCTGTTCTTAGGCACTTGAACTTGTATCTGTTTGTACGTATTTAATATAGACCATGTTGAGCATGTGAGTATGTTACTTAAATCCACCTGCAATATCTAAAAAAATGGCACAGGATAGAGGAAAAATAACATGCAAACTTTTAGTTTCCACCAGCTATGAGCTTTCCAAAAAGTTTAGTTGAACAAACAAAGCCCCTTGTGTAATAAGGAGAGAATTCAGGATTGAAGGTTGGTGAGGAGGCACATTTTCCTACTTCAGGCAAAGTGCACAGCTGAGCACATGGTGTCTGCTGGCAGGACCCTTTGTGTCCACCTCAAAGCTAACAGCATCACACCCTGCTCCAGATCTCCAGCCTATGTTCTTGCAAGGAGCTGTGGTCTATTCTAGGCACTGGCCAAACCAAACACAATGTCTCTCAGATCTAGGTAAGCACGAGCTCTCATGCTTGCTCTTAAAATGAAAAACATGGCTTAGGTAGATGTTTATTGGAGGAATATGGAGTCAGTTAATTTACTGAATGTTGGAAGTCCCTGTGGAGCCAGTTCATTTACTCAATGTTGGAAGACTCCATGGAACCAGTTCATTTACTCAATATTGAAAGACTCCATGGAGTTAGTTCACTTACTCAATGTTGGAAGACTCCATGGAGTCAGTTCACTTACTCATTGTTGGAAGACTCCATGGAGTCAGTTCACTTACTCAATGTTGGAAGACTCCATGGAGTCAGTTCACTTACTCAATGTCGGAAGACTCCATGGAACCAGTTCATTTACTCAATATTGAAAGACTCCATGGAGTTAGTTTACTTACTCAATGTTGGAAGACTCCATGGAGTCAGTTCACTTACTCAATGTTGGAAGACTCCATGGAATCAGTTCATCTACTGAATGTTGGAATATGCCGTGCATTCAGCTACCTCCTAAGGAGCTGTCAGGTATAACTTTTGGTTAGTGACTCTTCCCCTGTCTGATCACTGAAATAGAGGTACAGTAGATATAGTCCACCTGGGGGATTTTAGAATAGGTCTCATTAAAGTAGGTAGTCTTGAATCATCTACAGAGCCTATATGAGCATAAATCCCATGAACACTAATTCCATTAAGAAGGTCAACAACTTAATGTTACCACACAACACTTTTTAAAATAAAGGGGTCTCTCAATCCCTGAGTAAAAGTGAACTGTCATACCACCCGTTATATGGGATTGGTACATTTCGCATGTCATCTCAAATGGTCAGTTGTTTCTGTGCTTTTCTTGGGCACTTGAACTTGTATCTGTTTGTACGTATTTAATATAGACCATGTTGAGCATGTGAGTATGTTACTTAAATCCACCTGCAATATCTAAAAAAATGGCACAGGATAGAGGAAAAATAACATGCAAACTTTTAGTTTCCACCAGCTATGAGCTTTCCAAAAAGTTTAGTTGAACAAACAAAGCCCCTTGTGTAATACGGAGAGAATTCAGGATTGAAGGTTGGTGAGGAGGCACATTTTCCTACTTCAGGCAAAGTGCACAGCTGAGCACATGGTGTCTGCTGGCAGGACCCTTTGTGGCCACCTCAAAGCTAACAGCATCACACCCTGCTCCAGATCTCCAGCCTATGTTCTTGCAAGGAGCTGTGGTCTATTCTAGGCACTGGCCAAACCAAACACAATGTCTCTCAGATCTAGGTAAGCACGAGCTCTCATGCTTGCTCTTAAAATGAAAAACATGGCTTAGGTAGATGTTTATTTGCGAAGGCCAGGTGCCATTACATGGAAAACGTCTCAGCACATGAGGTTTTATAGGCTGTTTATGCAGGAGTTGGGAGGATTATGTGTAACCTAAAAGATGGAAATATATGGATTTAACTATGTCATGATCTAGAAAAATTAGCACATGGAAAGGTAAGTAAGTATACGACTAAATAAACAAATTCCTTTCACCTTAACAAGGACTGACCCTCAGTATTACACAATGATAAGTAACAACAACTTTATCTAAGGGTTATTATAAATCATTAAATCTGAGAGTGGATGAATACGTTAGTTTAACCCTATCCTGCCTGTTGTGGTATGATTTTTGACACATTCTTCTCACATTAAATGTAATTTTCAGTGAATTTTCTATGAGGTAACCGCACGGTACAGTTTTTTTTTTATATCTGAGATTGAACGTTCAAATTATGTCATTGTTCTACATTTAGTAATAAGTAGATTTTTCAAATCCCACAATTCTGGTGTAAATTTTTCTTTATGCTTATAGGTATTATTATTCTTTATTATAGGCATTACTTTTGTTTGGTTGGTTAATTCAGTCCGTGTCCTTGAAAACTAATGACCTTTCCATTCCTCTTAACTGTAAGTTATGGCACTTATAGAAGACACATTCCCACTGTGTAGATGAACCGTCATGTGTAGTTCTTCAAATAGTATATATTAAATATATGACCACAATAAAAATGCATATTTTTTATTCAGATCACAGTTGCATTTTTAGAATCAATTACCCATTCCAAAACACAACACCAAATATATATAACAAATCCCTTATCTTGCCATTGTTTCTTACAAGCACGGACCGGCTGTGTATGGCTCTCCAGAGGTGACCTTGGCTACCGCTGCCCTAGCTGCCACATGGAGTATGCATATTACCGTATCATATCCAAATCATCTTTCTAATATAAAATTCTAATGGAAAGGTCCTTCACAACACCAGCGGCAGAAGATAAATATGGTAACACTTTGAGGTTTGTGTCCAAGGACCCCGCTCATAATAGTTCTTATTAAAAGGAAATTATTGGGTAAATTGGAAACAAATTAAGAGTGAAACTTTTTGGTGAGCGTTGTTTTAATCCCACTACAGGGATATGGAGGTTTCTGGATATTACTAGGTATATAATATCCCTGAGCATATTTATTTTTATGTACTTTATTTTTATTAAGAAGTGCTAATAAGCTCTGTTTTTGATGCCTAAAATCAGACAAATTGGTTCTGTATCATACAGGGTGTATGGGTCTACCCACTGCACAGTATGCGGACATAGACTCTGTAGAGCTGGATGTGAAGTGTGGTGTCCTGGCCTATCAAGTTTGTCACTGATTGGTTAGTTGAGATATACAGGGTCAGTGTCTTTGTGAGCTGCAGAGGGTAGACCAAGCAGGTAATGTTCGTCTGAATTTAGGCAATAAATACAGAACTTATTAGCGTTGCTTAATAAAATAAATTACTTACATATGTCTATAATGTACCTAGGAATATTCATATCCCATTAAACTCAACTACTAGGAAAAATGTGTCTATGAGTAAGTGTGTAACTTGTTAGAGGGTATTGCTCCCTCTATATGTGCTGTATTTATCAATCTTTTCTGAGCTTTTTACAATAGCGTTCTTAAATATACATTTTAATATTATTATACCACATATGATGTGGATGTATTTTGTCTTCGATGGAGCTTCCCCGATTTGGTATCAAGCACCTGAGTGGGGACACCAATACTGTGATAACGTGAATTACTATTCTTATTATTATTAACTTTTATTCAATTACTATACATACCGTAAAATAGCCCTTTTCTATTATGTATTAAAAACCATTACTAGATATGTAATGTATTGCAAACCTATCATATTCACCATCCATTGCAAGGTTTAGTCCTAGACCCCTTTCTCTTCTCCAACTGTACATCCTCCAATGGTACCTGGATGTCAAAGACTGAGCTAAAAATCTTCCCAAACTCTACTACAGCTTCCACTCCTCCAATACCCCTCACTGTTGACAATGTCATTATCACACCCACCTATCAGATCATTTGTCCTGGGGTTATTCTGGACCCTTCCCTCTCTTTCATTCCTCACATACAACAATCACAAAATCTTATCAGTTTCACCTGTCCAAAATATATCACTATCTTACACAGGTCACAACTATACTTCAAATCCATTCTCTCACCATAACTTGACTCGACTACTGTAACTCACTCCTTGCTGCCTCCCCATCTCTCGTCTGTCTTCACTCCACTACATAATGAAGTCTCCACTAGACTCATCTTCCATACTTAACACTCTGTGTCTACAGCACGTCTCCGTCAGGCTCTCCACTGGCTTCTCTTAGACTCCAGAATAAAATTTTAAATCAGGACCCCAACATATAAAGCCCTCAACAACAGTGCACCCCCTTATATCTCTGTTCTTGTTTCAAAATACTCTCGAAACCGCCCTCTTTGTTCTGCTAATGACCTTCTTGTTTTCTCCTCTCACTCCTGCATTCAGGACTTTTCTTGTGCTGCCCCTACTATTTGACACTCCTTGCCTCCCTCCCTTGCACTATCTTCCTGCCTGAAAACTTTCAGAAAATAACTGAAAACTCATCTGTTTAAAAAAAGCTTATCACCTTCAGCCTTAATATGCACAACTACACACTCCATCACATATATAGTTGTGAGCGTACGGGCCGTTGTTCACGCTTGCGGGCTCGCATAGCGAGCCCCCGGCCCTCGCATAGCGAGGGCCTACGCGAGCCGCGGACCTCGCGTAATGAGGGCCGCAGCTCGCACAGCGAGCCGAGGGCCGCGGCTCACCCCCCCCGGGAGCCTGCACGGCTCCCCCTGCCGCACTGATGCTCCCCAGCGGCCCACAGCACCCCGGGAGACACGTTACGACCCATTACGACCTCGCAAAAAACGTCTGCAACACGCGCACATCAAAACATCAAAAATACAACAAATAAACACAACAAATACATAAAAAGCTTACTTACAGGAAGATGGAGCATCCAGGACCTCGAAAACTAAAGTTACGCCTCAATTTAACTGAAATTAAAGCAGTTTAGACACTAAAAAATTCTCTAAGCAAGAGAAAAAATGGCCGCCGAAAAAAAAAAAAAGGAGGCTACAGCAGTCTAAAGACGCAAAACACCACCAAACACCTACGTATTTGCCGAAAAACACCAACGAGGTTAGAAAATAAGGACGCAACCCGCGCAACCACAAAAACATTACAAACACAACAAATACAAACAACAAACACATAAAAAGATTGAAGTTACACCTCCATTTAAGCACAAATTTCGGAGTTTAGAGACCCGACAATCACCTAAGCGAGAGAAAAAATGTCCGCCGAACAAAACGAAAACGAGGCTAAAGGTCCCTAAACACGCAAAACACCACCAAACAGCTACGGATATTCCGAAAAACTCGCACAACATAGAAAACAAATATTACGAAAAACTAGCACTACAAAGAAATGGAACAACGCTACATCAGCCACATTATATACACCAAACACCCTTGGCTCACTTACAATTTCAGTGCCTTCATTTTTTGACGGGCAATTTGCTAGTAGTTTAATATCACTCAAACCCGCCATCTACACACAGACACTTGCACTTGTTTGAGCGTATTGCCTTACACACCGCCATCTTGCATCTATCACCCTCCTCTATCACAGCCAAATCCGTTAGATTGAACACTCTCAATATTATAAGGTTCTTTAGTTCTCCATTCGTTTGCATTGTGTTAATATTGTTTGGCCTTGTACGAACCCCTGTATAGCGCTACGGAATATGTTGGCGTATCACAAATAAACGATAATACATAATAATATTATCTGAAAGTATGTTTTTCTAGTAATCATTTGAAGTCATGGCAGCTGGCAACAGGTGGTACAGGTGGTGCAATACACCCAGCCCCATCACGCCATGGAGGATGTCAACGGAAAGTGGAGCATGTGCATCCTGGAGCTGTGTTGCAGGCAAAGGAGCTTTGTGCAGGCAGGTGGTAAGTTAAGGAGTTTTGGGGAGGTAACAGCTATAGAAAAGGTTCTTAGGGAGGGGTGCTGTTATGTGAAGGGCCTACTGGTGGGGTGCTGTTATAGGAAGGGGTCTTCTCGAGGGGCTCTGAGTGAGTTGGTACCAGTGCAAAAATATGTTTACAGCCCCCCTCCACCACTGGTTGGCAGATAGATGGATGGAATACATTAGAGCATTCACAAATAATAAGTACTTATTGTAATCAAGAGGTTATGATCATAAATTGGTGTCTCTCCAAGTATACTGGCATCGACCTCCTCTAAGTTTATTAACAATCCTAATGTCTGAGACTTTGGAAACAAACCACCACTTATACTTGGACATTATGAGTGAAGGAAAATGAGAAAATGATCCTGCAGGAAATTACTTTATGACTTATGTTCATTTTTATAGCAAACCTCCATACTGGAGAGCAGACAAGCCAATCCATCTTTGTCGTTCATGTTCGACTATTACAAAAACAACACACAACAAAGATGGACGTCTCCGCACTTACATTGACCTTTGAATAGGAATCATATAAATGTCCGACCGTATGTTAACAAATAGTTCTTGAAATGTTTTCATTTGTTTCCCTCCTGAACAGGGAATACACAGAGGGGTAATTGTTCTTAGCAGTGAATTTTACTAGAAGTGACATGACACATTTTCCATGTTTGGCTGTCCATGTATGTGTATGTGTGGGCGCCACGTGGGGTTGTGCCAGAAAGAAACAATTCCAGAAAAGTAAATGTTTTTGGAATAAAAAACGCAACGTTTAAACTTCTGTTCTTATTGCAGGAATAAAGACAACCAATATACATGAACATATATTATATATGTCCCAGTTATTCATGGCCAACAAATCATTGATTGATTTTCTTACAATACATGTTGTAGAAATGGTCAATAAGTAAACTAATGAGCTTTATTTACAAACAATCTAATCAAATAGGGATGTAATCAGAATCAAGGTCATAGTATCTGGGGTCATGAAGGACATTCATTTTTTCCCGTTATGAGACAATTGGCCATGTTTCAATTTTTATGGACGAAGTAACAATGTATCCACATATTAGATAATATGTAAAAAAGGTTGAACTTTTTTCAACCTCAATTACTATGTAACTATGTCACTGCGGTCTCAGAATGTCTGGCAGATGTGCCGCACTCATTCTGGTCAATGGGGTCACAGAGTGTCAGACACAACTAAACAACCATCTGTATCAACTGTTCTCCAACTCCTCCCAGGAACAAGCACCAAATGTCATCATTAAAATAAAATTGAATACAATAGTTACAAGTTTATACATATTTATTTTAATTAAGTACTGTAAATACAAATTGCATATAAGAGAATAATATAAAGATGACTCTTGGGTGGTCCTCAACCATGATAGCTCTGTGTAGCCATTTGAAGCCCACTCCTTAGCATCATATAATGCAGAGTTAAAATCACATTATTGACCACTGCTGTACCCCTCCCCATCTCTCTTATTGTGCTGAGCACTACTGAAATGAATGATTGCAACTGAAATAACATTATTGAAGCATTACCAAGAACAAACCTACTTAGGTATTCATTTTTAATATCTTATGCGTGATAGCGGGAACCAGATGTGGACCCCTTGCTCACTGTGCCTTAGGGAGTACAGATGCACGTCACTGACGAGGTCCACAGAGGCCGAAACGCGTCTGCGTTTGCTGTTTCTCCTGTTCAGGGTAGAATTGCCTGGTATTTCAGGGCTGGATCACTCTATTGAGTGAGACCAGATACTACATGGTATTTCTTCTTGTGAAGGAAAGTAAAAGAGGCTGCTCTCTGAGTAGGGCACCAGACCTATAGAACAAACCTACTTAAGTATTGTTCGTTCTCAGATGAGCTCCTCTGACTCTTTATGTTTAGGATTATCAAGACAGCCTAATAATTGTTGAAATCTTACACTTCCTTTCAGTAGTGATCAGGCAATGAGAAAGATGGGGCGGGGTACAGCATTTCCATTAATGAAGTAAACTGGGTTTCTAAATTATATTTTTCGGATAAGGATTTGCCTCACTGCTGTTTGCACATGTATGTTAATGTAAATTAAAAAAAGTGCGTACAATGGCATGGTTCAGTAAAGAAAACATGGAGAGCCTGTAAATTCTATATGTATACTACTGGTGAAAACAATTATGTCAACATCTCTCTTAACAAATTGTTTAATTACCCAACATATTGACAGTGCACATTTTAACTCTAGTGATAGCACTATGTAGCGCAGTATAAACTACACCCAAATCCCACACAATGGACCTTGCTATATTTGCATGTGCAGTTAAACATGTTTATTATGCCTGATTGAATTTTCTTGACTTTGCTGAAAATGATGTGGAGAAATATTGAAACCTCAGCTCTGCGCCTTGGAAAGCTTCGCCTGCGAGGGCGGCGTTGTGTTTATATTATTTTGTAAAACTCAGGTCTGAGCCAAGACAAATTCCAAGTGCTGGGACTCAGGTTGCAGTCACCAGGTGGGTCACCTCTGCCAGACGGCTGGTGCTGCGCGGTGTTTCCTTGTTGGGCGGACAGAACATCTGTCCCGTATACTTCTAACCGCACACATTTACATTTAACCTTTAACTATCACAAGTGAAAAGGAAAAGGTGGTGATGGAAGACGGTCTGCTTACAGAGACGATATGAAGATACTGGACTTATTAAAGACATGTTAAAGGAACATGGAACATAATTTGTATTAAGAAGAGCAGATTTAAACCTTATCATAGTTGTGTATTGCATAAAAAAAAAATATTAAAGGGATATTGAAGGTTCTTAGGTGTTACTGGGTATATAATATACTTCTGTATCTATTTACTTTTATTATGCATTGTTTTATTAAGAAGTGCTTATAAACTGTTTTTTTCTGATTGAATCAAATAGTCCCTGTATGGGTCTGCCCACTGCAGCGTAGGTAGATATAGACTCCTCTGTAGGGCTGGCTGTACAGTGCAGTGTCCTAGCCTATCAGGGGCCACATCTCAGCAGTATGTTTCTGAGAGATGGCTACCGATTGGTTAGTACGAGAAACTAGTACTACAGAGTTTGTGTCTACATACACTGCAGTGGGGAGACCCATGCAGGGACTATTTGTTTTCAGAACTTATAAACACTTCTGAATAAAATAAGGTACATAAAAGTAAATAGATAAACAGATATATACCTAGTACTAAAATCCAGGAACCTTCCATATCCTGCTTAAACCTGCTTAAACGTCAAACTAACAGAAAATACACAGAGAATATGTACAATGGCAGACAAGTATGACCTGTAGAGATACATCTATATGACTGCTCAATGGCTGACATAGACAAGCCCATCTCATTACATATTTGAATCTGTTTTTTCTGTTTTGAGACCATCATTTGAAAAAATAAAACGCACAGGCCTCCATTCAATTTGCAACAGGTACAGAGCGATTTGATTGAACAAGCCCGCAGCTACCTGAAAGTCGAAACTGTAAACCATGCACCCGTAAGTAGCATTTCAGAGCATGCTCGTGATCAATTAAGCAAGGCCGTAACTACCGATCTAGAAACAGCCAATAGTAAATGAGACCGTCATCATTAGGTCAGTAAAACATGGAGGTTACATGTCAATCAATTAGCGTTTAGAGGTACGATATGCGATCAGACTCACAAAATAATAAAAATGAATGGCGATACTGTTCTAGTCCATGTGGGTGGCCTGATATGTATATTTGCGAGTTTGTGCAATTAATGCTAATGTCTGTCATCGCTTTCCCCGTCTTTTACAGTGCAGTATTGTTTTTTATTTGCATTTACAGTGCTGAGAACAGGTGTTTAACCCCCTTGCGGGTCCTATATGGTACTTGTAGGATTTTGTTCTACATTTGCCATTTACGGGTGTGAGGACATTTGCGGGCTTGAGGAATTGTAGCAATTGAATAGCGTTTTGCGATTGTAACTCTTACAGGCTTGAAAGATCAGAGGCTTAGATGGGTTCCTCTTTGCTCTAACTGCTATACTTTTTTATGAATTTTATCATTGAGAAAGACCTATATAGAGGCCGAAACGCGTTTGATATCCCCACCATACTTTTTTTTATCTCTATAGGAGATTTTTTTATTGTTTGTTTAATTTATCATACAGTTTTAGTTTTATATTTTTTTGGTGTTCATTACCCTGTTTGGCAGTTCACTCACACTCCTACATGTATATAGACTTTTGTCATGTGGAAGGAGTATTCAGTACTACAACCTGTGACTTGGCTTAATTTAACCACTAGTACTATAGGGGAAGTAGGTACCTTATCCCTGCATGTATAGAGGTAGGAGAGAGATCACAACGCACATCCGCACATTGTGATCTCTCTCTCCCATGCAGATCCCCTCACCTCCCCTCCCCTCACCTCCAGTGCATCTGGCTGTTATATTACATGTTTAGTCTTTTGGAATATGTACCATTATAATTGCCCTTCTTTGAGATGTTTCTATATTGTTAATATCCTTTTGAAGATATGGTCTCCAGAACTGGCCACGATATATGAAGACCAGCTGGACACTGATTGGCCTTATATAGGGTCAATCAGCAGTTACTTGTCAGATCTCCACCTGCTGGTAGAAAAAAGAATTACAAATGAAAAACTATAAAATAGATAAAAATGAAACCAGGAGAGTGAGAAGAAGTGAATCCTGGTGGGAGGATACGGAGTAGAATACTCCATTTATCACTAGGAGGTAAACTCAAATATCTTCACAGTGGACAAAGCCAGGTGGTATTCTGCCCGGATCCGGGTACAGTGTAAAGGGCCAATCTGGAATTGTTTGTGACAGCCCCATCTGGTGGTAGGGAGAAATATGCCAAACCCCAAAATAAAATGAAAATGCAAAATATATTAAAATCAAATTAGGAACATAAGAGAAAATAAATGCCGATGGAGATTCTGAGCATGGTACTCCATCTACAGCCCCCTGGAAGGCAAACTTACAGATCCTCCTAGTGGACAAAGCCAGATGACTCTCTGCCAGAATATGGGACCACACCAATGCCAGGAACATGGCCTCTTATGGTAGTGGAACCTCCTCAGGTTGACGCAGAGGTCCCCGGCCCTGCTGGGACACTGGGCACCCAAAACAAATTTATAGTCGATGGCACTTAACCCAATCCATATTGTGAACAATAAATGACAATTAACATGAGAGATCTGTTTCCATCTAAGGGGTCACATAGTACTAACCTGACAGATGAACTACTAATTTGACCCATGTGTGCGAGTGGTTAGCATGACTTTATAATACATTTAAAGAGACAATAGCTTTAAGAGAAATAATCTGCTAGCCTCAAATTTCTTGAGAGCTTTAAGTTGGGAGAGAGAGAGTTCCATAGTCATCTGATACAGCTTCTGAGAGAGTTCCATGGTCATCTAATACAGCTTCTCACAGGTTTCCATGGTCATCTGTTACAGCTTCTGAGAAAGTTCCATGGTCATCTAATACAGCTTCTCAACGGTTTCCATGGTCATCTATTACAGCTTCTGAGAGAGTTCCATGATCATCTAATACAGCTTCTGAGAGAGTTCCATGGTCATCTAATACAGCTTCTCACAGGTTTCCATGGTCATCTAATACAGCTTCTCACAGGTTTCCATGATCATCTATTACAGCTTCTGAGAGAGTTCCATGGTCATTTAATACAACTTCTCAAAGGTCTCCATGGTCATTTATTACAGCTTCTGAGAGAGTTTCATGTTCATCTAATACAGCTTCTCACCGGGTTCCATGGTCATCTATTACAGCTTCTGAGAGAGTTCCATGATCATCTAATACAGCTTCTGAGAGAGTTCCATGGTCATCTAATACAGCTTCTCACAGGTTTCCATGGTCATCTAATACAGCTTCTCACAGGTTTCCATGATCATCTATTACAGCTTCTGAGAGAGTTCCATGGTCATCTAATACAACTTCTCAAAGGTCTCCATGGTCATTTATTACAGCTTCTGAGAGAGTTTCATGGTCATCTAATACAGCTTCTCCACGGGGTTCCATGGTTATCTATTACAGCTTCTGAGAGAGTTCCATGGTCATCTAATACAGCTTCTCAAAGGTTTCCATGGTCATCTATTACAGCTTCTGAGAGAGTTCCATGATTATCTAATACAACTTCTCAAAGGTCTCCATGGTCATTTATTACAGCTTCTGAAGGAGTTCCATGGTCATCTAATACAGCTTCTCACCGGGTTCCATGGTTATCTATTACAGCTTCCGAGAGAGTTCCATGATCATCTAATACAACTTCTCAAAGGTCTCCATGGTCATTTATTACAGCTTCTGAGAGAGTTCCATGGTCATCTAATACAGCTTCTCACTGGGTTCCATGGTCATTTATTACAGCTTCTGAGAGAGTTCCATGGTGATCTATTACAGCTTCTGAGAGAGTTCCATGGTCATCTAATACAGCTTCTGAGAGAGTTCCATGGTCATCTAACACAGCTTCTGAGAGAGTTCCATGGTCATCTAATACAGCTTCTGAGAGAGTTCCATGGTCATCTAACACAGCTTCTGAGAGAGTTCCATGGTCATCTAACACAGCTTCTCACTGGGTTCCATGGTCATTTATTACAGCTTCTGAGAGAGTTCCATGGTCATCTAATACAGCTTCTGAGAGAGTTCCATGGTCATCTAATACAGCTTCTCACTGGGTTCCATGGTCATTTATTACAGCTTCTGAGAGAGTTCCATGGTCA